>JAPKIE010000020.1:0-440389 GCA_026725045.1 Vanrija sp. TS_01 | reverse complement strand
CCCCCCCCCCCCCCCCCCCCCCCGCCCCCCCCCCCCCCCCCCCCCCCCCCCCCCCCCCCCCCCCCCCCCCCCCCCCCGGCGGCGAGGTGGCTTGATCGTAGGGCCCATCACCGCCCTGTATACCGCCTCGCCCGGCTCAGACGCCGCTCACCTCCGGGTTGCCGGTAAAGAACGCAAGCAGGTGCCCGTTGGCCTTCTGCTTGCCCTCGAGGAACGACTTGAACTCGGCCGGCGCGGCGGGCGCGTACTTGTCGAGCGCCTTCTGGCGCCCGGCGAGGAAGCCGCCAACGACGCCCTTGGCCTTGGCCTCGCGGTCGGCGTCGTCGACAGGGAGGACGAAGAGGTCGTTGGGGTCGTGGGCGGGGTTGTGGATCTCCTTGATGATCTTGTCGAGCTCGTGGGCGTGGTGCGCGTCGTGCTTGGGGGGCTTGGGCGCGTGCTTGAGGATTTCCTTGACGGCGGCCTGGGAGGTGGGGTGTTAGGGCCAGCGGCGATGCGGCGGGGGAGGCAATGAAGGCATGGGCCGAGCCGCCTCCCCCGAGATGCTGCCCACTCACAATCGTCGAGTCGTATTTGTGCCCGTCGGCGCTCACAAGCACCGGCACCGTGCCGTTGTGGTTGATCTTGAGGAACTCGGGGTTGAAGTTTGCGCCCTCGGCGAGGTTGACGTTCTCGAGCGTGATGTCGCCCGGGGCGTACCCGCTCTCGGTGATGGCGACGAGCGGTGCGTGGACCCAGACCGAGCCGGCGAACGTGTAGAGGGCTGGGGGTGGGGGGTTAGTGGTGAGGTGGTGCTGGCGGGCCAGGCTGGGTGCTCACTAGGCTTGGACATTGTTGCGTGGGTGGTGGTGGTGGTGGTGGTGGTGGTGGTGGTGGTGGTGGTGGTGGTGGTGGTGGGTGGGGGTGGTGAGGAGGCGCAAGGTGTGCTGTCGTGCTGCTGTCGCAAGAATCCCCCCCTGCGCGTTGCTTTATACTGTTGCGCGTCGTGTCTACGCCGTGTCTACACTCGTCAGTCGTCGTGCTCGCGGCGCGCGTGGGAAGGCAGCCAGCCAGCCAGCGGCAGATTGCTGGCGCTCGATGGCATGCTGCAACGGCGTCACGACCGCCCAAATGACATCATCGCAGCCCTTCCATCACTACAGATCTCCGACTCGGGCGGCGCGCGCCAGCGGGCGGGCTTTGGAAGCACCAACCACGCCGCCGCCGGCCACGCAAATAGCAAGCAGACAGACAGACACACCGCAAGCGGCAGACGTCCAACGTCCATCGCTTACGCCCGAGATTAGTAACAATCCGTCCACGGCATGGACGGCCCGCACATTGTTTATCACAAAGCATTCCCGAGCGGGGTCCGTGCTCGCCCCGAGCCAGCCCAGGCCGCCGCCGTCCCGGCGACTGCACGCCAAGCCACACACATCTAAGCACATCTGTGCATTTTGCTTCTACTTGCTCATCATCGCCGAGTCTATGACGCGCGCGTGCGCTCACAAGCTGGCACATACTCTCTAGGGCGTGCCGCCCGCCTTGAGGCGCTGCACGCGCGCAGCGCGCAGCGCGACCGTGCCGACGTAGGCCGTGATGGCCGCGAGGCCGAGGAAGGGCGGGAGGAGCTGCGCGGCGTGTCAGCATCGGCGCGGGATATCATCAGCCGCCGCAGACCACTGCTCACCTGGTACAGGCGCCATCCGATCCAGTAGCGCAGGATGAGGGCCTCGAGGCCGACGAGGCATCCAAGGAAGGCATACACGGCCGTCGGGGGCGTCTGGAACTGGAGGTTGCCTGAGATGTTGCCGATCTGGCGTGGCCGTCAGCAACGCACAGCCTGGGATGTCGCAACGTACCAGAGCAAGGAGCAGGCCCCAGGGCGCGAGCACAGCCGCGACGCCGACAACCGCCTTGAGGAAGGCAATCTCGCGCTCCTCCTCCTTGAACGTGTGGAAGAGGTAGCCCTGCGCCGCGAACGCCGGCTCGCCCGCGCGCGGGGGCAGCGAGTGGCGCTTGCGCTGGCGCTCACCCGAGCCCGGGAGCTCGAGCACGCCGAGCGGGAACGCGAGCGGCGCCTGCGCGTCGCCGTTGGAGAGGAGGAGGCGCGCCGTCAGCGGGCCCGACGACGCCGCGAGGCCGAGCGGCGGCTTGGCCGTGTCCTGGGGTGGGAGTCAGCGGGGGGTCATGGGGTGTTGCGGTGTGCGGTGGGTGCGGCACGCAGTCGACCACGAAGCCGCGCGGCTGTCCTGCCAGCCACAGCAGGACAGGACGTCGCTGCCGGCGGCCCCGAGCCGAGCCGGGTCCTTCCCCCCTTCACATCCACCGCGAGCCGTCCTCCAACCGCGGCGCGGCATCCACCCACACACGCTACACTTACCAAAAAGTACGACGCCTTGCCATTAGGCTTGACGCCCACAGCGAGCACGACCTCGTCGCCGTCCTCGTCGGCCAGCGCGACGAACGCAGCGCGGGGCACGACGCCCTCGCCCGTCTCCGAGTCGATGACGCTGAACGCGAGCTTGAACGTGGACGCGGACGGGAGCGCGAGGGGCGTGCTCCATCCCGACGTCTTGGAGAAGCTGCGCTGTGTCAGATGTACTGTGCCCGCTGGCGATACTGCTGCGCGGCATCCCCGCGCCTCGCCCACTCACACCACCGCGTCGTCGCTCACCCCGCCGAGCGAGACGACCGCCTTGCCCCCCTTGATGGCCAAACTCGAGGCCGCGGCGGCCGACGCGAGCGCCAGTGCTGTCGCTAGTGCTCTCCTGATTCCGCGCATGGTGTTGTGTGGTGGTGAGAGGTGGGGGTTGGGGTTGTGGTCGCGAGGTTGAAGTTACCGTCGCTGCCGCCGGTGAGTGGCCGTTGGCGCGACGTGGCGTGGTTGCAGGTCACGTGGTGTGGCACTTGGGTACGCGGGTGCTGCGGCCACCACCACCACAGCGCCGCAGCACTGCATGCCTGCAAACAACGCGCCTGCTGCTCTCCGACATGCATGTAATAGCACCTGCGCCTGAGCGTCTGCATGCTCGTCTGTCAGCCAGAGTCACTTCTGCATGCCCTGCGGACAGGCCCTCGGCGACATCCTCGGTAATGGGGACCGAGTGCTGCTGCCGCGATCCCCCCCCCCCCCCCGAACTCCGAGTCACAACCCGGCGCCTCACTGCCTACTCTCCATGCATACACACTTGCTAACACCGCTACCATCTCACAGCTACACGGGCACAATTTTCTCTCCTTGCAATGACACTGCCGACGTGGCTGCTGCTGCCTCCCAACACACCGCTTACCACTTCATGGCACCCTCGAGGATACCCTGGAGCTGGTCGAGCTCCTGGGCCTGGTTGTCCTTGATGAGGACGGGAGCAAGGTCAAGAACACGGCGCTGGGGGAGCATGCCCTTGGCGAGGATCTCAATGTCCGAGGTGCCGTAGCCGACCTGGGAGAGACCGCGGGGAACAGCAACCGAGTCGAGGAACTTCTGGATCTCCTCGCGGAGGAAGGCTCCAATGTCCTCGTCGCGGACCTTGGCGACCTCGTGGGCGCGGTCCTTGCCGGCGAAGATCTCGGCGGCGGTGCGGTGGCGCTCAGGCGACGAGGGGGCGGTGAAGTGGAAGACCGAGGGCGCGGTGAGCGAGACGGCAACACCGTGGGGGATGAGGGGGATCTCGGGGCTGTACGAGGGGTGGAAGTACTGCTTGTCCTTGGGACGGGCCTTGTTGAGCGACGAGATGGGGTACGAGCCGGCGTGGCAGAGGTGGACACCTGCGTTGCCGAAGCCGATACCGGCGGTCGACGCGGCAAGGAGCATCTGGTGGCGGGCCTCCTCGTCGCCGTGGGGGTCGGCGAAGATGCGGGGCAGGTACTTGATGGTCTGCTCGAGAGCCCACTTGGAGAAGATGTCCGAGACGGGGTTCGAGCCCTGGTAAGCGGGACGCTTGATCGGGTTGTCGGGGCGGGGGGTACGCTCGTAGTAGGGCACGGCAGTGTACGACTCGAGCGAGTGGAAGAGGACGTCGAGACCGGCAGCGACGGCAACCTCGCGGGGGCAGGTGGCGGTGTTGAGCGTGTCGACAATGCCGAGCGTGGGCTTGAGCGCACGCGAGGCGATACCAGTCTTGAACTTCTTGGAAGGAATGTCAAGAATGGCAGTGCCGGTCGTCTCCGAGCCGGTACCGGCGGTGGTGGGGACAGCAATCAAGGGCTTGAGCTTCTTCTCGATCGGGGTGCCCTTGCCGACGGGGGCGTTGATGAACTCGTACATGTCCTTGTCGGGGTAGCACGAGAGCAGGTTGGCGGCCTTGGCCGTGTCCATCGTCGAGCCACCGCCGACGGCAAGGAAGTGGGTGATGTCGTTGCCGCGGGTCCAGTCGATGGCCTCGATCCACGACTTCTCCGTGGGCTCGACCGAGATCCTGTCGAAGACGACGAAGGGGAGGTTCTCGTTCTGGAGAGCCTGCTCGACCGTCTTCATGACAGGAAGCTTGGCGACGTTGGGGTCGGTGAAGACGGCAATCTTGGCCTTGCTCTGCTCGGCGGCGGGGAGCAGGCTGATCATGTTGCGCAGGTCCATGCCGACCTCACGGGTGGCGCCGGTGCCGAAGCGGAGCGTGGACGCGGCCATCTGGGGGTGGGTGTGAGTGTGGGCATGACTAGGGGAGGGTAGGGGGGGCGGGGGTACGGCCGTGCAGAGCAACAATGATGTCGCGTCGGCTAATCTTGGCGCGGTGCGGGGCAGTTCCGATATCCACAACCAAAAGGATTTCTCCGGCCGCGAGGTGGTGCATGAGGAATGTGTGGTGGTGGGGAAGCGTCGTCAGCGCGAAGCTACGCCGCCGTGCACGGGGGTGTGCACAGCAGCCTTGTGGCCACTCTCGCGATCACAGGTGGTGTCGTCGTTGTCGCCGAGGAAGGCGCCAAGACATGGCCCCGGACCTTGCCGTGGCGGGTGGGTGGTCGCGAGAGGGTGGAGCGAGGTGGTCCCCGCCGCCGCTCGACCTCCGCTCGCGAGGAATGTTGCGGGGTCGCAGCGTCGCAGGTGTATTCCGCGCCCACCCACCCTGCTGCGCGAGCGAGACATTGCCTCCCCGCCCACCCACCCCTATGAGCGCTTCGCGGTCAAGAAGTATGCCACCACCTCCGCCTCCCCCCCCCCCCCCCCACACCTCACCCGCTCCGCCTCGGCCTCCCCCGCATCTACTCACCTCAAAGGCATAGTCCGTGTTGCCCTGCGGCGCGCCGGGCAGGTCGACGGGCGTCGCGAGGCCACGCTTGCCGTGGTCGTGGGTCGAGCCCGAGGCGCAGGCGTGCGCTGCCGAGTGGGTACGGCCACAGCCCCTGCAGCCCGCCGAGGCGGTGAGGGACATGAGCTTGACGATGGAGGCGCGCGACGCTGGGGCGGGGGGCATGGTGATGGTTGTTTTGGAGTGGTGAGTGGGTGGGTGGAACGACGACGAGGATGCGAGATCCGTTCAGGCTTAAAAGCGCGCTGTATAGCTGGCTGGCTGCTAGTGGATGTGCCCCGGTGGCATGCATGCATCCCTCTGGCCCCACATCTCGGCTCGAGGGGTGTAGGCGACGAGGGCGACGGGCGACCGGGGATGCTGGCGGGTGCGCGGTGGTGCAGCCGGCGTCTCTGGTATGCGGCCGTGTTCCGGCCCGGGTAAAGGGCGGCTGCAACCTGGTGGATGGAACTGCCCCGCACATGTGACCGACCTCTCGGCGCGCGAACGAGCGGCCGACGGAACCAGAGCGCCGGGGCAATGCCTGTCGCGTGTGTGTGTGGGGGAATGAAATAAGGAAGAATTTGCCACGTGGATATGCTCCCGCCGCCCACCCGTCACCCACCCCCGTCCGCGTCCACCTACGCCCCAAGCCACGAATCTATTTACGCTGCTGCGAGTGCTACTCACCCTTGTTCACGCAGGACGGGCACGCTCTTGGCGCCGCTCCAGCCAGCGTCCCCTGCTTCAGATTGTGCTGCACCCAACCAACCCTTGCAGCCGACGCAGCTGGGCGCCGCAGCCGTGGCCCGGGATAACTCCCCAGCAGCTGAATATGGCGCTGGTGCTGCTTTTCTCGTCTGGCTGCGGCGGCGGCCGCAGCCTAAGTACACGCAGCCTTTACAAACGCGCTGCCATATTGATTTCTTTGCATTGGGTGGCAGCCGTGTCGATCAAGGGTAATTTTGAAGCGACAATAGGGACGACGGGTGCAGAGTTGTTACAAAATGGCTGCGGCACTGCCGCCTTGCGTCATGTTGCTGCTGGTGCCGCCGCTGGTGCCGTGCCCGTGCCGCCGTGGTGCTGCTAGTGCTGCCAGCCGGACGAGCAAAAGTGCAGCAACAACGGCCAGTCAGGGGCTCATAATCAGGACTAGGTCCAGGCCTGGTGCATGTGTGCAGGGCATCAGCACTACTCGCGCAAAGAAAGCATCAGGATACACACAACTCCCGGTTGGAGCTGCGTCGCTCGCGCAGGCAGCGCTGCTTGCTCTCCTCTCGCTCTGCCTACCTGCCTGCCTGCCTGCCTGCTCTCGCTAACAGCCTGCTAGCAACTAAGGCGGCCTGTCTGTAGTAGCCACAACAACAGTGACACAATTGTCCCAACGCGCCGCAAAGCACATCTACCACTGCATACCCGAGCCCGAGACGACGAGACGACAATCGACAACTCGACACCACATCACATCACACCACAACACACTCGAAACACGCTCAAGGCCCTCAGGTCGTCGCACGCCGCCCAGACCGCCGCCAGACACAACACGCATTCTTATCCGCAGCTGCGCCCTGCGCCTCTGACCGTCTCTCCTCCACCTCATCGCACGCACCGCCGCCGCCGCTCCCTCGCTCGCTCGCCCCACCGCGCCGCCGCCGCCAAAGCAATACTGCGTGACAGCGCGTCAGTCGCTCGCTGCTTGCCTGCTGCAGCACGTCAAGCTCGCCCCTAGTTGCTTGCCCACGCGCCCAGCACAACTTGCTTGAACGCGCGCGTCTCACCGAGTAGAACCTGCCCCGCAGCTGTCGCCGCCTGCTGCACAGTCCCGCTCACAATGTCCACCATCGCTGCCGCTGCGCAGAGGGCACCGGCGCCGGCGACGACGGCAATGGCAAACCAGAGCCCGCGCACGGCCGCGCCAACAAGCACAGCCCAGGCCACCACCCCAACGCCCCCTGGCAAGTCACACACCGACAGCAGGCAGCAGCAGCAGCGGCCAAGGCCCCCACACCACACCGCCTCGTCGACATCGTCCACTTCTACAACAAGATCACTCACATCCCCTACCGCAAACGCTCCACCACCCCTACCAGACAACATGTCGAGCTCAAGCAGCGGAGCGCCAACCTTCCAGGGCCGCCTGACCGTCTCGCCGCAGCAAGGGCCGCAGCGCCAGCAGTCGTCCTCGGCCCCCTTACTACGGACGACCACGCTCTCGACGACCGCCTCCGCGCCGATCTACCAAACACTCCACCCGGGCTGCGTGCTCTGCGGTATCGTCGCGACGGCCGGGTCCCAGACCCACTTCAGCTCGCCGCCCCGTTACAACAACGGGTCCGCCCCGCCTTCCCCGATCGACACGCGCATCCCCCTCGCACCAGCACGAGCTGCTAGCCCCGACATTTACAGGCCGGGCACACCAGACTTGCTGCGTGGAGGACAGCCATTGCGCTCAGCAGTCCCCGGCTCGGGGTCACCGCCGAACGGCCGCAACCTGCCGACCCAGGACGTGTATGTCTCAGGACGGCATATCATCTACCGCGACGACGACATTACCGTCTACCCCGCCGACGAAGCAGACGCGTTGTGTGCCGGCGGGCGTCATCTTACGATTGTGCTCAACAGGCACCTCACCAGCGTCTACGAGTTTGTGAGTGCTGGCTTGCGCAGCTGCTGCATTGCCTTGCGGGCAAGGTTGTGTGTGCTAATGAAACACAGGGCCCGGCGGACCTGGCGCTCCTCTCCCACATTGCAGCCACCGCCAGCAGGCTGCTCCTCACGACAGCCGCAAAGTCGCCGGACGCTGCGGAGCGCATCTTCGGGCCAAAGGACTTGTCCATCGGTTTTGTCAATGGAATGCCCCGTGCGTCGAGCGTTCCACGCTGCCCGCTTCCTTTGGCCCTCTGCTGACGTCTGTCTTCTAGGCGACCCACGCTCGCCGTATGCGCACCTGCACGCGCAGGCCTTCCTCGGCCCCTTTGACAAGTCACTGCCGGGCTGCACGATTTGGCGGCGCAACGTCGTGTTTGGCACGTTAAACTGGTGGGGTATCAACGACCTCATCGCCGAGATTCGCGAAGAGACGTCCAACAACAGGATCAAGTCGGGTTACGAGAACCTCAGACCAAACGCGCCGCTGAGCAAGGTGCCCGATGCGGGAGCCAACCAGGTGAGTCGCGCCATGTTGCAGCAGCAGCAGCGCTGCGGTCTCTAACCACCACCCCAGGGATTCCCCAACGTCCTCAACACCCCTGCGTATCGCGACAACTCACCAAAGGTCGCCGACAAGGGCAGGAGCATGTCCGACATCCAAGACACGGACCCGTATGCCGAGACACCAACGCGCAAGCCCAAGTCGACGCTGGACCGCAAGGGCTCGGCCGCGTCGACCATCACTATCAAGCCGCCCGTGTCTGCCGCCGAGGCGGATGCATGGACGGCCATCGACCTCGGCGGGAGCCCCAGGGCCAGCCCGCGGGCGTCGCTCCAGAGCTCGTCGACGAGCTCGAACCGCAGCTCGCTCCAGAGCCCCACGATTTCCAAGGCGTAATGTGGCGCCGCCGAGGATTCCTGACATCCTCTCACCACCGCGAGGACCCGTCCCCACTGTTACCTACACAAAACTAGCACGAGACTGCGACGAACACGAGCAAGCGCACGACGATAGAGGCTGCGCGCACCTGCATGGGCACGGGGGATTCATTATGCATTATTCATGGTTTAATGGTGTCGTCCAGCGGGTGTCGCCGGGGGCCGGGGACGGCGGCCGTCGCGTCGCCAAGCTCGCGGGACGGACCGCTGCGAGGCAGCACTGCGGAGTGGGCTGCGCTGCTGGGCACCGCGGAGCAAGTACCTCGGGCCTGGAGCACCACCGCAGTTGCACAGCAGCTACGCTCGCTGCGCCCTCACCAGCGTGACTGCTTTCTCGCACGCGTACCTGGATCTCTCCCGAAAATGGGGCAGCGCACGCCCACGCCACGACGCAGCCACAGTGGCACTCGCCATGCAGTGGCATTGTGCATTGTCATGTCTCTACAGCGAGCCTGGCATTACACATCGTAATGTCTCTACAGCGAACTTCTGATCATCATCCCTCCCTCCTAGTCGTGCAGGTTGGCCAGCTGGCGCTGGTAGTGCTTGAGGCGCTCGGTGATGCGGTCCTCCATCGTAAGCTCGCTCGCCTGGTGGCTGGATGTCAGCAAGCACACACACACACACACCGACTCACTGGCTCTTCTCGGCGAGCTTGCGCATGCTCTCGACGACCCACTTCTCGCGGCGCGCAACCTCGCGCTCGCGGTCCTCAACCTCGATCTCGCGCTTGCGGAAGCGGCGGCGCTCGTCCGCCATGCGGTCGTACTCGTCTCTCTCGGGCGCCGCGGGGGCCTCGACGACGACCGTGGTCGTAGGCTGCGGTTGTGCCTTGGGGGTCGCAGCGACCGTGAGGCGCGGGGCGGGTGCCGGCGTCGTCGGCGCACACACACACGGCTCGGCGCGGCACCGGTCGAGCTCGGCGTACAGCCGCTCGCGGGAGAGCAGGGACGACGTCAGCGCAGCGAGCAGCGCGCCGTGCTCGCTGACGCTGTCGGCCGCGCGCACGACCCACACCTCGCGCTCGCAGCCGCCAGCAGCGGAGCGCACGACGCTCGCGCCGTCGTCGAGCTCCTCGATCGTCCACCACCCGCCTGTCGTGTCGGTGTGCGTCTGCGCGTTCCACAGCTGCAGGCCGGCGCCGAGGCGCACGAGGTCGAGCGCGCGCGCGCGGTCGCTGCCTGGGGAGAGGATCGCGCCGAGCCCCGGGTCCGGGATGAGCAGGGCGGCGAGCGGCGGTGGGAGGAAGCCGCTCAGCTGGTTGAGGAGCGCGAGGCGCTCAGCGACCTGGATTTCCTGTGCCTGGGCTGGTTAGTGGTGCACAAGGCAGCGGCGGCACCACTTACGCGCAGGACGCGGTGGCGCCCCGTGATCGTCGGGAGCGAGCCCTTGGGCACGCCGAGCACGATGGCCAGGATACTGAGGCAGAGCGTGACCCACAGGAGAGGGTGCGGCGCGCTGAAGCCCCCCCACGCGGCGGCGGCGGGCGCCGGCGCGAGTGCCGGTGCGGGCGTCTGCGTGGCAGCGGGCTTGACCTTGTCCTTGTCCTCGCGCGGCTCCTTGTCCTTCTTCTTGGTCGCTACCGCGGGCGGGGTGATCGACCGCGCAGTGGCTGCAAACGCGCCGGGCACGCCGTCCATGACTGCCGAGGGTACAGCGTACGGGTTGATGTAGATTGTCGGGAGCTGGATAGGGATCGGCTCGCCGGCTTTGTTCTGCGTGATGTGGATGGCGGAGGTGTCAGGCTTGGGGTCCTTGGCTGTGGCTGCCGGGGCTGGAGCTGGGGCGGCCATGATGGGAGCGTGAGTGGATGGGATGGGATGGGGTGTGGTGTATTTGGATGGAAGAGGATGGAAGAGGACGACAGTGCGTTTCTGTCATTTAAAGCGATCAGTGCGGGAGTGTGGAAATGGAGGGGGAGGGGGAGGGGGCCAGCAAGCGTACTGCGAGCGAGCGACAGAAGGAGCGAGGCCGCCGGCGTCGACTCGCACCGTGCCAAAGGAGGGCAGGCGCAAGGGGTGCAGACAATGGTGAGCAAGCGAGCACGACAACCACGACAACGACCAGGACTCGCACTGGCCGCTGTGCCTCACCTCACCTCATCACGTCCAGTCTCCAGTCTCCCCCGTCACCCCTCCCCCGCCCCATTGTTCAGTCGCGCGCGTATTGTCAGCATGCCATCAGATCAGCAGATCAGCACGGGCGCGGCTTCGAGACTGTCTCCCATTGTCCCTCCACCCCACTCGCGTCAGCACCGCACCGTTCTTGTGCCAAACCCCGCCCCCACCCGCCAACCCAGGTACAACTGCATCAGCTAGTACGATCACGACGACGTCGCCGACGACGCGGCGGCGGCAGCGGCGGCCCCGGCAGCGGCCGCTGTCTCGGGTGCCAGCATGATCTTGGGGACGGTGAGTGCGAAGACGCCGGAGAGGGCCATTCTGGTGGGGGTGTTAGCTGTGCATACGTCGGTGTCGCGGCATGCGCGCCGTGTCGCCTACACGACGCGCTCGCCGCCCACCCCCAACCCCGGCGACGCCCCCACTCACCCGATCGTGGCCAGCGGGCTCGCCGCGTCCTTGCCCTTGCGCAGCGGCTCGGCCGTGACGTACTGCTGCACGGCGAGCACCATGGCGCTCCAGATAATAAGCGGGTTGCGCATGAACATGCCGCCGCCGGCCATCATCATGGTCGACGAGCCGAAGATGTCCTTCTTCTCGGCCCACTCGGGCGAGAAGGGCAGGTGGTAGGGGTAGAGCCTGGGGAGCGTGAGCTGGTGCCGCCGCGGACGCGCCGACTCACTTCTCCGCCTTGGGGTTGGCCTTGTCGAATACGGGCGCGACGACGGTCATGGCTGCGAGCGATGGGATGCGATGCTTGAACAAGTCGGTTGAAGCGCAACAAGCAGCAGCTGAGCCCGAGCCGTCGCGGCGGCGCCATCACACCATGCGGACGCCGCGTCTCGTCTCGATATCTCCTCGGCGGCGCAGGGCCCCGGCCCGCCAGCCGAAATTAACGACACGTCATTGATGACAGTGTTTTGTGGCGAATCTGAGCTACTGGTTGTTGTTCCATCGTGCCACCAGCATCAGGTGCTCGCTCAAGGTTTAGTCTGCATGACGAAGCTAGCTGCATCTGTCTGCATCGCAGCCCAGCACTCCTGGTGTCGATTGCTCAGGCGGAACCTAGACCAAGCAGTCACAGGGGTGGAATGAACGCGACTCATTCATCTCGACAGTTCTCACCACCACAGAGCTACTTCTTCCGACAACGGGCCAGGCATTCAGCCGTAGCTGAGCAACGACAGCCCGTTCACTGAGACCACACTGATTCGCCAGAATACCTCGCCACAGTGACGATGTTCTCCTGCTCCTGCGCAGTGTCAGCGCCGCCACCGCGTGGGCACACCTTGGCCGCCGCCTCCTCCGCTGCCGTGCGCACATTGCTGAAGTCGGGAAGGGACTCGTTGTTGCCGGACGAGTCGTCGTCGAAATCCCCGATCGTCGCTACCACAGTGGCCGTCAACTGCAATCAGCGCGGAACTGTCAGTCAAGAGTCGGCGGCATGGGGGCGGGAGGACTGACGTCGTTGCCGGACATTTCTGATTATGGAGGAGGTAGGAGAGAAGGTATGAGAGGAGATGGATGAGATGGTGGTGGTGGGCGAAGAGCCATCCGGCCTGCCGTTGTATGCACACTGCACTTCGCCGGGTCAGCTAGCCCCGATGTGGGTCTGCATGAGCGGGCATTTCAACACGGCACCTGCTGCAATGCAAGCGGCCACGCCAGACGAGCAACGACCGCGGTGTGCGCACAGCGTTGGCCCAACGTCAACGCCAACGCGGGCACGTCACGTCCTTGTGCCGGAATGCGCTTGTCGATTAGTGCCGGTGGAACGGGCCACAAGTGTGGGCGTTGGGCGGAATGAAGACGTTGCAAGCGTTAGGTAGCACCCCCGCCCCCCCTCCCCATCCCCCCCCCTCCGCGCGCGCTGCGGCGTGATGTCATCATCGTCGACCATTCTCGCCACTGCAGCCTTTTCATATCAGGGCCCATAGTAGCAGAGACGGCCTACAAGCGCCGTTCACAGACACTACAATGACCACCCGACTCGTTCAGCTCAACGGCTTCCACGAAGCTTCTGCGCAGTGTCAGCGACGCTGGGGACGGGACGCACCTCGGCCTCCTCGGCCGACACTGTGCGGGTGCCGTTAGAATCGATGATGGTGACCGAGCCGTCGGTGGTCACGACTCCGTCCTTGATCGTCACGTTGTTGCCGAACAGCGAGTCGTCGCCGAACGACGGGGTCACTACAGTTGTAAACGAGCCCAAAGTGGGGTCAATGGGGTTCTGATGTCAGCAGGGAAGGCGGGGTGTTTTACCTGGTTGTTGGACATAGCTGTGTACTGCTGTGAATGGATTATGGAGTTATGAGAGGGAGATGGTGGCGGCGAGGAGAGAGCCATCCTCCCCGCCATGATATACACATCCGTAGCGGCACTAGCCTCAGGCGGGGTTCGCACGAACGGCCAGACGAATGAGTGCCCTTCCTTGCATGGCACGTGCTGCATGGCAATCGGGGACGCCGAGTGCGCGACGACGGTGGTGTGCGCACTAGGTTTGCTTGTGTTCCGTGCAGCCACCTTATCCCGGGGACCGTAAGGCCAGGTGGGTCCCGGACTGCGGGTTGTCGACGTATGGTGTCGTCACAACAGGAGTGGAAGGGTACTAGCCCAAACTCTGTATCTGCATCCGCGGCTTCAGGGAAGCTCACTCAGGACGGGATAGAGAATGGCAGCACACATCAAGACGAGGAGAGAACGCTGCGGACCTGCGACGTCGAACAACGGCCGCCTCCGCCACTGCTACCACCCGCACTCCACCCGTCACCAACTGCATTCACATTCATCATTCGACTACAGCAGCTCTGCAACCACGTTTTCTACTACTGCGGCGTGTCAGCTTCGCCCCCGTCCCGTGCGGCCATACCTTCTTGCCCTCGTCCGGCTTCGTCACCTTGACCCCACCGTTGCCGTCGGGGGAGAGGACGGTTTCACCGGCGAAGGACTCCTTCGCCATCCTCCCACCCGCCGACGTCCACCACGACCGTCGCGCTGGCGAACTGTTGCAAAGCCCTCCATTGCTCGGCACGTGCTGTGTTGCAATCAGCGTCGCCGGACGGGGGAGGGCTGTAGGGTGCGACCAAGGCTGTTTCGCTCGCGCCGCCACCTCACGCCGTGCGCGTCATGACCAGGCGCCGGAATGCGGCTTGTCCAACTGGCGTCGTCACAATCAGGCTAGGTCGGCCTGGCGCGGAATGGTACTAACCCTAACTCTGTGTGCTGCAGCGGCGTTCACAGGCGGGTGTCTGGACCGGACGGAAGCGTATGTCAAGGCGAAGAGAGACCACGGCTGTTTCGACCACCACGAACGCAACCTCTGCGAGGTCAAGTAACGGTGGCCTCGGCAGCCACACCCGTTGCAGGAGTCACTGATTCATTCACGCTCTCGTTCACTAGACTGCTCCAAATATTCAGCGAGGGCTATTCGTCCAGCTACTTCTGTTGTGTCAGCGCCACCATAGGCAAACCGCACCTTGGCCGCCTCCTGAGCCTCTCTAGCCACGTCCGAGGGCGGGATCGACACGGTCTGCGTAGCTCCCTTGATCAGTGCTTCGAAGGAAGCGATGTCCTTGTCGTAGGAGGACTGCGGGCCGATGTCAGTGAGGTAGGTAGAGGGGCTTACAGTGTCACTGGACGACATGACTGTGTGTAGACGTGTGCGTGGAGATATGACGGGCTATCAGAGCGAGGCGGTTTTGGGAGGCCGGAGAGCCTTTGCAATGGCCTTTATATACTGCACCCCGCCGGCAGCGCTATCCCCGGATGTGAGTGTGCACAGGGTTCAATGCCCTTTGTTGCATAGAACGGGCATTACAAGACCCTTCATTGCATGGCAGGTACTGTAAGCCGATGGGTGACGGCAAACGCGCTACGACCGTGGTGTGCTCACAAGCTTTGAACGCGCGGCCATCCCAGTCCGCGAACGTAAACGTCCTGGTCAGGTGCCACACATCGGAAGTCGATTGGCACCGTCACAATCAGGCTAGCTCGGCCTTGAAGAGAATGGTACTAACTCTAAAATGTGTGCTGCTGCAGCATCTTCCCAGGCTTGGAAGGAAGCTCGCGTCAAGACGTGAGACAATGGCTGCTGTCTCGACGAGAACGGACGCAGCCCCTGCAATGTCGCGCAACGATGGCCGTTGCCGCGCCGGCGCTGCAACGACCGTCGACCGTGCCCAACGTTGCTGGCCGGAATCCGGCATCGCACGAGGCTCATTGCACCAGCAATCGTCAATTGACGGGTGTGCGCAAGCCGCTGGCAAAGACGCTCGTCGATTGATTGGTACCGGTCAAAGCGCGAGGCTAGCGCTCGGGGAATGAAGATGGCGCAAACCTTCTGATGGATGCCGTACGAACACGGACAGTCTGTCACCGTCGTCTTCTGGAAGGCCATGACGTAGGGTTCGAGTACGCTGGCCACGGGGCTCGTTGGTCTTGACTAACGTGAGCCCAGTGCTGGTTCAATGTTTGGGCCCGCAGTCGAGGGGGGTGCGTTAGCTGTCAGGCCAGATCAAACGGCGTCCCGGGCTGGCAGTGCCTACCGCTGGTTGTGCTTACTGCTGCTGGTCTTCGTGGCCGCGACCTCGTCTACAGAGCGCAGGCGCGGACCAGGACCGGTGTATCCATTCGTCGGTGCCCAGTGCCTCTGCCGCCGCCTGTGTGCTGTTCCTTGGCCGAACCTCTGGCTCGCCCTTGCCCAGCAACACCCGCACAAGGTCGACTGTAACGACCTTAGGCCCAACCACGGACATGCCCTCCACTGTCCCAAGAGATGAGGCCGGCCAACCCCACATCTATGGAACAAGGTGGTTGCAGTGCGGACCCAAGTGGCTCCGCATGTGGCGCCGCTCTATGTCCTCACCGAGCACCGCTGTGCAGCGAGCGCCCGTCTTGCACATGCAAGCGGCTTGACTGCATGTGAGCAGGCGCCGCCACAGCCTTGCTTTGGGCGTGAGTGAGCTCGTGACGGCAACGAGCACCACACTGACCGTCACCTGCCGGGCATCTGTCGGTCAGCTGCCGACGACATCGAGAGCACGCTCCACTCGTGTGCATGTGCCCGCCGACAGCCATGCACACCTGCTCCCGATGAACGCTGCTACTAACCTGCGAGGTCCCATGGTCTCGTGATCAGCCGTGGCACTCGTGGGCGGTATCTTGCGGAGCTGTGGGGAGGCACAGTATCTGGGACGCCAGGCACGCCGGAGTGTGAGATTGCGATTGCAGTGGTGGCGGCTGCACGCGACCAACGCGCCGCGGGCCACGCGCTAACCATTGATACGGTGGACCTCGGGCGACGTTGTGTTATCGACGACTACTGTGCGCCTGCACCAAGATGTGGAGCAGCCGCGCTGACGTTGACGGCACCAGCAACAGCTGATCGCGGCCGACGTCGCTGTTACGAGTGCGTGAAAGCGCCGGTGCCCAAGGCACGGCTGGCCTGGCGATCGACGGGAGGCAGCGAGGTCAAACAATACAACGTCCATAGTACAGAGATACAGGGGTACAGCTACAGAGGGGACGAATCCGAGCGCGTGAGTGCGGTCCAGTCGGGCGTTGTGGACCAACGGTCGACAGGTGGGCAGGGGCTCGGGGGCGGGGAGGGAGCCGACGCGACGGACGAGGGGCGGGACGAGCCTGCTGGCGAGTCTAGAGTCGGTCAGCTCTGATGGCGAGCGAGGAGGAGCGGCTTACGCAGCGGCGTGGTGAACCAGTGCTGGTGGACCGGCTTGAGCGAGTCCTTGTGCGTTGGGCTCCAGGTGGGCGTGGAGAACGGGCCGGGCGAGAGGCAGATGCGGAGGGCGGGCATCGTTGGGGTGGGGACGGGGGGGGGGAGCTGGCCGTGCGTCGGGCTCGTGCTGAGCAAAGCTGGGTGTGGTGCCGGTGCAGCGGGTGCGAGTTTTGGTGCTGTTGTGCTGCTTGAGCTCGAGAGACGCGGGAGGCGTTGAAAGATGCTGAACACCACAGCTGTCTCTCGCCTTAAGTACAACAACCGCCAACTGCCAAGAATGCTCCCCCGCCCGTGCAAGACGACATGATGCATGCAGATCGACCAGTCCAGACCTCACCGGTCCATTCCGTATGCACACCCACTCACACCCAAGCCTCCATCTTCCCAGTGCAGCGGTGGGGGTGCACGCGCCGGACACGGCTGCTGCTGGCTGTGGTGGGAGAGTGATCGCGTCGCTGGTCTCAATGTCCTGAGCGTTCTCAGCGTATTTGTATTCCGCGGGTGACGCATCCGGCTTGGGGTGGCGCTGGGTGCGGTGGGCACACTTGCCTGCGTGCACTCTGCATGCGTGTGTGCATGCATAGATGCGCTTGTTGTTGACGCATCGGTGGTGCTGCATGCATTGTTGTGAGTGGTGTCGTCTCTGACGCATGGAGTTGAGGTCTGACGCATCAGTGATGTCTGCCCAAGACAACGCGCCAAGCTCGCTTGCTGCGCGGCTCGCTTCGCCCTGCGGCCCTCGCCCATCCCAACCCCCTCACCGGCGCGCGCTCGCTGCGCTCGCCCGCTCGCATCCCACTCGTGAATACATTACACACAATACACAGCTATTATACTTTGAATCGCCTTGCGCTCATGCCGACAGTGTCACGACCGAGACCGGGGGCGGCGCCGTCTTCTGGACAATCTCGAGGCGCTCCATCTCGGCCTCGACGGCCGTGCGGAGGCCCTTGACCTCCTCAAGCTCGGACAGCTGAATGGACAGGCTCGAGCGCATGCGGTGGGCGTGAACCTGGTCCTTCTCGAGCTTCTTCTTGCGCTCGGCGAGCGTCGCCTCGATGCGGTCGACTTTTGCCTCGATGGGCGTGGCGTTGGTGTCGACCGGGGTCGCGGCCTCGATGGCAACAGACGGAGCACTAGGCGCGAGATGCAGGCGGGGCTTGGTGGCGGCGAGCAGCTCGGTCGCCTGCGTGAGGACCTCCTCCTCGTGCTCGAGGTCGCGGGTGTGCTCGACAAGGAACTTGTCCCACTCGACCGCCTCGGCGGCGCCCGTCTCCTCGGCCGCGCGCGCCCACTGCGTCGTGGACGTCAGCAGCACCTTGGTCCAGTCGGACACATGTGTGCTGAGCGTCTCGTCCTTGAGGTCGGCGAGCTGCAGGCGCAGCATGCTCGCGAGCGACTGCACGTCGCCGGTGGCTTCGGGCGCGTCGGGGTCGACGAGCTCGGTCGGGTCGTCGGCGTCCACGATGTCCTCGGCGGCGTCGTCGATCGCCACAGCCTCGAGCGCGGCAGACAGGGCGGCAATGTTGGTCTTGGCGTCGCCAGTGTCCTTGAGGTCAGGAGTGGCCGAACGCGTTGAGACGGGCTTGGCGTCGGGGGTGGCGGACATGTTGTTGTGGTTGGTGTTGTTGTTGTTGTTGTTGGTCTCGTTGTTGCCAATGTGGCAGAGACTAGTATCGTCAATGCAGCCCCAGCACATGGTTGTTGTCATGAACGCACAGTGGCAATGTGGCTAGCAGTGGTGGTGGTGGTAGTGGTGGTAGTGGTGGTCGAGTGGTGGTGGCGATCAGTCTTGTTGCTCCTCGCCTCGCCCTTTATGTACCCCCGCTGCTCTTCCGGATCACGTTTCCCGGACAGAGTGGCCAAAGCGTGGACCCGCGGTGCAGTTCTGCACAGCTCGATAGGAAAGAGGGTGCAGTAGGGGAGCAAGGGGGGCGTTTGGCGAACATTCTACCCGTCATCGTCTCGGCGTAGGATGCGCCACGTCCCTTCTTCCTCTCGTGGTCTGGCTCGTCGTCGCCGTCGCTGCTGTCACAAGTCGCGCTCATCTCGCTCACCTACCCGAGGACATTACTCATGCTCTCATGTCTTCGAGGAGGAAGGGTAACAGTGAGTCGAGTCGCGCGCGCTCAGCCCTCAGTCCTTGCCCCCGCCCCCCGGCCCCCGGTAATGTCATCGCGCGCGACACGGTATGCGGACCTGTGCGCGCGCGCGCGCGCGCGTCGGCTCGCTTCGCTGCGTTTGTTATCACCTGCGTCTGAGCTCGGTCGAGATCGGACCCCCGGCCCGCCAGCCGCTGATTGTGCGTGGGTAGCCGGTGGGCCAGAGGTGGGGGTGGCGAGGCGAGTGGCGACCGCAGCCGTCCTGCTCGTGTCTCGGGCCAGACGGTCGTCATGACAAGATCGCCAGGGCTATCCTCTGCGCGACGCCCTAGATGGCGTCCGTCTTCCGAGGCCTTTCTCTCGCCCGAATCGCCGAAGGCGCGTTATCACGGCGAGCGACAGGGCGGGCAGAGGAGCACGATGATGCCGTCAAGCAGTACCTCCATCGGGCATTTTTTCGACGGGTCCTCAGGACGTCATAACTGCAAGGCCAGACCCCGTTTATCCTTCCCAGCGTGACATGTGATCCTGATGCCTGCGGCTTGCTGCTTCGGCTGCTGCGGTCGTAGAGCGCGGCGCGCGGCCAGAGCGCCACCACCACAGCAATCCCACCACCTGTCTGCACCCAACGCCTACCCACGTCGCCATCGTGCGAAACGTGATTCCAGCCATTGCTACGAGATCGAGATCCATCTCACCCCCCTCCGGCGGCTCCACCCCCCTCCGGCGGCTCGGTGGCGATTAGATGGGCAGCGGGCAGCGCAGTGCGATAAGCGGGGGCCGGGTGGAGGGGCGACGTGGCGGCCGAGGTGGGCAGGCAGCTTTGCGGGCGCCCAGCTGTCCAAGTACCTGCGAGCTGGGCACGACGTCCCATCCCCCGCGCCCACGGGCGAGGATCATGCTGCCAACCAAACACAAGGCATAGACCACGACGCTAGGCGGCCTGGCATGGGGCATGATGGGCATGTGACGATTGCTTCACCCCGTGCAGCCAGCCAGACCACTCGGCGGAATTTGCCGCATCATGTGCCCAGCCAGCCGTGCCAGCTCACGTGAACAGCACCACAGCCGACCCGACCAGTCACCATCGGGCGCTGCAACGCCGAAGACAGGCGCGGCATTCCGGGCATGCGGGAGGGAGCAGCACGCACGTGATGGCGTGCAGCGTGGTGCGGGCGTCGACGAAGCGAGGGCGTTGATGGGGCATGCATGCATGAATGCATGAGTTGTCGTTGTGCTTCTTACACTCACTCACTCAGTACGCACAGCCAGCGGTGACGCTCCGCCCGCTGCTGAAACCCCGCCCGCCTCGACGCCTCCACCAACTCCACTCGGCGCGCTCGAAAACTCGCTCGACCGACAACAACAACAACGACAACGACGCAACAGCCAGCAGCGACAGCAGGACGCTCCCCCGACGCCCCGATGTCCCTCATCCGCCCGTTCGAGGCCACCGACATCCTCCGCTTCCACGCCGTCAACGCCGACCCGTGGACCGCGACCTACCACAACGGGTACTACGCGAGCTATGTCGCGCAGTGGCCTGCGCTGTGCTACAGCGTGCAGGGGGCATATGACGACGAGGTGCGCGCGTACAGTGAGTGTCGCCGCGGGGCCGAGCCGCGCAGTGCAACGGCGAGGGAGGCAGTGTCGCTGCTCCTTCCTCCACCCTCAGCTCGAGCTCACCCCCCTCCCCCCCAGTGATCGCAAAGGACGAGCCCGCACCCCCGGACCCGCAGCACCACGGCCACCTGACAGCCCTGTCCATCTCGCCGCCGTATCGCGGCCTCGGGCTCGCGCGCGTCTTCATGGCCATGCTGGAGCGTCTGAGCTCGGACGGGTCCGCGGGCTGGCCACCACAAGCGCGCGCCGACGGCGACGACAGCAACGGCGACGCCGCGCCAGACCCCACCGACTGCGTCGACGCATACTTTGTCGACCTCTTCGTGCGCTGCAACAACCACCGCGCGATCGACATGTACGAGAAGCTCGGGTACAGTGTGTACCGGCGCGTTGTGGAGTGAGTAGGCAGGCTTGCCAGGCGGCGGTGCGCGCCGGGTCGTGCTGACGCGGCACAGCTACTACAACGGCATGGAGGGTGTCGGGAGCACACGCGAGGAGCTCGACGGGTTCGACATGCGCAAGTCGATGCCCAAGGACGTGGTGCGTGCTACTGTACCTGCCGCAGCGCATGGCTGACACTCTGCAGGACGGATCGTACGTCCGCGCAAACGGGCGCGAGGTGCTCGTCTCGCCAGAAGAGGTGTGGGCATAATAGCCGGGAGGGGCAGCATACAACCGCTCGCATAGACATCGGGTACAACAGCGCGGCGGATAGCCGCGCACATGCATTGCATTGCATTGAGGGGGCGTGCGCACAGCCAACCGCGCACCTGCGCAACCTGGCTAGATTTCAATGCCAGTCCGCTTCTCGAGCACGAGCTGGCGGGAACTGTGGCCCGCGGAAAAGGTGAAGGTTCCCTTGGGAATGTGCCAGAGCTGTCGCTTGACGTCCCACACCGACAGGTCCTTCTTGCGCTGGGGGGCTGTTAGACAGAGAGCCCGGCGGCAGCTTACCAGAGGGAACGTGACTCGCTTTGTCTCACCAGGCTCAAGCCACACCTTGGTGTAGCCGCGCAGGTGGCGTGGCGGCTGGCCCTTCTCGCCGTCTGGGAACGACATGTACAGCTGCGGAGCCTCGCCGCCAAACACGTCGCCCGTGTTGCTGACGCTGACGGACGCCTCGAGCAGCACATCGTACAGGTCGTACCTGCCCTCGTGCTGCTCGTTGGTCTGCTGGATCGTGTCCTGCACGGGCGAGTACTTGGCCTCGACCTTGAGATCGGCGAGCTTGAACGTCGTGTAGCTCAGCCCAAAGCCAAACTCGAAGCGCGGGTCAATGTCGTGCTTGTCAAACCACTTGTAGTCGATCGCGACGCCCTCGGCAAAGTGGAGACGCGGCGCGTCGCCCTTCTTGACCTTGCGGACGATGCTGTTCGGCGGCCAGTCCGACTCCTTGCGTCCCATCGTGAACGCCAGCTTGGCAGACGGGTTCACGTCGCCCCAGAGCACGTTGGCCAGGGCGTTGCCCGTCTCCTGACCGGGGTAGCCGGCGAAGATGACGCCTTTGACCTTGGGAAGGTCGATCTGGTGGGTGAGCGTCAATCAGGAGTGCGCACACCCACCCAGTCTTCTACGAGAACCTGCCCGCCAGAGTGGATGACGACCACAACATCGCCAGCACACTTGTTCGCGACATGCTTGATGAGCTCCTCGCCGTCGCGATCGAGGCGCAGTGTCGACCGGTCCCAGCTCTCATACTGGAACACGCTCACGAACACGAGGCAGACCTCGGACGCAATCGCCACGTTGGCAATCGTGCCGTAGAACGCCTTCTCGTCGCGCAGGACGTGGTCGACGCGCAGTCCGCTTTCACGTCCGCGACGCGAGATCGCTTCGATCGGCGGCACCTAGGGTGAGCGAACACCGCAACACTAGCACGCACCACATAGTTTGGGTACGTCGCGCCAGACCCTCCACCGATAGTCACTGTTCCGTTCCAGTGCATCCGCTTGGTCTCGGTCGTGCACCACATGTCGGGCCCACAGCCGCTGACAGTGATGGGGTAGTCTGCGTCCGAGCCGAAGACGCCGATTCGGCGCACGCTCTTCTTGAATGGAAGAACACCATCATTCTTGAGCAGGCTGGCGTGTTAGGTGAGACTCTACTTGTTCACCTACACATGCGACTGCTCGGCGGCCTTGCGTGCAAACTCGGCACTGTCATCCCTCCGGGGATCCACATGCTGGTTCCTGAAGGTGTGGCGCCCGACGTACACCTCGTCGCCGAGATTGTACATCTGGTAGTTGACCTCGTTCCACTTGTCTGCCTGGCCGAACGCGATCCACGGGGTGAGGATGCTGCGCAGGTGAGCGACCCTCCGGAGGATGCACCTACCGCACAGCCATGTCGTCGAGGCGCTTCTCCTTGACCTTGCCCTCCTTGAGGGCCTTGAGCAGGCGGTCGCCAACTGGTGGGTTAGAGGCTATGGGCAGGTGGACCCACAGAACCATGTCCCCGGCAGCTCCTGGTCCATGCCGGCGTTGATCGACTCGACAGTCGAGTGCGTCGCGCCAAAGTCGCTCAACACGCTGTCGAGGTTAGCGGGTGCAGGTGTGGCAACCTCACAAGCCCTGGAAGTTGAGCTCCGTCTTGAGGATGCGGTTCATCGCGTCGTCGCTCTGACATGCCGGCGTGTCGTTGATCTGGTTGTACGAGCACATGACTGCGCCGACGCCGGCGCGGACGGCCTCGGCGAACGAAGGAAGGTAGAGTTCTTTGATTGTCTTGTCTGGGTTGTGTGTGAGTGGCTGGGCGTGGTTTGATGGCTTCCTCCCTGCCTTTCTCGTTCTTCCCCTCAGTTTCTCCCTCACCCCTTCTCACACTCCCTCCTCGCCCTTTCTCCCCCCCCCAAAAAAAACCCCACTCACCATCGACCAGCGAGTGCACCTGCTGGCAGTCTGTGCGGTGCCCGTCATCCGTCACGGGGCCGTCGCACACCGGATCCTGTTCGTACAGGAAGTAGTGCTTGGCACACGAGATGAGCCCCGAGCTCTGGGAGGCGCGGATGACGGTAGACGAGAGCGTAGACGAGAGATACGGGTCAGGCGAGAAGGCCTCAAAGTTGCGGCCTGTGAACGGGCTGGCGGTGTTAGCAGCGACTCCGCGTCCACCACGCCTCACCTCCGGCCTTGGGGACCGCCGGTCAGCTGCGCCTCTGTCAGCAGCGATCGATCACGCGCGCCACCCACCGGACCCAGCTGCACGTTCACGCCCTTGCCCGCAAACTCGGCCGAGTAGCGCTCGGCGACGCCGCGCACGATGTCGCGGTCAAACGACATGGCGGTCGTGAACTGGCTCGGGAACTGGGTCACAAAGTCGGTGTACCGCAGCCCCGCGGCTTCCGTCAGCTAGCTGCTCTCCTGGCGCTACCCACGTCCGTCGTTGTAGCACAGGCTCGGGACGCCAAGGCGCGGCACGCTGCCCGAGTTGGCCTGGCACGGGCCGACGACCCCGCTCGTGATGTTGACCTTCTCGACGACGGTCATGTTGGCCACGAGCGCCTGGGCGCGCGCGCGCGCCTCGGCCCAGGGCACGCGGGGCGGCGCTGTCGACGCCGCCGTGTCGGGCGCGTCGTGCGCCGACTCGGGCGCGGACGCGACGATGCCGAGAAGCCAGGTCGCGGCGTCGAGGAGGGATACGGCGACCATTGTGCTTGTGTATAGGTGGGTGCAATGGTCAATGACGTTTAGACTGAGCGAGTGGATCAGTTAGTAGCCGTGGGTGCCAGCGGCGATCATGTGCGCTAACAGAACAAGGCCATGACGTCGTTGCTGCGGTGGGTGCGGGGTGTCGCGAGGCACCACGGGCACTCACTCTGAGAGCGCACACACGGAACTGCGTCAATCGGGGCTCGTGGATCACACTCCAAGCGAGGAGCGAAGCCGGCACAGAGCACGAGGGACGAGGGCAGTCCATAGACGCCAGAGAGGGGAGCAGGGGAGCAGGGGAGCCGCCAAGGGGAGCCGAGGGGAGCCAAGGAGGAGCATTCCAAAACAAGCACAGGCATGCGCTCCAGCTCGTGCCAATCGAGCACCCCCGCTCCATAATGAGAATGTCACTGCCGCTGCTCCTCCTCCTCCTCCTCCTCCTCCTCGTCCTCGGCTCCAGCAGCAGGATGCAGCACTGCCCTCCCATGCCCCACTTTGCACCACCAACAAGTCATGTTGACGAAATTCCTGGTGCCAGGTGACCACTCTTTTTTTCAGAGGTCATAAGCGATGCAAGGATGCGTCAATGAGAAGTAGTAACACCTTGACCTCTTCAAGTCCGTCCGGTCGACTCGTATTGCAGTCCCCAACCTCGCGCCTGTCTCCAGCCGCACGCACACGCCGCTGCAGCAGCTGCACAAACCGCACAAAGACAGCAGGCCAGCTCATACCGTGGTTGTCGAGTGGAGTGGCAGCACCGACTGGTCGCATCACACACTCTCACGACAACACACTGAAACGGACGCGTCGACGACGTCGCCGCCAACGACAACGACACCGACGACGACTCCAGCCACGACATCGCAGCACCCACACACCCACAGTTCGGGACAGTTACCCGAATCGCAGCAGCAAGACAGCAGGCAATAAAAGGCAAGACGTACAAGCATAGCCCGGCACCACACCACCATGGCCGCAACAGCAACAGCAGCGTACAGTGCACCACCACCGCCCCCCCTCAAGCGCGTGACCCAGGCCGGTATCTGGGGCGAACTGGTATGGTGAGTGGCGTGAATGGTGCATGGCGCTGGCACACGCGACTTGGCGCAATCTGACGCGCACCAACAGGCAGACCGAGCCGGTCCACGCGCCCCCGCCCCCGCCTAAGCCGGTGCTCCGCCTGCGCATCGTCCCCGCACCACCACCGCCACCACCACCACAGGCCCCGGCACGCGCCCCGCCGTCCGCACCGTCGCGCTCCACACCACCGCCGCCACGGCGGCGGCCAGCACGACCGCCGATCGTGAGGTGAGTGCTGCCATGCCGCCGCGCCAAACGGTCCCGCTGACAAGACAGAACTCCGCGGCTCTCGAGCATAGCAGAGGAGGTCGTGTGGCCGGCAACACCGCTGCGGCCGGCCAGGCTGACACGGGCCGAGCCCTCACCGCCCCCCGTGCCGCCGCGGCCTACAGAACCGCTGCCGTCGGTACAGCAGGCATACGTCGTGCGGCAGGCGCAGGCGCGGCCACGACTCGTGAAGCTCAAGCGGCGTGACCAGGAGCCACCAGCGCGGCCCAAGCGCCCGCTGCCGCGCCCGCCAAAGCTCGACGTCGCCCCATCGTCAGAGGACGACCTGCCCCGCCTGGAGCGCGACAGCCCGCGTGCGCACTCGCCCGCCAGCTCAGACGGCAGCCCGCAGACGCCGCCGACGCCGACGCTGCCGAACTTGTGGTTCCGGCCGCCGCCGAGCGAGGATCCCGACGCGCCGTGGTTGTCGGTCGACGACGTGGTGGACGACTGGGGGCTTGGCGCGCACTTTGCCCTGTTAAAGTCAGGATAAGAGGCCGATGCTGGGCCGAGAGTCGAAAGAGCCAGAAGGTCACGAGGGAGACGACGCTACGACTGTTGTATGCGACATGTATTTGTTAGCTATGCGTGTGTGTGTTGCCGGGCTGTGCAGATAGGAGAAGGGAGAGTGATTGCGACGGTGTCGGCGTCGTTGGTGTTGTTGTTGCTAGCTACTGTTTTGCGGCAACGGCGTGCGGCGTGCGGCTGTTGCTGCGGCTCGACGCCGCGCCGCCGGAGCGGGCGGAGCAAAGATACCCGAATGTATCTGCGCCCCCCACTTATCCTGGCTGATCATCTCGGCGGCGGCGCCCTTCGGACGAAACGGCCAAAACGGCCAACTTTTCCAGCGCACCCCGCTGCATTCGACTCATCGCATCGTCACTACAAACCACCAAAAGCAAGCAGCACAATGTTCGCCCGCTCCGTCTCGACCTCGCTCCGCGCCGCCGTCGCCCGCCCGGCTGTCGCGTACCGTGCCGCCGCTGTCCGCGCCTACTCGACCGAGTCGGCCGAGGCCAAGCCCGCCGCCGCCGAGGGCGAGGCGAGCGCCGACGAGAAGAAGATTGCCGAGCTCGAGGCCAAGGTCAAGGAGCTGACCGTGAGTGTTGCTGCTTGGCTGTTGTGATACTCGCGCTGACACACACGCAGAAGGACATCCAGTACCTCCGCGCCGACTACCAGACGCTCACCCGGCGGTCGGCCGACGAGAAGCTCAAGGCGCAGGACTTTGCGATCCAGAGCTTTGCCAAGGCGCTGCTGTCGACCGCCGACGTGCTCACCACCGCGCTCAAGCACGTCCCGCAGCCGATCGAGAAGGGCTCGGCCCTCGAGAATTTCTACACCGGCGTCGAGCTCACCCGCAAGGGCCTGTTCCAGACCTTCGAGCTCAACGGCGTCAAGCAGATGGAGCACCCGGTCGGCAAGCAGTTCGACCCCAACCACCACGACGCGACGTTCCAGGTGCCCCAGGAGGTCGCGCCCAAGCGGCCAGACGGAAGCGTGCGCGACAAGGGCGAGGTCATCGACGTCGCCAAGGACGGATGGCTCATCAAGGACCGTGTCCTCCGCCCTGCGCAGGTCGGCGTCGTCCAGATGGAGTAGGGTGTGGTGGGATGAGATGAGAGGGGGGAGCGAGGGGAGGTTAATAGAGCCGAGGTGTGGGCTCGAGACCGGCGAGGAGATGGACAGGCAGACAGAGACAGACAGACGGACCGCAGAGCAGACCAGACAGCAAACATCATGTGTAGGCCACTGGCATATCCTGTATCACAGCATCCATTGCATGCAGCACCACTTCTCACTTGCACGGCGGCGACGCGATGGCGGGGCAGTCGGTGACTTCCGGTTACGTCCGGTGACTTCCGTGCGCTTAAGACTCCACTAATGCTATCATAATAACATCCATACACACTATGCAGCAGGGTACAGCAGTAACGCGGTCGACTACGCTCGCAGCAGCGACACGCCCTTCTCCTCGCGCGCAACCTCGAACGGGTTTCTCATCGAGCCCGTCACCTCGATGTACATGTTGCTGATGGGTCAGCTCTCGATCAAGACTCTCGACCCACGTGTACTTGGTCCGCAGGTCATTCATGCGCAGCTGCAGCCCCTCGAGCTGGCCGGCGAGCGACAGAATCGCCTGCTGGTTGTTCGTGATGGTCTGCGCCACAATCTGCGGGCTGAGGCTGTCGTGGTCATTGGCGAGCGACGTGACGGCCCGCGTGAGCATCGTGATCGTGCGCTTGTATCTCGTGACGCGCTCCTGCTCGCTCTGCGCCACACGGTAGAAGTACCTGCGTGTGTCAGTGACGACTTGTTGAGGTGACCTACTCCTGCGGAAAGTCGCGGTGCGCGAGCGGCCGGATCTCCGAGTGCCGTGCGTCCACCGGCTTGGCTGCCTCCCATGTCTCGAGAAGCTTCTGCAGGTCCTGCGCCTCGGACGACACCTTGGTCGCCAGCTGCTCGAGCGAGTGCTTGAGCGACTGCAGGCCTTGTGTGATCGCGGCTGATTCCTGTGCGTGTGAGCTGGAGCTGACATCTTATTCCCAGGCTAACTCACGTCGCTCGCAGCCTTGACATCACTCGAAGTCTGCCAGATCGCCCGGCCAATGTTCTCCGTCGCTATGCTCGCCCCGATCTGCTTCTTGTCCTTGATGAAGTTGCTGGGCTGTCAGCTGCCGGGTTGAATCTCAGCTCACTCAATCTGCTCAATCTGCTTCTGGTACTGCTCTGGCAGGTCCGCAAACCTCGTCAGCTTGGGGATAGATGATCCCGCAGGAGCCGACGCAGCCGCCTGTGGCTGGCCGAACATGGACGTCTGCGCGGCAGGCTGCGACGTCGACGCAGTGCCAAACAGCCCTCCTGTAGTAGCGGGCTTGGCGGCCCCGAACAGCCCCCCCGTTGCGGGCTGTGTTGTGGACGCCTGGCCAAAGAGACCACCAGTGGCTGCAGGCTGCTGCTGTTGCTGCTGCTGCTGCTGGCCAAACAGCCCGCCCGTGGCCGGCTGCTGCCCTGCTGGCGGGTTGCCCATGCGCGAGAAGAGGCTGCCCGTGGTCGCGGGCTGCGCGGCCGGCGCCTGCTGCTGCTGCTGCTGCTGCTGCTGCCCGAAGAGTCCTCCCGCAGCCGGTGCCGCTGGTGCTGCTGCCGCCGTGGTCGACTGCTGTCCAAAGTTGCCAAAGCCGGTGGTCGCAGGCTTCGCCGCGCCGAACAGGCTTCCGGTCGCTGGCGCCGCGGCGGCGGCGGTGTTCGTCGAGCCAAAGAGCGACGAGCCGGCCGGCGCGGCAGCCGGTGCCGCGGGCGTGCTCCCAAACAGGCTGCCGGTCGCTGCTGGCTTGGCGCCGAACGAACCAAAGGCGTTGGTCGCGGGCGCTGGCGAGCCGTTACTTGGTGTCGAGAGGGAGAAGGTCGGGACTGATGTCGTTGCGGGCGCCGCTGCGGGCTTGCCGAAGCTGCATGCGTGAGTAGGCCGTCATTTAGGTGACTGTGCACGCTGCCCACTTACCCAAACGACATTGCTGTGGGTTGCGCTTAGAGTTGAGAAGAACAACAATGGACCGGTGATGCTTGTGCTCAAGTCGAACTGCACAGAGGGTCATTGTTGCTGCCGAAAACACAGTGGTCTGAAATTAGGCGCGCACCCTAAATTAGGCGTTGCATACAATTTCAGGCGTGCGCACGCCACCCACCGACACGCTTGTCGGCCGTCACCACCGCCGCCGTTGTTTTCGTCGATTCAACTGTCCAAACCTTGATTACTTTCAACCCGTTCACCCTCTCCACACCTTACAAACCACGCTACAACCGCGGGCCATCGTCCCCTCGTGCACCCGCCTCGACCCCACCCGCCCCGAGGACGCTCGCCCGGTCTCTGCCGGCGCTTGTGACCGAGTGCGGACAGAGCGAACGCTACTAGAGGAAGCCGGCGCGCGCTGGCACACATGGAAAGCACGGCTGCCGCTCATCCGACATAGACCTAGACACGATGGCGTCTGACCTGGACAAGTGGGTGTTCACTGCCAAACACGCTAACGGCAGGCAAATCGAGCAGCTGAAGCGATGTGAGATCATCCCCGAGGCGGCAGTCAAGGAGCTCTGCCTCAAGGCCAAGGAGATCCTGATGGACGAGGGCAACATCCAGTATGTGGACAGCCCGGTGACTGTGAGTTTTGTGTGGTGTGCAGTACTTTGGGCGCCCGGCTCACGGCCAGATCTGCGGTGACATCCACGGCCAGTTCTTCGACCTCATGGAGCTGTTCAAGATCGGCGGACAGTGCCCCGAGACAAACTACATCTTCATGGGCGACTTTGTCGACCGCGGCTTCTACTCGGTCGAGACGTTCCTCCTGCTTCTTATTCTCAAGGTGCGGTATCCCGACCGCATCACCCTCATCCGCGGCAACCACGAGTCGAGACAGATCACCCAGGTGTACGGCTTCTACGACGAGTGCCAGAGGAAGTGAGTCGCATCGTCGCAAGGGGCCCGCTGACAGCAAGATACGGCAGTAGTAATGTGTGGAGGTACTGCACCGACGTGTTCGACTTCCTGTCGCTGGCCGCTGTTGTCGACGGCCGGATATTGTGTGTGCACGGTGGGCTGTCGCCCCAGCTCGTGCGATTAGACCAGGTGAGTTGGCGTCTTGCTGCGGTGGCTTACCCGCGAGATTCGCGCGATCGACAGGAAACAGGAGGTCCCCCACGAGGGCGTCTTCTGCGACCTGCTGTGGTCGGACCCCGACGACATTAGCGGCTGGGGCATGTCGCCCAGAGGCGCAGGCTTCCTGTTTGGCGGCGACGTCGTCGAGGGCTTCTGCCACAACAACGACATTGAGCTCATTGCGCGCGCGCACCAGCTCGTCATGGAGGGCTACAAGCTCATGTTCGGACAGAAGATTGTGACCGTGTGGAGTGCGCCAAACTACTGTTATAGGTGGGTTCCGTGCCGCTCCTTCAAGGCTTAAGCTAACCCTCAGATGCGGAAACGTCGCGTCCATCCTCGAACTCAACGAGGACCTGCGGCAAGAGTACAAGGTGTTCGAGGCCGCCCAGCCCGACGTCAAGAGCGTGCCCCAGAAACGACCCCACATGCTCGAGTACTTCCTCTAGTCGCCGAGCATGTGCCCGGCCGCCTCGCCTCACTGCACTCTTAGTTGTCAACAAAACAATCTGTATACCCCAGGCCCATAGTACGCCGCCGACGCACGCGGCCCCCACCCACGATACTACGAAACTGTCGCATCTCTCACCTGCATCACCGTGTAGAATCAAATTCCATGTCATGCACCACCTGGTCATAGACTTTTACGTTTGTGGGGCTGACGGGCGGGCGCACGGACGGGTTACTAACCCGGGGTAATTCGCCAAGGTTGCGAGGTCGTGTGACTGCGCCACGGGGGTGAAGCCAGCGTCAAATGCACAATGCTTTGCATGATGGGGGAGGCTATGTGACTGGTTGGGGTGTGGGGATGGACTGGATGGATGATGTTGTATGCAGGTGTTGCTACACAGTGTTGAAGTCTGGACATGTCACGGCTGGGTCTCGGGGTGGTTGCTCCGCGTCACAGGTTGCTTTGCTTCACATTCGGCAAGTTGCAAAGGGCCTCCCAGAAGACCCAGGGGAACGAGATTATCGGACTGGGGTCAGCAGTGTTGGCATTCTCAGACTCACGCAGGGCCACGAAGTGGCTGGGGTGGGGTGTTGGGGGCGGCGGCATTCGCGCTGCCATTATCGCCGTTGACTGACTCGGCCGGGCTGCAAGCCGACGGCGTGGGGGGCAAGCTCCCCCCGGGTGAGAGTGGCATCGCGTCCCCCGTGTCCGAAGACAGGGCTTTGACGCCGAGCCGCTCCTCGACGGCCGCGATGGTCCACGGGACATAGGTAACCTGGTACGCCGCGATCGCGTAGATCTGGCGTCCGGTCAACGCGGCCCTGAACCTCCTCTTGGAGAGGAACCTGTCCGCGGCGTCAAGCGTGTTGCTCGCCAGCGAGCGGTAGTTGTCCGCGACGACCTCGTGGAGACCGTCGTCGCGGTAACTTCGCCGCCGAGGGTTCGGCAGGACAATGCCGCTGACTGCCTCGGCTTCGGTGATGCGGTGCCGCTTCATGAGGCCGACGACCTTGGAATCGTAGTCTCTGGTGGGTTAGTTCGTTCTGAAGCGGCTCCAACCCACTGCTTCAGCTGATACGCGTCGTCGAGGACCGACTGTGGTACCTCGTACCGTGCAATGCGCTCGTCGACGAAGTCATCTTCTGCCAGCTGCCGGATGTCGACCGGCTGGAACGAGGGGTCTGGTCTGACGAGATCGAACACCTGGCCTAGGATGCGGCGGCTTGTGTAGCTCCTCGTATTGACACCTTGCAGCTCCTTGCTCATGAAGTGAGGCCAGCGGGAGGGCGTCCATTCCGGCTCCATCTTTGCGGGAACACCCGTTTCGGGGAAGTCGATGGCGACGCTGATTTCCTTGGCCAACTTTCGGCACACCATAGTGTGGGGGCCAACGCGGTCCGCATGAGCCAGATGGGCATTCGACACCTGGTGGAGAGTATCGTTCAAAAGAATGTCGAGGAAGAAGGACTTGATTTTCTCGAGGGTGACCTTGTTCACTTTTGTAGGCTTCTCTTTGTCATGGGCGGCTGGCTCCTCCACGATCGTGGGCAAGAGGCGGCGATCCCAGATCAGGTTGTAGTTATCACCGTCAAGCTTGCCGCCACACAGCCTGGCATTAGCCTCGTTCCCAGTCCAACTCACGTATGGGGGAGTGGCCTGCCAAGAACAGGAAAGACGATAACGTTCTTCAGGCCGCGAAGCTTCTCGTGGTCGACCGCTTTGACAACCTGAATGTCACTGGGGAGATTCACTTCCGAGCGCATGATCGCGCACAGGCCCTTGACAACGACCGGACCTTCCACTGGGTCGGCTGGGTTTTCATACTGGCAGAAGACTTGGCCTTCTTGCAGGACACCGAGCTCGTCCGCAACGCCTGGGGTGTAAGTACCGATGCAACCACTGTGCGCACTCACCCATGAGAGACACGCCGTTAATCAGCTCGATGCGGGCCTCCCACTTGATGGTGGAGAGAACGCGCGTCTCTAGGACCTTGCACACGTCGATCAAGAACGGGTCGCGATTAAACCCGGCATCTGCGAGCTCCTCGATGCGCACTGGGCAAAGGCGTGCGGCAGCTTGGTGGTCGTATTCGGTGCAGCGTCCCTCCATGAAGCGGGTGGACAGACCGCGTGTGGCGATAATGACCTCGCCGTAAAGGCTGCGGAGGACCTTGTCATCGACGCCGAGATGGGACAACATGTGTGTCAACTGGCGGTTGAGGAAGGCCCGGCGAAACTGGGCGATCTGAAGGATATCAGAGTGGGTCGGCGAGGAGTCACGGCAACCCACTCACCCGCACAACGCTCAGACCGTACTTCTGTTTGGACGATTCCGAGTCAAACTTGACCTGCGACGGCCGGAAGAAGACGTCGGACGGGCGGCACATCTCTGGTGGGCAGACGGTGAGGACTCCCTTGATACCCCCACAAACAATCTGGATCGCAGACGGCTCGGCGTCGATGCCGTCGAGGAAGCCGAGATCGCGCGCTGCCTGTCGTGCGACCTTGTAGCCGCAGCGCCCAGCACCGTCGGTAAAGAGGCTGGTTCGTGAGCTTGGTTCAAGCAGCAACACCTACATTCCCGTCGGCCGATGCTTTACATCCGGGATCTTTGATCGGATGTCCATTTCGGTACCAACGGCGCGTGTGGCGGAGAAGGGCTGCACATCAGCTCCGGCGACGAACGGTACTCACCAAACCCATGTTGGTGGCATGTTTGGCGATGACCTTCTGTGTGATCTGGCCAAAGCCAAGGCGAGCACGGATGGCCTCGGCGGTGAAGTTCTCGCTATTGTCCTCGGCAACAAACCAGCAACTGTGCTCCCTGGCCGAAGATGTGGTGTACACAAGGAAGACGTAGTGGCGGCCCGCGACGGTGATGCCCGAGTTGAGTGCTCGTCGCACGCGAGCGATGGGTCCGTGGTGGGGCTTCTCGCCGTCGGCGCCAAGAACAGCCGCATTGATCTGCATTGGGTCGTTCTCGTCCGCAAATTGCACGCGCAGGAAGCGGTCCGAGTGCTCGTTGTACTTCCGCAACGCATCATTCGAGGGCTCGAGCTCGGGCGGGAATAGGCACAACCTCGTCGGGGTCACACGGCACTTGTACACCTCGACCAAGTGCGGCTCGATCTTGTGCCTGCGTTTGCGCAGTTGCCGTGCTCGTGCTGGCGTTAGGATAACCCCATGGACCACACCCACCCATCACAGTGCCCCTGATGTCGTGGACGCACTCTTCGTTGAACAGGGCGGTCAGTACGCGCTCCCTCAGCTGGTCGGACTCGGCCATCGTGTCCAGGGCGTGCAGCAGCTGCGGGATTTCCGACTGAACGACAATCCCCTGGGTGACCAGCCCTTCGACAAGATACCGGAGGCGGAAGGGCATCCCCTGGAGGACCGCATCCAGACTGATGTGAGCCATGGCTGCTGGCGCCACGGGCTTGATCTTCCCCCCGAGGTCTCCGAGCAAATCCATCCCTTCTGCTAGGCAGACGATGCTGAGGTCGATGATCTTCTGGCGGAACAGTCGCAGCTCGCGCGGCCCGAGCACAAACTCAAACTGCCACGTAAGCCACGAGTTGACCTGCACCGCGTGCGGGTCATCAGTGACGGCTCTGATGGGGCCGGCGTGCCCCTCGTGGATGATGTAGCCTGTTGTCAGCGCGCGCAGCGCGTGCGCAGTGTACCCACCTTTCGCCTCCATCTCCGGTACCGAGCGCCCCTGACGTCAGCAAAGCCACGACGCACGCACACCTACCGCGATCGACTCCAGCGGCCCGAGGCTGAAGACAAAGTCGCGCTCCGTCGCGCGGCGTCCACATCGCCGGTTGACAGAAAGGTAAAACCGTGCCGGACGCCGGGTGGCGACGGTCATGGTGATGAGGGAGCGGTCGTCACCCTTTTGCGGGGTGCGCATGACGCTGATACCGCCGGTGACAATGTCCTGCGGTGAGCCGTGCGCGCGACGCGGCCCAACCCACCTCGAAGGGAATTTCGGCCTCGAGCGGGAGGAGCGCCGGCGGCGTGTTGTTGAACTCTGCGGGGGTGGCGTAGACGTGGATCCACAGCTTGTCGAGGTTGAAGTTGAGGCGCGAGTGCGCCGCGTCGGTGGGGAGCGCATAGCCCTGGGGTAGGTCAGTCTCCCGAGCGGCGCGCGACCCACCCTCATGAACTGGGTCCCGGTGGACGTGGTGCGCGTCGTGCCGAGCGCATACGCGTGGACCGGGAACTGGCCGGCACCGGCATCGTCGTCGAGGCCCTCGCCCTGGAGTGAGTATAGGAGGGCGGGAGGCGCTCACAGTGCGGAGCTGGTGTGCCAGGTGCGTGCGGTCGAGGAAGGGCGGCTGCGCCTCGGGGGTGGAGGGGGGCGCCGGCTTGGGAGGGAGCCGGTAGCCCGTCATGGTGGCGGGTGTCCGCTCTGCTCGTATGTGCTGTAGAAGGGTTGGGATAGGAGACTACCTCCCATCCCATCCGAGAAAAGTTGTGTCAAGAGCGTGGCGTGGCCGGTCGAAAGGATGGTCGAGAAGGCGGCATGAAGATCGGCGCGGGTGGCTCCCCTCCACTTTGATGGTTACGTCGTTGCTCCGGTGTGGGTCCAACCACCTTCATAGCCAACCCAATTTCGCATCTTGCAAGGAAATATAATAAACAAAACACCGTTGGTGAAACGGTATCATGCGTCGTTGCCATCGACGCGGCAGGGGTTCGACTCCCTTACGGTGTATATTCAGATCGCGAGATCTAAAACCTTTTGTTTTTGAAATTTATAGGTGCTTGAGTGTATTTGATTAGGAAAAGGGCTATCAGGAAATAGAACAGCCCAGCAGTCGCCTTCGACCAGCTCGCGTCCACAGCTCCGTGCTACCCGTCCCCCCACACCCCCAACCCAGAATGAGATGTATGCATGTGAGTGATGTATTAGAGTACAGTGCCAGCTCTGCCGCCTCGCCCATTATATCCTGCCCGCGTCCCTCTCCCTCTCCTTCCTCGCCGCGGCCGCCTTGCCAGCCGACACGTCGCGGTCGAGCACCGCAAGGTCCTTGAGGAGCTGGTCGACGCGCGATCCGAGCGCGGGGTCGATATGTGCGCCGTGCTCGTGGTCGTGCTCGTCGTGGTGCTCGTCGTCGCCGACCGCGACGTCCTTCATCACCGCCTTTGCGGGCGGCTCCGGCTTGGCCGCGGCCGCCTCGGCGTCCTTGGTCGCCGCCGGCGCCATCGTCACCGTCGACATGACGACACCGAACATGACCAGCGTGATGATGACTGCGATCGCGCGCCGCGTAGCGTCCCATTTACTGCTTTCAATGTCGGTGCGCAACTCGCCTAGCGAGATGGTGAACTTGTTGTTGATTTCTTCGACGGCAATGTCGAAGCGCTTCAGCTCGGCCGTCGTCTCGGCCTTGCGGTTGTTCATATCGATTTCGATACTAGCAGGCGTCATCAATCCGCACTACACTGCCCCACGCCACACCCACTCATGCTTCATCTGCTGCACGCTCTCCTTGATCTTCTGGTCGAGGCCGTCGACCTCGCGGCGGATAGCGGCGCCCACGGCGCGCAGTTTGAGCCCGTCGTTGCGCGCGCGCGTGCTCATCTCGGTGCGCAGCTCGCTCAGCGCCGCCTTGAACAGGTACGCGTTGTTGTCCATCTCCTCGACGGACAGCTGCGTGTCGACCGCGCGCTGCGTGCGTGCCGTGATGAGCCCGCGCACGCCCTCCATCAGCACGCGCGCATTCGGCGCCGGGACGGACGCGCGCTCGAGCGTGCTGACGAACGCGTGCGTGTTGAACGGGTGCTGCGGCACGCGGGGGTGGTACGTCGCGTCTGGCACGGCGGGGAGGACGTCGACCGGCGCGGCAGTGTCGGCCGCGACGGCGGCTTCGGCGGCGTCGACCGCGGCGTCGGCGTGCTGGGCGGCCGCGGCGGTTGCGCTCGCGCTCTCCGCTCCGTCTTTCACCTCCTGCGCCGGCGTCGAAAGTCCCGGCGAGTCAAAGTGCGGCCGACTAAACGGCCCAGTCTCGGGCGTGTGCGTGTGCGTGCTGCCCGCCGCCTCGCCGCTGTCGACGCCGAGATCCACCGGCCCGCTCGGACCCCGCACTGGATCCCGCATGCGCGGCACCGCACGCGCGTGCGCCTCATCCTCCGCCGTGCGGCTGTGCGGCCCGGCGCGCTTCTCGTCCGGCAGCGAGAACGGGTGCTGCGACGACGAGGACGCGGCAAAGGCGTCCGGCGAGGACGACGACGGCGACGCCGAGGGCGCGGTCATGTCCGGCTGCCGTGGGCGCGAGCGCAGGACGGCGGCGGTCGCAAACGCCCGCGTTGGCAGTGGCGGCGTGGCGCGCCGCAATGCTACGCGGAGGCCGAGCATTCGGTGCTGTGCTGGTCGTGGTGGGCGAGGCGTCGGTGTTGTTGTTTTTGCGGGACGCATGACGCTCCAAGTCTTCTGGACGCTTTGTCCGTCGGCTTGGCTCGTCGGCTCGGAGCGAGAGTGCTCCTATGTGGGCGGGTCGGATACGCCAAAGTGTGGGGTGCGTGGCGGCACAAACGTCATCGTCTGTCTCGCTTGCTCGGTGTGCTCACACACACACGCTCGCCACTGACGCACACCACGCCACGGGGGGGGTGGGTGAGTACTTAAACCCACCCAGTTCCAAACATCACATCACATCGCACACCCATACCCATCACACCATGTCCGACAAGGAGCAGCGTGCGTGCCGTCTTTCCCCGCACGCAGGCAACCCTAACCCCCCGCAGAGTTCACGATCCAGCCCCACCCGGCCACGACCAACAACCCAGCCGACCTGGCGCAGGGCAAGACGGCCGGCCTCGTCAGCGACGCCGCGCAGGCGTTCAACACGCCCGGCGTCCAGCAGCTCTCCGACAAGACTGCGTCGGGCCTCGAGCAGCCCAAGACGCGCGAGCAGGTGCGTGGTGGTGTGCCCGTGGGCGTGGCTGACGTTCCAGCTCCAGGAGGAGTTCAAGAAGCTCAACCAGTAACTGCTATGTACCGTCGGATGAATGAAGAAGTAAACAAAACACCTACCGGGGCGTGGCCCAGCCCCCATGATAGTCAGGACGCAGCATCCGTTACCAGCATGCCAGCGCCGAGGGATTGGTGCGACCGAGCGAAGATGGGGAGTAAATGAGACACGCACAGCGCCAGATGGACGCCGACCGCTTGAAGATCCGGCTGTCGTCACCTGCCCCACTTCACTCACACAGCACCCACTCACATACACACACGTGCTGGCAGAGCAGCAGTTTTATCTATCTACAAGCAACTGTACAATCTAGCAACTTTCTCACACAAGAAACCAAAAGGTCCTATCGTCCACGCCCTAATCATCTTCCGCAGCGTGGTCGCGGTCGAGGGCAAACAGACGGCGAATGTCGTCGAGCGACAGTCTGCCCAGCTTGCCAATGTCGCCTTCACCCATGGCACCATCTGCAAGCAGGCCCTTGTGCTTCTGGATCTCAAGAAGTCGGTCCTCGACCGTCTCTGCAATCACCAGTCGCTCGACGTGAACAGGGCGGGCTTGTCCGATACGGTGGCAGCGGTCCACCGCCTGCTGCTCGGTAGCCGGGTTCCACTGAAAGTCATTAGCAAAGGTTCCACCCTAGTCAACACTGTCACTCACAGCCAGGTCGCAGCAGATAACCTTGGACGCCACCGTCAAGTTCAAGCCGACACCTCCCGCCTTGGTCGAGAGGAGCAGGATAGGAACTGACCGGCTCACCTCCGGCGGCATCTTGAATCGTCTGATCGCCTCCTCACGCTCGCTTTGCGACATACGACCGGTGTAGTCGAGCTTGCGGATGTTGTTCTGCGCCAGGAAATTCCCAAGAAGGTCGAGGAATTGGACGAACTGGGAGAAGATAAGGATCTTGACGTTGGGGTCTTCGTCCAGATAGCTCTTGACCAGCTCAAGGAGCTTGATCATCTTGGTGGAGGGAGGGATCTCTTCTTCCTCCGTCTCCAGCTCGTCTTGGTCGTTGTCAACATCCATGGCCCTGCCCTTACCCTTGTCGAGCTTGGGCTTCTTCTCGAAAAAGTCCTTGGTGTCGCTCTGCGAATCGTCAGCTGGGCTCTAGGAACTCCCACTCACAGCTCGCGCTCGCTTCTTGCCCTTGAGGTCGACCTTCTTTCGGTCGGCAGGCTTAATGTCCTCTTCCTCTTCCTCCTCGTCCTCCTCCGTCTCGTCCACCTCAGGGGGCGGGGGCTTGAAGATGGCACCAGCACGGAAGAACTGGCCCTTCTCGAGGACAACCCGACACATTGGACAGTTGCGGCAACCACGCTCCGCTTGGTCGTCGTTGAGACCAGTGGCGTCGCGGATCGGCTCCTCGTATAGCGCCGTGACACACGACGGGCAGTACACGTGGCCACAACTCGAGATGACCTCCTTGCCGTCGAAAGGCTCGTAACAAATGCTGCACTCTAAGTCTTGGGGCTCGCCGTTCTCCGAAATCATCGCCTGGTACCGCTCCTCGAGCTTTTTGCGGAGAGTTTCGACGGCAGGCGCCCCCAGTAACGCCACGGCTCGGCCGTACTCATCGGCGTCTTGGGCACGGTACTGGTCCATGCCTCCGAACACGTCATCAGACACCATCATGTCGTCTTCTCGTTCCTCGCCAGGCGCTCGACGAAGCAGCCACGGGTGGTTCACACATTGCCTCAGCCGCGTGAGGAGGACAAGAACGACCGAGTAGTTCTTCATGAGCGTGCCCTGCTTGATGAATCTGTTGACGCGAACCTGGGCACGACGCTCAAGCGCCGAGTAAATGGCGCGCTCCTCAGCTCTGAAATCCAGCGCGTCCATGACCACTGTCTTCGGCGGAAGGTTGAGGATGCGAACGCCGTTGATCTCCGTGTCCTTGTTGCGCCTCACCATCAATGGCTTTAGGATCGCCTGGGTACGCTTGGCCGCAAGGCGGGGCTTCTTCTTCTCGATCTTGGTCACACGGTTCCTAAAGTCCTCGTCGTCCATCGCCCCGATGAACCGAAGTGCTGGGCCAAGGTCCGAAAGCGTGTTGACAATGGGCGTTCCAGTCAGATACCAAGGGTGGTGGAGGTCGAGGTCCATGACGGCCTTGGCGCCAATCGTATTCTTGTTCCTCACCTGAAGAGGTCAATACGGGCGGGGACGGGCGGCTTACCTCATGGGCCTCGTCAAGGAAGACCCTAAACCACTTGGTGCGGAACAATGGACCCTTTTGCTTTGTTGGCCGAATGTCCTCTTCCGACTCGTCGAAAGAGTCGCGGTCACGGTCGCGGTCGCGCTGGCGGTGTTCCTCACGGGCCTGCTTTCGTTGCGTCTTGTTCTGTAACGAGAGTCAGATTGTTACACCAACAACAAGGCGGCCGCATTGATCATGGGTTGAAACAGTGCTCACCTGGATCTTGGACTCAGACTTGACGATACCGTACGTCGTGATCACGACGTCGTACTGCTTCAACTGGGCAGGCGTCTTGGCACGGCTCGCACCGTGGTGAATGAGAACCTTGAGGTTCTTGGTGGTCTTGTCTTCAATCTCCTGCTTCCACTGGGCGAGAAGGGCGACTGGAGCTACAACCATCTGGGGAGCCTTCTTGAAGTCTGAGGGACGCTTGTCACGCGCGAGCATCAGAGCGATGCATTGAACCGTCTTGCCCAAACCTGTGAGGGCGTCAGTGAGGTGACAGGGCATTAATACGTACCCATGGCATCGCAGAGAAGACCGCCGATGGGAGCCTTGGGGCTCTCCTCGCGCCTAACCATGAAGGCGACACCAAGAATCTGGTGTGGCATCAAGGAGAATAGCGCTCCAGGAAGCTTATCCTGCATGGACGTCAGGCCCAGAGTCTTCATGCCTTCCTCGACGGTCGTGTCTTCGTTGAAGTCGGCGAAGGAGTCTTGGAAGAATGTGTTCAAACTGGTGGCTTCAGTGACCTGGCCCGAAAGCCACCAACTTACTCTTGACCGAGGGGCCGCTCGTAGCCGTACTCCTCCGGATCCCAGGCGCCTTGAGCAATCCCTGTGGGGTTGACGAGACCTAAGGCGCCAGCGACCCCAAGCAACGCCTGTCGAATCTGGGGTTTGAATAATGTCGAAAAGGTGGGGAAGCAACTGAGGAGAAGGTTGGAAGGTGGCTCGTATCGTGCCGGGCGTCCGGTCAGAATGTAGTGGATCCATTCGCGGAGCTTTAACATGCGATCTGTGATCGTGCCGCGGATGATGGGGTTACTGTTGGTGTCAGTGGCAGGGCACAGTTTAGAAAGCTCAAACCACGACTTACTCAGTCGTCATCAGGTACTGGTTCAGACCACGCTGCTCGGCCTCACATTGCTGCACTTGGCTGGCGCGGTCCATCGCATTCCAAGCAGCGTGAACAGGGGCGGGAGGGGGAAGAGGTATTCCGCCCGCGGCGTCTAGCGAAGGATGCGACGGTGGCATCGCAAGCGGGGCCGTCGACGGTCCGGCCACTGGTTGGGCTGGGAACTGCCCTGGTACCGAGAACTGTGTGGCCCATTGCGATAGATTGGGTTTCACAGTAGCCTGAGTCGCAATGTCTCCTAAGCTGGTGGCGTTGGAGTCCTTACCGGGCCAAGTCTGGAAGGTTAGCTACAATTCTCGTCAGACAAAAGCTCAACCCACAAGGTTGGGAATGGTTTCACGGAGACGCTGGTTGGGGACGTGGATGTGAACGAGCTCCATAATTTGGACGCTTGGCGGGGTCCACGACTTGACACCTCCCGACTGTATAATGGCGTTCAGGTCCGATAAGCGGTCGCTGAGCTCCATCCTCTGGGAGCTAGTGAGTACTCTCAGCGCCTTGCCCTTGGTGCTGGGAGCGTCAGCGGGAAGCTCTGTTGTTAGCGGGTCACTCACAGAGCCGCGGTGCGCTTTTTGAGATCTGATCTCTCAGCCGACACCGTGTTCAACTTTTCTTTCATGGTCAGGGTGTTCCAGACCCGCACCCAAGGCTGGGCCGCCTCGGTCTTGAACTTGCGCTGAGAGGGGGTACTCTGCGACGACTTGAGGACGGGCTTGACCTCGTCATCGTCGTCTGACAAGAGGGTGACAGAGGCGGTAGGACGCGTCGGCTTCTTGGTCGGCCCACTGCCGCCCAAGAACTGGATATCGTCGTCCGAGTCGCTGTCGACAACAAGAGCCGGCTGAGCTCTGGCCTTGCCTTTGTCGACGGGAGTGGGGCGCGAAGGGAGCGAATCGATCGTGTTGATACTGTGCTCGCGCAGCCCGCTCGACGGCGTCTGGGACGGCCAAGCTAACGAAGGTACGCTCGGACTCGACGCCTTGAATGTGCCGCTTGACGGGCCAGCAGTAGGCAGGATATCGTCATCGCTATCATACCGCGCGGCGTCCTGCTGCGCCGAAGTGGGCGCCAGAACGGCGCGGCTCGGGCCCGCCTCGGCGTTGACTTCGTCGACAATGTCCTGTGGCAAGATCGCCACGCTGCCGCTCGGAATGACAATACCCTGCGCGTTAGTCTTACCCCACACGCCCACTCACCATCTTGGCCAGGCGCTCATCGCGGCGCTTGACGTGATCCGACCCCTGACAGTGCAGGGAGTACTCGTAGAAGCTTCCTATGCCAGCACTGCGCCCACCGTCCGGCAGCTCAGGATCGGCGCTGAGAAGCACATCGGTCCAGCACATATCCTCCATGCAGGTAACGGACCCGAAGCCGTTGCCACCCATCTTGGGCTTGTCTTTCACCGCGCGCTCGAATAAGAAGTTCGAGTCGCCCGGGTTGGTGGTGAGGAACTTTGTGATTGCTGGTAGGAGGGGGGCGAGTTCTTCGGGGAAGGGCTGAGGTGTGGTGTGAGCTCATGATCTTCGTCCTCGCATGGTAATGGGTTGCTTACCTGGTCTGGGCTTGACTCGTCCTCGCCAGTGGCAGTGCGCGCGACCTCCAGCACCCACTCCGGAGAGGGGGGCTCTCCCGGCGCGTTGGTGTACTTAACCATCGCGGGGAGGGAGGCGCGAAGGATGGGGGCGACGCGCCGAGGGGATGGCGTAGAAGAGGGGTAACGCTGGCTGTATGTATCTATGTATTGTTCTAGAGGGTCCGCAAGGTGTCCAGGGGTAGGGTTAGGGGGAGGGTAAAGGGGGAGGAGGGGTCGCTAGAGGTGCGCAAGGTGACAAGAGAGGAGGAGAGTGATGATGATGAGAGGAGCGCCAAACAACAGACGCGCGCCGCTGGATTGTTTTAGTAGGGGTGAGTCAACGGACAGTGGAGGGGGGGCGTGCAGCGCGTCCCTGAAAACAAACCGCCACCCGCACCACCACCACCACCAGTCCATCCACACACCTTGGGATCAATGCGATGCATGAAACTTGCTTCTAGATGCTACAGAATGTCCACTGCTCAGGCAGTCACCTGGACGGCTCACTTGCTCGATCCTCTCAACCAGCCAAACATTGTCGAGCCCCTGCTCGACTGCCGGCTGTGTGTCTTGCCGCTTGCAATGCTGCCTGCGCGCTTGTGTCCTAGCGGCTGGGCCGCAGCAACACGATCCGCCGCCGACATCTGCCACTGCACCTCCTTCCTCCCCTCAAACACGCTGAAGGGGAGGTACACACGCGGCTCGCCAGCGACAATGGTCGCTGCCAGGCCTCCCGACGGGTCCGTGGCGAAGATCTGGCCAGTGAGGACGTCGACGACGGGCATCTTGGGCGCGTAGCCCGTGATGGCTGATGGGAGGTAGTAGACTCGCGGGAGAACGAGGGAGCCCGAGTTTGTGAGGATGGAAACCATCGGGCCCTTGACCAGGACGGCCGTCTTGGGGTCGAGTTTGTGGTGCTTGAGGAGGGTGTGGAAGCCGCCCGTGTCCATTGCTCGCCGACGAGCAAGGTTGAGGCGCTGGAACACGAGATACATGGGCTTGTTGGGGGCGTAGCCGAACAGCCAGATTGCCTCGCGGTTGAAAGGGTCGCTACCGCCGCGGAGGCCGTGCTCCTGGCCCTGGTAGATGATTGGGAAGCCGTCGTTGATGAATGGGTAGATGGCGGCGTTCTTGAGAAGCTGCGGCGTCAGTGCTGGGTGGTGTATGCGACATACAGCTCGGTCAGGGTTGGGTGAGACCGACGCGACGCGGTACGTGTCGTGGTTCCTGTGTTGTCAGCCGTGCCCACACACTGGCGCTGCGCCCCGACGACGCACTCAACAAAGGAGCCGAGGAGTGTCGGATCAGGCATGTCCCTGTGCACACGCGTGATCATGGACGTAAGCTCGTCGATTCCATACTCGTGGGGCTTTTCGAATGTTCGTCTGTGGCGTAAGTGTCTGTGTGCTTGTGCTTGAACGCACCTCAGGTGGTAGAAAGTGGCGTAGTCGAGAAGACTGTCAATGCTTCGCTCCTGGTACGGGCGAAGGTAGGCCGGGTCTGCGGAATGCATCAGCCACACACCAACATCTCCACCCACCTCCGTGCCACACCTCGCCGAGGGCAGCCACGCCCGACGCCACGATAAAGGGGGGCCAAAAGTCCTTGCGGACGTGCTTGACAGTGTCGACACGGATAGCGTCGATGCCAAAGAACTTGACCAGATGGTGAATCCAGTCGTTCAAAGTGGCGATCACGGTGGGGTTCTCGGTATCGAGGTCGGGCATGTAGTCGTCGATCCAGCCTGGGGTGGTCAGCGTCGCCCCATCACACGAGCTTACAGATCTCGCTCTGCACCTGGGTGCCATGTTCGGGCGCCCTGCAGTACTTGTGGTAGTGGGTGGGGCTGCTAAACTGGCCGTATACTGCTTTTGACGGCTGGAAATTTGGGCCGAGCCCGGACTCGTCCGTGGCGCCGACGTGGTTGGCAACGACGTCCACCATCAGATACATGCCGCGGGCGTGCAGCGCCGCAGAGAGATCCTTGAGGTCTTGTGGTCCACCAAAGTGGGGGTTGAGCTCTGCGTCGCCATCAGTGCACCATCCTGCGCTGCATCAACGGGAAAACCCACGAAAGATATCGGACGCCCAGTACCCTGCCAAGGTCAGTGCCCGCCGCTCCCGCTCTCCTCACCATGATAGCTCTCGTGGAAGGCCCCGGTGGCGGTCGCAAAGCCCGGGATGTTGGCGACGATTGGGCTGATCCAAACTGGGCTGCGTGAGCTGCGAGTATGGCCATGCGCACGCCGCTGCGGCGCCACGCAAACACATACCTGTATCAAAGCCCATGCCCTGGATGTAGTCGAGCTGGAGCTCGATGCCCTTCCATGTTCCGCCGCAGTATTTTTGCTCTGCGGGGTTGCAGTACGAGTCGAAGCGGCCGTCGCTGCGAGCAAAGCGGTCGGTGATGACCTGGTAGATTGAGCGCTGGCGTAGCTCGTTGGTGGTGAGGGCCGCCACGAGCGGGGCGAGGGCGATAAGGTGGAGGAGGAGGTTCGGCATGGCGGGGGAGGGGGGTGAAGGGGGGTCAGATCTCAAGTCTGGTCTAGTTGTCTATCGCCTGCCGTCTTGAACGCTTCTAGCGTCGCCGTTGTCGTCTTTGGAATCCAGCCCCGACAATCTTTGGTACGCGGTGGGGCCGAAGTGGAGGGTGTGTGTGGGGGAGGACGGGGGAGGCTGGGGCGCTCGGGCGGGGTGGGTGTGGGTGTCAAAGGAGTGTGTTAGGCGGTTTGGAGCCACATGAGTGATGGACAGAGAGTTTTCTGGCTACTGCTGTCGTCGTCGCTGTCGTTGTCGTGGAGGAGCTGTGGTCGTTGTTGTTGTGAGACGCGAGGAGAAGAGCAGGTTGGTTGCTGTCCGGCGCAGATGCCGGCAGTGGGCCTCAAAAGTCACGTCGTTGTGCTTGTCCTGCCAAGGGCCCAGCAACACAATTGCCGCGTCCCCCTGGCGGGCGGCTACCAAGGCACTTGGCAGTGGCGTTACGTAACCCCTCCTGAAACGTGGAAGCGTGCTCTCTAGCATCACCGCCGTCGAGCTCGCCTCGCTCGCGACAACAACATTGCTCCGCGACCAGCACACCCACCCCCACACCGCACACCACAATGGACTCGCTCACAGACGACATCGAGTCCATCCTTTTCATTGCCCGCGAGGTAATGGGTACGTACTACTCCTCGGTGTAGCCCCAGCCGCTGACGCCCCAGTCTACCGCGTGCCGCCGCGCACCAGCGCATCAGGGTACAAGGCGGCCGACTGGAACGTCGAGGAGTTTCTGTGGAAGGGACGGCTGCGGGTCATCGAGGTCGGGAGCAGGTGTGATATCCGGCTCGAGGTGGGTTAAACCTAACCCAGACAGACGAACAGTAGCTGACGCCCCGCCCCCAGGACGCGACCACCGGCGAGCTCTTCGCGCAGACGGTGTACGCGTCGCCGTGGACCCAGGTCGAGCCGGTGCTCGACTCGTCGCGCTACTTTGTGCTCCGCGTCGAGGGCGACGGCGGCAAGCGCGCGTACATTGGCATGGGGTTCCTTGAGCGCAGCGAGTCGTTCGACTTCCAGGTGAGTCCCCGGGAGTGTTTGTGGGTGTGGGGTGTCTTGTGCGATCGGCCGGCCGCGGGATGCGATAAGAAGGTGCTGGGAACAATCGGTTTTGGGGTCAGAATCTCCATCTCCCGGAGTCTTCTCGCTGCCATTCTCAAGCACGCTTCGAACGTCTTCTCTTGGCGCGTTCCCCGCGTCGTCTTCCATGCCTTCTCCACAGCCCTTCTCGCACATCCCCAACACTCTGCTCGCATCTTTCCCCTCGCCACAACCTAACAACCCAGGTCGCCCTCCAGTCCGTGACGAAGCGCGCGTCCGCGCCCCCCGAGAGGGAAGACGACGAGCCGGCCAAGCCCGCCGCCCCGCCCAAGGACTACTCGCTCAAGGAGGGCCAGACGTTCAGCATCAAGCTGCCCGGGCGCGAGGCGCGCAAGTCGCCCTCGGCTGCGCCGGCGGCGAACAACGGCGCCGGCGCGGGTGGCGGCCTGTTTTCGCTGCCGCCCCCGCCGCCGCCTGGACGGAGGAAGTGAGCGTGCGAGTGGGATAGAGTTACGACTGTACATGACAGACATGCATGGGTGAGGGTGGGGGTGGAGGCCGCGCGGCGAGGAACGCCGTGTCGGTTTCGGCCACGGCGGAAGACCGCGTCAAGTCGCGTCCGGCCGAGCTGTCCGCGCCGCAGGTTAGTGTAGCGCGTTGTGCAGTCTGCTGCAGTCGTCATCGTACAGTGAGCGGCCGGTGTGCCGACCACCGACGCCAGCGGCCAGGCGCCAGGGCCGACGCGCCACATGCCACACTGCGCGGCAGTCTGCGCGTCTGCGGTGGCGCTGGCATGCTGCGCTCTGCGCTCTGCGAGCAGTGGTGGCTGGTCCGAGTGGCCGCCGGTTGACCACCTGCATGCCGTCGACGTTACTGCATACGCCTTGCCAAGTCCTCCCCGAGGCGGGGACGGCTTGCTGCGTCTCCGAGCTAGTCATGGCGAGCAGAGCCGCCAGCATGACGTAACGGGCATCCTAATGGGGCAGGTGTAATAAAGCGGTTAAAGCGGAATCGAATGGCGAGTGGCGAATTGGGCATCTATTATTACTGATTAGGCGGCTGGGCCAGGCCAGGCCACGGCCACGGCGGCGGCGGGCGGCTGCTGCGCGCTGCTTCCCGCCCGCCCCGCCGCCCGCAGTATCGACGTGCGTTTGTTTTCCCACACTGACCGACGACACAACCAGGATGCAGTGTTTGCTGCTACAGAACGTATTTGTGCCCGATGCCGAGGGCCACATCAGCGTCGTCGCCTCCTAGTGCATTTAACTAACTGCCAACCCGTCTTCATCACAATTCGCCATCGGCGTGTTCACTGGCGAAGAACGACGGCGACTCGACTACTCTGCTGCTGCACGCCGCGTACCCACAACCTCGACTCCACCCCCCGCAGCAGCACCACTGCGCACGCTGCGGCGCCCGCTACCGCATAAAACAGCTCACACTCGCGAGCCAGCCCCCAGCCCCAATCCCCAGCCCACCCACCATGTCCCTCCCACCGTACACCGACGAGAAGGCGCCCCTCGCCGCTGATGTCGAGGCCGGCGTCGCTGTCGTCGACAACAACAACAAAGGCCCGATCGAGGACGACACCGAGCTGCAGGTCGGCACCGAGCGCAAGCGCTGCGCCTTGAGCCGCCGCAAGAAGTTCCTCATCGGCGCCGTCGCCGCCGGCACGTTCCTCGCTGTCAACTCGTGCGCCAAGCGCCACATGGGCGGTATGCACGAGCTCGACATGTTTGACGAGTCGTTCGGCGACGCGTTCCACCCGGGCTTCCAGCCGGGCATGGCGCGCCCCCCGCCGCCCGGCCTCGAGTTCCACGAGTTTGACGGCAGCGAGGGCGCCGAGCCGTTCCACCGCATCGCGGCGACGTACCGCCCCTCGATTGTCGAGATGAACTCGGACGGGCAGGTGTGGCAGACGGCCAATGCGAGCCTGCCGTTCCGCCGCCGCCCGCTCAGCGTGCAGTTTGCCGACGCGGCCGACGGGCGCGTGGTTGTCTCCCGCGCCGAGGGCGACAGCGCGTCCGTGTACGTCGAGTCGACGTGGGAGGGCACCGGCCCCGCGTCGGGCGTCGAGCAGGCCCTCGGCGAGACCGACTACCTGTTTGTCAACGGCGGCCAGGGCACGCACATCGTGCACCTTGTTCTGCCTGCCGAGTCCAAGGGCATCAAGGACCTGAGCGTGTCGGGCGCGAATGTGCGTCTCGAGCTGCACTCGACCGCCGCCGACGTCAAGTTCAAGCACCTTTCGGTGCATGCCAGCGGCAACGTCCACCTTCCTGATGTCGTCGCCAAGGCGGTCGAGATCGAGTCGCCCACCGGCGACATCAAGGGCCACTTTAACGTCTCGCGCCACCTCGCGCTGCGCACTGTTACCGGCAACATTGACGCCACCGTCCATGTCCGCCCGCCCCACCACCACAAGGACCACGACCACGACGGCCACAAGGACCACGACCACGACAAGGACGACGACGGCCACCACCACAAGCACGGCCCGCACCACGGCGACGACCACCACCACAAACACGGCGGCGGCGCGGAGCGTGCGCTCGCCGGCAGGCCATGCAGCGAGAAGAAGCGCGGCCTGCTCGCGTGGATCAGGGCGAACCACCACCACGAGCACCACCCGAAGCGCCCGCCGTTCCGCCTGCCCGTGTTCATCCGCGCCACGTCCGTGTCGGGCGACGTCGAGCTGACCGTCAAGAAGGCGCCCTGGGTGTCGACGCACACTGTCGCGCGCTCGTCGACTGGCAACGTCAAGCTCGTCGGCGGCAAGGCGTTCCACGGCTACTTCCGCGCCGCGGCGCGTGTCGGCAAGGCCAAGGTCAAGGCCGGGGAGAAGAAGGAGGTCAAGTACTTCCACGAGAAGGAGTCTGAGACGGGCAAGTTTGTCGACGGCATTGTGAGGTTCAACCACACGCACCACGACCACCCCAAGCACCCGGACCACGGCGACGAGGTCATGGCGCTCCACCACCACGGCGACAAGCACCACCACAAGCACGGCAGCAAGCACGGCGACAAGCACCACCACAAGCACGAGCACGGGTTTGTGCCCGAGTTTGTCCGCGAGCGTCTGAACGGCCTCGAGCGGTACCGCCGCTTCGGCATCGCGTCGTGGCGCCCCCTCGACGGCGATGACGACCACCCCGACCACCCGCGCCACCGCCGCCCTCCTCCGGGCGTGTCGGGTGCGATTGCGTTCACTGAGGTGGGCGACGTCGAGCTTGACCTGTAGGCTTGAGCCGAGGCGACGAGGCGACGAGAGCGGACTCTAGCCGCCAGGCTGGAAAGGATGCCTTTGAGCGCGGCAAACGCCGTGCTGTGTCTGTGAAGAAAAGATAAAACCCATCTCATATCTGAATGAACATGTTGTTGAGCCGTGCTGTGCAGAGGCCGAGATGGTGGACGCGCAGGGGGAGTTGAGGCACTGCCCGGTGACATACACCGGTGTGGTGGCAATGCGCCGAGCGCTCACTCGCTGTCACCGCCATGTCACCAGTCACCAGTCACCAGTCACCAGTCACCGCACTAGCCGCTGGACTAGGTGCTGCGCTAGCTGGCGTGACGCTTGCGGTCATCGTTGCGGGCGTCGCCAGCTCGGCCGATCAACGAGATCGGGACATGTCACAGCGAGGCGACGCAAGGCGGTGGCGATCTGGCCGCCTGGCGATGCGCAACGCAAACGCAACGAGCACGACGTCGCATCCACGTCTGCGCCGCTTCTAGCACCGCACAAGCAGCACCTCGTGCAGCTGCAGCCACCACACCCAACGCCACCCCCACGACGACGGCCATTGTATCTCTGGCCCCACATTGTGCCGGCGAGACACGCGCCGCAGCAATAGCCGGTGGCGACCCGACTCGTTCCACGAATCAGCGTGGGTGTGATGCACGCTGCACGCGTTAGCCGGACGACGAGAGCAACGAGAGAGCGACGACAAGACCGCGCTATCATTAGATCTATCGGCGGTCGTGACATTCGCGGGGTTTGATTGGCTGGCCGGGTCTGGATCGTCCAGCTGCAGCTGCATACCACGCCCCTCGCTAGCGCGTCACCCGGCTATGCGGCGTGTTCGGCTTCGGAGCGGGTTATCTCCCCAGGCTGAATGCGTCGTGCGATGCTGCAGCGGGCGATTTGCTGGAGATATGTTCGCGCGGCGGATGGGAGATGATCGCCGCGGGAAAGGCGGCATGGTATACCTCGCCTCCTCGTCCCACGCCGCGTGCGCAGCGATCTATCTGGTCCGAGCGCAGGCACCCCCACAACGATGTGTTGTGTCGTCTTGTCGTCTTCCCCAGATACGGCGTGCGCGGGGATTGGCGCGGCGCGCGGCGGCGTGCGGCGAGGCGTGCAGGCGTGAGGCAGCGCACAGTGCGCCGAGGACACCAACAACACAAGCGCAGCGCACCACCACCTTGCCGCGATTTCCGACCTTCCCCGGCATTCTGCGCTCTGCTCGCGCGCGTCGGAAACCCCGCGCCACTGCCCCCCACGCATGTCTGGGGCCTCGGAAGCGGATGGGATGGGATGGGATGGGATGGTGTGCGTGCGTGCGTCACGGCAGTGTGCCTCGCCTGCAATGCCGCCAATGAGCGTCGCGTGCGCCGGGTCATCGGGCGCAAGGATGATACGTGTCGCCCCGGGGTGGTGGGGAGGTGGGAAGGGGGAGGCAAGTCAGTCACCTTTGAGCGCAGCAACAGCTCCTCGGCGCGGGTCATGCGCGGGTCATGGGCAGCGGCGTTGCAGACTCCGCGGCGCCGGATTCGCGCGCGCGTCGGCGTCGGCCAAGCGCCGTCACCAGCAGCGGTGCGAGCGAGTCATACACCTGCACCTGCGTACCCGGCGCGTAGCAGCGCCCATCCGGGCCGACTCGACCGAGCGAGCGAGCGAGCGGCGAGCCGGCGAGTCGAGTACAAGCGCTCGAGGTGTTTGTCGATGGGTGACGCCTGCAGGACTCGAGAATCAGGCGAGATTCTGCCTGGAATCTGGGCATCAGCGTGCTGCGTGGGCGGGCGGCGCGGGCGGGTAGCCACGGGCGTGGGCAGCACGGCGGCGCTCCCCCTGCCGCCACGGGCCCTCTGCTCCTGCGCCCGGGTGCCGCCAATCCCCAATTCCATGCCCTGAATGAAATTCGACACTGGCGGCAGCCAATGAAAGCAGCGCGCTCAGCGGGGGCTTTTCGCGCCAACTGCCGGATGCACGGTTGCGCAGATAAGCACAGGAGGGCGGCAGAGGGGGGAGCCGAAAGCAGCAGCAGCAGCACCACCAGCGGTGCACGGCAACCGCACCAGAGCAGAGGCCCCGAGGGCTGGCCGCGTCCGGAGCTGGGCTGGCGGCTGGCCCTCCTGGCCCTCCCACCGTAACTCCCTTAGCTGGGGCTGCTGCGCCTCCCCCCGCCGAGTAGAGCACTCACCTCCTACTCCTCTGGCATGCATCGTGCTAGCACATACAAAACCACCCTCCGTCACCGTTGCTTCATCCCCATCTCCCCCCTCTCCCAACCCCCCCCCCCTTCCAAACCCACCTCGTGTGGCCTCGTCTGCTTTTCCCAAGCACTCATTGCTTTCAGCACCCCCTTCTCGACCAGCCTGTAAGTGACTCCCACGCACGCCCAGCACAGGGGACAAATCGCTCATTTTCACGCGCCTCCACGCCTCCCGACTCGCATACTTGCTTTGCTGTACGCTTTTTCATCCACCATCACACGACCGCCACGCCCGCCACGCCCACGTCCACGCCTAATTCTTGTCTACACGACCACGTCTATACTTGACGACACTGCCCCACCTGTGTGCATCATTCGCTCCTGTCCCATCTCCACATACATTATCCCTTGCACCCGTTGACGCATCGGCCCCATTCCTGTGACTCGTCCGACACATCCCTGTGCCGCCTCCCCCCACACTGCCTCGGACCCCACCCTGTGCTTCTATTGGCCGACCTCTTTCGCTACGACTCGGCATCCTTTCCACTCTCTCGCACCGTCGTATATATTCCCTGTGGTCCCGTGCCGTTGATCGTTGGACCATCTCTCAAACCCACCACCCTCGCTATAATCGCCACTCTGGCCGTTCCTGCCACTTTCTACCTTTCGCGTCCCACCACAGACTCCCCCAGGTAGTTTATCACCATGTCGAACATCATCGCCACCAAGCGCGTCGACCTCCTCGCGCCTTACATGGCCCTCGACCAGGGCTCCAGCGTTCAGGCTGAGTGTGAGTACATTTGCAGCAGCACACCACCCTTTCTTGGCATTGTGGTGAAAACTGCCCACCCACGTCATACAACGAACGACCACGGGGGCTTTTCGTGGAGCATGAAGTCATGGCTGACGCGATGCCACAGACATCTGGATCGACGGTGACGGAGGCCTCCGCTGCAAGACCATGACCCTCGACCAGGCCCCCAAGTCGGTTGCCGACCTCCGCGAGTGGAACTTTGACGGCTCGTCCACCAACCAGGCCCCCGGTGACAACTCGGACGTCTACCTCGTGAGTCCTTTGACCCCGTTAAGCTCGGCCCGTGCACAAACTCACACACACAACAGCGCCCCGTTGCCATCTTCAGGGATCCGTTCCGTGGCGGTGCCAACATCCTCGTCCTCTGCGAGACCTACGACAACGACGGCACCCCCAACTCGTCCAACTACCGCGCCCACGCCAAGAAGGTGATGGACGCCGCCAAGGCCGAGGAGCCCTGGTTCGGCCTCGAGCAGGAGTACACCCTCTTCGACGCCGACGGACAGGTCTTCGGCTGGCCCAAGAACGGTTTCCCCGGTCCCCAGGGCCCCTACTACTGCGGTGTCGGCGCCGGCAAGGTCTTTGCCCGTGACTTCATCGAGGCCCACTACCGCGCCTGTCTCTACGCCGGTGTCAAGATCTCGGGCATCAACGCCGAGGTCATGCCCTCGCAGTGGGAGTTCCAGGTCGGCCCCTGTGAGGGCATCGAGCTCGGTGACCACCTCTGGATCGCCCGTTTCCTCCTCCTCCGCATCGGTGAGGAGTGGGGCATCCGCCCCTCGTTCCACCCCAAGCCCCTCCAGGGCGACTGGAACGGTGCCGGCTGCCACTCCAACTACTCGACCAAGGCCATGCGTACCCCCGGCAAGGGCCTTGCTGCCATCGAGGACGCCATCAAGAAGCTCGAGAAGCGCCACCTCGAGCACATCGCCGTCTACGGCGAGGACAACGACATGCGTCTTACCGGCCGCCACGAGACCGCCTCGCTCAACACCTTCTCGGCTGGTGTCGCCAACCGTGGTGCCTCCATCCGTATCCCCCGTCACGTCGGCGCCCAGGGCTACGGTTACCTCGAGGACCGTCGGTGAGTACTAACATGCACAGGGGACAGAATGGGACGGATTCGGAGGAAGGGTCAGGGTCAGGTTCAGGGTCCGAGTGGCAGTGTGGCACTTTCGGGTGTGGCACTCCATCTACCTCTACCTGACCTCTATTCTTCCTTCTATCCCTCCCAGACGTCCTCTGGAGCCTCCTAGACGTGTACAGATGCTGATTACGTAAAAGTCCGGCCTCCAACATCGACCCCTACAGAGTTACGTGTACGTAATAGCACTGTTTTCGTGTTCTACGGACTTCTGGGAGTCCCAGAACATGAAAGGCGAAGTTTGGAGACGATTTACTGACCATTTTTAGCGATCCTCGTCGAGACGACCCTCCTCAACGCGTAAGCGGCTGTACCATTCTGTGTATGTAGGAACACTTTCCGCGAAGGGGCGCGGATGGCATTAGTAGGCAACGCGGGCTTGATCATCATAGGCCCCACTCTACCTCCCTGTGATGCAATCTGTCCGTTGAAGACTATCGAGACGGCGAGGCGCCACGGGCTGTGTAGGCGAGGGGTTCCTTGTATGCTGACGTCTGGGACACGGGCACGAGGGCGCGCAATGACCTGTGATCTCCGCGACCAGTGAGCACTACGGGTCTCCGTCTCCGGAACAGTCCGTTGGCCGGGCACCGGCCGAGTGACTACCGGCCCTCCGATCCCTGCACCATTCACCCATCCCTGTGCCGCACTGCAAGCCGCTAATCGTGCTCTGCGGAACATGCGGGCGGACGACACGCGGGCACGTCTTATCTCGGTGATACCAATAGATAATAGAACGGAGGGAGATAAAACTGACGAGGGGCAGATAGCACAAGTACGAGGGACTTACGTAATGAGCTGGTGACTGAGGTCAATTAGGGAGCCTCACCCAGACTCATGGCTAATACCCCCCGACTGCCCAATTGGAAATTAGGAACTGGAGAGCTAATACTTTGTAATCAACTTATAGAGGTGGCATTTGGGCTGCAACTGGGGCAACATCATGCGTGCTCACCTGTCTTCACCCCGACCGATGATTTCCATTCCCAACCATCCCGACCCGACACCCCGACCCGACTGACCACAGGCACAGGGAGGATTAACGCCCAATCTCCGCACATCGACTTTCTCTCTTCCTACGACGACGACGGCGCACACACGGATCTCCCAAGGCACAGTAGGCCGACGCCCCTCGCGTCCGTCCGTCTCTCACGCCCTACATAACGCCCGACGAGGTCATCATGCCAGAGGGCGTACTGGGCGCGGAGGGGGGCGTAGGGGGCGGATGACATGCCCGCACAAGTGTCCATCCTCGTACTGTCAGCCTGGCCTGCGCGACAGCGCCCACAGGTTTAAAAACCTCACGCCTGTCTAACATCTTTCAACAACGCACAACCACAACTCGCAAGGCACAACCCATTAACTCACAACCAAGTCAGTCACACGAGGGTGGAGGCCCGTAAGATGATGTGGCGCGAGCTGGGCTGCAACTACACAAGTGACTCGGATCAAGTTACGGACACATGTAGCTCTGCACGAGGACGCCGGCACGGAGGCGTTCTCCGACGTTGCTGTATGCGTTTGTACGCCGTAGCGGGATGGACAATGCCGGCCCCAGAGATGGCTGCAGATTGGGCGTTAGCTTTGGTCAGGGCGATGACGGGGCACGTCCTCAGCCTGGGCACGAGGGCGCTCCGTGGATGGTGTCATGGCCCACCGTCGCCTTCACCAGTGAGAGGGCATAAAAGGATGCGATCAGCACAAGTTGATCCCCAACCCCCCGCTCGCGACGAAAAGGTGAGCTCCGCAACCCCCATACCACCGCACATCCCACACCCTGCTCACCGACTTCTTCCCCACCATTCTCGCTCCTGCTCTTCCTCCTCCCCATCCCACTGTATATGATGTCTTCACCAGCTGCGTGCTCTGCTCTTGTCAGGCGCCTGGAGATGCATCAAGCCCTTTGCTACCCACCATACGCCCAGATCGCTCCATCAGTGTCTTCGGCCCTCCATCCATGACCATTTCATCAGTGCCCTCACCCTGTCATCTCCTTGCACTCTGATCCCCAAGAACCACATACGATCTAGCCTCGAGCAGGAACGAAGAACTAACGATTCCAGTACACCATGGCCTTCCTTGAGCCGGACATTATGATCCCACGCGGCGCTCATCCACCGCAACTCTATCCTTATAACCCGCTTTTACCGAGCTGGGACTCATTTCCATCTATCCAAGCGCCTGCTTACCCTAAGGGAGCGCTTCACCAATGGTCTCGTTTTCTCCCTCACAATCTGAGCAAGGAACGTCATCACTGGAGCGCGTTGATGCCACAGTCGGTCTTTCAGCTCCTTTCGCCTGGTCTGATCATGGCTGAGGCCCTCACCGCGGCGTTGATTAAGCCGAGCCAAAGTGATCTAGACATCCTCTACGACCGGCGCGTGACTGTCGTCTCGCACATTCTCTCGGTAATCCGCATCCTTCTTTTTGTCGACAAGGATGAGGTCCGCATCAACCGTCGCCTGGCAATAGAACTGTGGGGAGATGAAGGGGAAACACTGGTCTCGTTCCTCTCACCGTCTTCGCTCGGCTTTCCTTTGGTCGACAAGGGCGAAGAGTTCCCCTGCGCATTTTCGTGAGTGTTCTAGTATTGTGCTGAAAGGATAGGGAGATGTTTCGGCCACATCGCCTGTGTCGCTACCTCGACGAGAGCAGATGGACGGTCCCAGGTCTCACGGGTATGTTGTGCGACACATGCTAGCTTTGCCAGTGATACTAAGCCAGACAGCTGAGTTCCGCGACTCTTGGGACAGCCTCGACGAGGCAATCAAGAGGGCCCCACGCCGACCCCATATCGTCTATGAGCGACATTGAGCTATCCGCGCGATGGGACAAGGGATGATGTGACAAACTGTTGGACTTGGGAGCGGACGGACGTGGCGACTGACTTTCTTGCTGAACTTCTGCTAACGGACGCATGTACCCCTTACGACAGACGCTAATCACGCTCTCGATCAAGCTCTGCGTCATCCCAACCGCAACGTATCCAATTCACGGGCAGACTGATGGTGAGTGTGCTGTGCTCATCTCATCCGGAAAGAATACCCCCAATACTTGGTGGCGCCCGACAACGACTGGTCCGGCTCGGCCTGACCCGACAGTGTGGTGTTCCCTTGATGGTGTGATAGGCCATCATCATACCGAGCGCGGGAGCCAAGTTGCATGCGCATTCGCTCGCTTGCTTTAGACTGACTCGAACACAGAGATGCAGCAAGCAGCCGCAATGCATACTGGCATGGTCGTGTGAGTCGCGCACAGTGGCTCAACTCCTATCGTTTCAGACGAGGCACGACGCGGCGCTTAACCCTCGGGCTCGTGCGATCGGCCGTGCTTTAACCGCGCCGAAAGTTGATCGACTCGTCGACTTGTGCTGCAACTGACGAGTCTGTCGCTCATCATCACAGTCTATCTTCACCGGCGCACTCGACTCTTTACCCCTCTCCCCGTCCATCTCCCCGTCCACCTCCACCGGAACGTTCGACTCTTTACATCCTCGGAACGCTCGACTCTCTACTCTACTCCTCCGCTACCCCTCTCCACCCCGCGTCTTGCTACCTCGCCCCCCACCCACACCATGACAATCGCACTGTACCCGCACAAGCCGCACTCCATCCTGCCCTTCCTGCGGCAAGACCTGCCCTCCACGGTCGTGGCCGTCGGCTCGATCATGTGCAACCGGACCTCCGACGACGAGCCGGGGCCAGTCGAGGGGCTGCCGGTGCCTGGTGTGCTGTCGACCATCCACGCGACGTTCCCCCCGGCACAAGATGGGGCAGCGTTGCAGCCGGGCGACTCGTGGGTGATTGCGTACGCGCTGCCGCGGCCGTCCGAGCAGATCCGGGTATACCACTCGCTACAGCACTACGCGGAGCGGCAGACGCCGGACGCGGTTGAGCGCGCAGCGGGCGAGATCAACGCGGTGATCGACGAAATGGCCAAGCTGTACCCAAACCAGCGTGTCGTCGGGCAGGTGCCCGAGGTCTTCCGGCCGTTCGTGCAGGCGCACGTCGGCGGCCCGGACCACGGGCGCAACTGGACGTACTTTGCGCCGGAGGCGGGGACCAAGGTGGACTTGAGCGGGGTGAACACCGAGGGGTTGGAGTTGGGGCTGGCGCGGGCAGAGGACGCGGCGTTGGTGAGGGCGCAAGTGCAGGTGGCTACTGACCACCCAGATCTTTGCCGAGAACAAGTACCGCAGCTTGGAGTACTATGCGTCGCGCGCAGCCCACACGACGGTGCTGCGACCCATCGTGGGCGACAGCGAGCCGACACCCCTCCCCGTCGCGTGGTTCATGACGCACGGCGACGGGTCGGTCGGCGCGCTGCACACCATGCCGGCGTACCGCCGCCGCGGGTTGGCAAAGGTGCTGATCGCGGCGCACCTGGCGTCGCTCGAAGCCCGCGACGTGCCGGTCTACTGCAATGTCGAGAACGGCAACGAGGTCAGCGCCGCGCTGTGGGAGGGGCTTGGGTGGCGGCGCGGGTGGAACGCGACTTGGGTGTATCAGTACCAGCACGGCGCGCGCAAGTGGTAGTAGTGGCCGCAGACTAGACTCTAGAGCGCGATGCACATATTCTTGCACGCCCCGTGGTGCATTGTTCTGCGCTGCCCGAAAATAGTAGCGGGCTGCTCTGGTAGGGGCTGTTGCTGTCGACGATACTCGAGAGACGCGATGCCCAACAAACTCTTGCGCCGTTGCTGTAGACAGACTGCAGAGATGAGATGCCTGCACGCGGACGCGGTGGATCGCTCCCATCGCTGTACGCGACGTGGGTGGGCCAGTATCAGCATGACCGGCGCAAGTGAAAGCGGGCGCTGCTGTAGCCCAGACTGCAGAGATGCGATGCCTGCATGCCCCTTGGTGGATAACCTCCCCTCGCTATGCCCAATACCATACATCCCATCTATGCGCGCCTACTTCTTCCCCTTGCCCTTGCCCGCCTTACCCTTGGCCCCCTTGCCCTTCTTGGCGAGGTTGACCTTGGCGGGCTTTGCACGCATACCCTCGTGGTCGTCGAACGCGCTGCGCTTGCCGGCGGGCTTGCGCGTGCTCTTGGCCTTGGCCTTGCCGGCGGGCTTGAGCGGCTCGGTGATCTTGCCCGGGCGGGCCTTCTTCTTCGCGCTGCGGATGGCGGCGGACACGCGCTGAGATGCAGCCGCGTCGGCGGCGTCCTCCTCGGCGGCCATCTTGCGGCGCTTCTGCCGACGCGACATGCCGTCGTACTTGCCGTGCTTCTCCTTCTTCTTTGCGGGTTCGTCCTTGGCCGCGGTCTTGGAGGTGCCGGCGTGCGCGGCCTTACCGGCCTCTGCGGCGTAGTCAGCATCAACTCCACCCCGTCACCCGAGCCCAACTCTACCCACCCTTTGCCGTCTGCTTCTCCTTCTCCGACTGGAACCATGTTCGTGCGGGGCGCGAGAAGATCTCGTCCTCGTGCTCGACCATGTTCTGACCCTTGCGAATTTCCATGTCTGCCTGGCGCATCGCCTTCTCTTCACGTTCCTCCTTGAGAATGTCGGTGATCTCGTCCTTGAGCTCGTCGAGCTTTTCGGCCATGGCCGATACGGCCTCTCCGGGGATGATGCGGTGGCGGATCTGGTCCGCCTGGGCCTGCTTGATCACGGCTTTGAGCATCTTGCGGTCGACCTCGCCGACGAGCGTGATAGAGCGACCCTTGCGTCCGGCACGGGCGGTACGACCGACACGGTGGGTGTACTGGGCCAGCTGGCCGGGCATGTCGTAGTTGATGACGGTTTCGACGCCCTTGATGTCGAGACCACGCGACGCAAGGTCGGTAGCAAGGAGGTAGTCGACCTTGCCGGCTTTAAAGTCGTTGAGGGCGACGAGACGCTGCTCCTGAGTGAGGTTTCCGTGCAGCTCGGCAGCCTTGAGGCCAAACAGGCCAAAGACGACGCGCATCTGGTGGGCAAGCGCCTTGGATCGGAAGAAGATGATACACCGTTCGCGGACGGTGCGCTGGCAGAGGGTGAGGAGCGACGGTGATCGCAAGTCGTCGTCGCGGATACGCACAAACTCCTGTGTGAGGCCAGCAGCGGTGTGGCGCTTGGCGTCGACAAACACACGAACTGGCTTGTCAAGCGAGAGCTTGACGAGCTCGTCAACCGAGTCCGACATGGTGGCCGAGAAGAGCATGGTCTGGCGGTTACGCGGGCACTGGCGGACAATCTCGTTGAGCTCGTCGGTGAAACCGGCCTCGAGCATGCGGTCGGCCTCGTCGATGACCAGAATGTCGAGGGCAGAAAGGGTGAACGACGGCGTGTTGGTCAAGTGGTCGATCAGACGACCGGGGGTGGCGATGAGAATGTCTGGCAGCGTGCGGAGGGCGTGCGCCTGCGCGTTGAGCGACAGACCACCGACAAGCAGGGCGAAGCGGACGTCGAGGCCGCCGCGCTCGGCGAGCGCCTTGCCGACCTGCTCGACCTGGACTGCGAGTTCACGCGTGGGACAGAGCACAAGCACACGGCATGCCTGGCCACCGCGGCCGCGGTCACGGTACGACAGACGCTCGAGGATGGGGATCATGAACGCGCCGGTCTTACCGGAACCCGTGACGGCGGAACCGAGAATGTCGCGGCCGAGCAGCGCAAGCGGGACGGCGCGGGACTGGATGGGTGTGGGTGCGGCGAAGCCCAGCGAGGTGAGGGCGCGAAGGAGGGGTCGGGAGAGGTTCATGGAAGCAAAGGTCGTGGGCAGGTCAGTCTGCGTCGCTGTTGGGTCGGCGGCGAAGAAGGCGTCCTTGCGGGCCTCCTCGGCGGCGTCGACCTCAGAGGCGTCGGAGTCAGAGTCAGCGTCGGAGGCGGCGTCGTCGTCGTCCTCGGCGTCCTCCTCGTCGTCGTCCTCATCGTCCCCCTCCTCCTCGTCACCGTCGACGTCCATTCCCTCCTCCTCGCCCTCCTCATCCTCCTCGTCATCTCCCTCACTGCCCTCATCCTCATCTCCGCTCCGCTCCTCCTCGCTGTCCTCCTCGCTACCCTCCCCCTCGTCCCGTCTCCGCTTGCGCTCGCGGTAGCTCTGCAGCGGCTTGCCCGTCCGCCTAGCAATAATGTCGTCGACGGTGATCGGCGCCTCCTTGCCCTCGACCTCGTCGCCGCCCCACAGGTCGAGCACGCCCTCGGTGTTGTTCGCGCCAAGGTCGAACGTGAACTCGGCGTTCAGGTCGTCTGTCTTTTCTGCTGCCGCCGGCGTCGCGCGCTTGCTGCTCTCACCGCGCGGGGTGTCGAGCACCGGCCCCTCGTCGTCCGAGTCGATTGTGCCGATAAAGTCGAGGACCATGGTGTGGGTGTGGGTGGGGTGGGTGAGATGGTCAACAAAGATTGCAGTTGTGTATGTCGAAGACTTGCCGCTGGCTGGAAATTCTAGGACAGGTCACGTGCCCGGCGGAGAGTCATCAAACTCCGCATACACAACTTGTTGATGCTGAGGTGAGACCACGATCTGCTTCATGCAATGCACTCTCGCCCACCCCGCAATGCCCGCCGCGCCCGCCAGCAGCAGCTCACGCGCCGATGCGTGGGTGTGGAACGCTACACTCGGCGTCTACTACCAAGCCGCGAGCGACACGTACGCGCTGGCGTCGGCGGCTGGCGAGTGGACGTACCTCACCGCCGCTGAGTTCGCGAGCCGGGACAGTGCGTCTGCCGGCCCATCACGACACGAGCGCGAGGAGGGCGAGGTGCTCGACGACGTCGGCTGGGGTGGGCTCATGGCGCCCGAGGACCTGGCGCGGGCCGTCGGCGACAAGGACGGCAACAAGGACAGCAGGAAACGCACCGAGCCGGTCACGAAGAACGGGTACGACCCGTACGGGCGCAGGGGACACGACCCATACGGCCGCGACGACAGCGCTCCCGGGCGCAGGGGGAACGACCCATATGGCCGCGACGACAGCACGCCGGATCGACACCCGGCGTACGGCTCGCCGGCGGCGTCGCCGCCACCAACACCCGCGCACATCCTCCGCCTGGTAGTGAAGCGCTCGCGCGCCCTGGAAATCGGCAGCGTGGCGGTGCTCGACGCCCGCGACGGCGGGATCCAGCTCGGGCGCGACCGGTGCGAGCGCGGTGCGCCTGCCCGCGTGCGTGTCCGCGAGATGGAGGTCAGCAAGACGCACGCCCTCGTGTACTGGGGTAGCGGGGCCAGCGGCGGCGCCGACCCGGACGCGTGGCACGTCGTCGACCTCGGCTCGACGCTCGGGACATACGTCGCGCACCCGGGCGAGCGGGAAGCCACGCGCCTGTCGGACGCCAAGGCCTCGTCCCAGCCCTATCCGCTGCGGCACCTCTCGCGGCTGACGGTCGGCACGACGACGTTCGTGGCCCATGTGCACGCCGACTGGCCGTGCGCCGAGTGCCAGATGGGCGGGAACACGCAGATCCCGCTCGACGACGGGGCAGACAAAGACGACTCGGGCGTGTCGACGCCCACGGCGGCGGCTGAGGGGGAGCCGCTCGCCCTCAACGCGGCTCAGCACAGGGGCAACCGCCAGTTCAAGCGCAAGCTCGAGCTCGACGCGCTGCGGGGCACGCTGCTGGGCGACGGGGCGCGCGACGCGCCAAGGAACGCGTACGTCGACCGGTCGGCGCAGCGCCGGCGCCTGCACCCGCGCTCTCCGCCGCGGGCGGCGTCGCCTGCGCCTGTGGTCGCGGCGCAGGCGGCGCCCGCCCCCGGGCCGTCGGACACGGCGCGCGCGATGCTCGCACGCCAGGGGTGGAGCGAGGGCCGTGGCCTCGGGCGCGACCTGTCCGGCCGCGCAGACGCGATCGTGCCCGTCCTTCGTACTGAGCGCGCGGGGCTCGGCGCACGCGGACAGGTTGCCGACAGCGGGGATGCGGCGCACGGCGACTGGCGACAGCGCGGCAAGCAGCGCCGGTGGGACGAGGTTGGCAGGAACTGAGCGGTGAGTGGGCCGCCGCGTTGTGCCCGCTGACCCGCAGAATTATCAGATATCGCCTCGCCTCATCTCCCTCCGCCCTTCGGCTATCACACCCCACTCTGTTGTACAACATGCATGCTAGGCCCTGTACTATGGCTCGGTACTTTTTCTCCGTCGCCCGGTCGCCCGCCAGCCGCTGCTCTGTGCCAAATGCTGATGCTCGCTCGCGCTCGCGGCGGCGAAACCCTCTACAACGTGTGAGTGTGCAGTGCTTTACGCCCGCCCACTACGAGTCGTAGTCGTCCTTCATGTTGGCGGGCGTCTTGGCCTTGTCAATGATGCGCTTGACGCGCTCGTAGACGGTGAAGACGATGGCCTGGCCGGGGGCGACACGGAGGACACGGGGGGTGATACCCTTGTAGAAGGCCGAGGGGCCCTCGTTCTTGAACATCTCGGTGGCCACCTTCATGAAGCGGGAGAAGGCAGTCTCACCGGGGACCTTTGACGCACGCTGGATACGGCTGCGGGGGGTTAGCGTTGATGCAGGGTGGGATGTGGGGGAGGTGGGGGAGGCGTCTCGGCGTTCGGGGTAATTCGCCCCTCGCCCCCGCCCCCCCAATCACATCACTCACGTCTTGATCGTGTCGATCGGCGCGTTGGAGAACGGACCCATGGCACCGGAAACGAGACCAAGCACCATGGTCTGGTACGAAGGCAGGTCACCCTTGGCGAGGTACTCGGGCTGGAACTGGAGCGCCCACTTGCGGAAGTACTGGTACGCGGTAAAGTTGACACCCTGGTTGGTGGCCTGGCGAAGGGCGGTCAGGGCGACACCACGGTACAGGGTGCCGAAGCCCTCCTCGGCGACAATCTTGTAGGCGGCGTGCGCGGCGTTGCGGTAGCGGGGCACGGCGTCGGGGTCGGCGAGCGAGTGCTGCTGCGCCTGGAGACGGATCTTGACGACCTCCATGGGGTTGACAACCATGACGGCTTCCGTGGCTCCGGCTCCGAGACCGGCAACAAAGGTGGAACCGGGGGAGATCTTGCCCTCGGCGTCGGCGAGCCAGCCCTTGTACACTGCGGGGGAGGTTAGGGGTAGTCTACGGCCGGCAGCCAAGGCACTCACGCTCAAAGGACGCAAAACGGATGGCCATCTTGGGCACGATACCCGTGACGACGGCACCGAGACCCTTGTACAGGCCGAGCGGGGTCTCGCGGGCGACAATCTGGCGACCGGTCGCGAAGAAGCCGAGGGGCTTGAGCTGTTCCGAGTGAGCTGGGGTTGTTCCGAGAGGCGTTTCTGCATCCGCTACTCACGCCCTTGGCCTTGCGCGACTTGGACAGCTGCATGCGCACCTTGATGGTGTCGAGGGGGTGGCTGAGGTGGTGGTTAGCGGGGGTGTGGGGGTCGTGGGCATCGGATCTGCTGGCATCGGGAACGGCTCGGGGATCTCGGGTCTGGAGTGCACCAGCCAGGACGGACAAGGGAGCTCGGTGCAGCCTGGTGCAGGCTCGTGCGGCCGTGCGGCCTTGGCGGGGGAGGACGAATGGGGTAGGGTGGTAGAGCCAGCGACGAGTGCCGGTGCATCGTGGAAGGGAGCGGTGGGAGCGAGCGACCACTCGGCATGTGAGAAGGCCACCGGGCCACCTTCCTCGCTGGAGGAAGGTGGGCGGGTGACACGCCCGCCGTCGAGCAGCTCGGACGACAGTATCCCCACCCACCCTCCCTGCTGGCACGAGCGATACTCCACCCGCCCACCAACCCCTATGATCGCTGCGCGATCAAGAAGGATGCCACCACCAACCCTCCACCGGCGCCGCCTCCCCGGCGCTCCGCCTTCCCCGCCTCCCTCACCCATCCACCAGCTTCACCTCGGTTGTACTCACCATACAAGCGCCTCGGCGAGACCGGCAGTACCACCGGCGAGCAGGTGGGTGCTGAGGGGGACCTTCTCCTTCTTGGACATTTTGGCTAGCGTAGACGGAAGATGTGGTGGTGGTGAGAACGAATGTGGCGCTGGCTGAGGGGCTGTCGTAGATGCCTAGTTGTGGTGCGTGCCTGCGTGCGTGTCGACGGCGACGGTGATGCAAGAGTGGTGGTCGGGGAGGAGGAAGAAGAGATGCAAGATGTTTACGGGGTTGGGTCTTTTTTACGGCCGGGAGGGTAAGCGGGGCGGGCCGTGTGTAGCAGATGATGATGGTGTAGCTCGCTGGTGGTGGCCGCGGTGGTGGTGGTGCATTGCCGGCCGGCAGCAGCACCAGCCCAGCCCAGCGCCATGCCATCGAGCCCGCCCCGCCGCCCGCCCCGCCGCCAGCCCGGACGCCCAGCCCAGCCAGCCAGCACCGACGTGTCTGTCGGGTGACGACTTAGCCTGCGCTGTCTGTCGGCTGGCGCGCAGCCCCCATAGCCGGCAACTTCACCCAATCCCTATTGTCCGACTATGCTTCGGAACTAGGCGGTGATAGTCGCCACCATGTAGGAGTTGCCATCCATCGCTCAAAGTCCTCGACTCGACCTCTACTGCCATGCACTGCGTGCTGCGCCTGACGTCGCGTCGGCATCCGCGCGCACTGCGCTACTGCTGCATCCAGCAGCTGCAGCCCCCGCGGGCCGCCCGCCGCCGCCCCACCGGGCCTCAACTCCGCTCCCCTCCGTCCGGCGCGCCTCCCAGCCCATCCCCCACCCCCCGCTCCGACGCGAGTAATTTGTATTAGCAGAATCGGGAGGCCGCGCACGGGCCGGGAAGGGTGGTGGCAGTGGTGGCATGGATTAACGCGAGCGTGGGTGGGCCATGTGGCTATGGACGGGCGACCGCGCGACCGCCTCGCGCTCCACAACCATGTTGCTTCCTCGCGGCCGAGAGAAGACAAGGCGCACCGCGCACCGCACCGCCGGGCCGATCACCAACGCGCCACGGCGCGTCGCTCTTCCGGGTTTCTTGGCTCCGGCGAGATCATTCACGCGACCAGTGAGCCACTGCATAGTCGGGTATACCGCGTCCGACGTCCTCACTGCTGCTGCCGCCGATACCGTCGGCACTGACCGGCCACGCTCAGGCCCACACGCCGGCCACCGTTGACGCTCGTGTGCTTGTCGTGATGCGTCGCGCGTCGGCCGCGCGGGGCTGCCAGGGCCCCCGTGGGCTGGGCGCTGGGCGTGCAACAGCAAACAGCCAAGCAGAAGCATATGCGCATCGCGCCGATCGGTCGAGCAGGCAGACGAGCAAGCCAGCCAGCCTGTCAAACCTGATTCCACGAATCCCGGGGAGAGGCATTCGCGGCGATGGGATGGTAGCCGGTCTCGCTGCGTGACGCAGTTGCGTTCTGTCATCTCGCACCACGGCCGATGGAGCTGGCGTGGCGGTCGTCGACGCGACGAGCTCGCGGGATGGGCCGTCGTCGTTGTCTCGGTGCCGCTCATCGTGATCGTGGACGGTCCACGGGAAAACCGGCCAGCGGGCCGAAAGGCCGAAAGTCATTCAGGCACAGTGAGCCACGTTGAGCTCACGCTGACCACGTGCCGCGGAGATCGGCCGAACCCCACCTCCCCGCCGTCATCGTCCGCCGCCGACACTGTTTTTTCGGCGCAGAAGACAACAACAACCACATCGTGTCGGCATCTCACACGATGAACCTCGGAGGCCTAGCAGCAGGCAAGGGAAACCCAAGTATGGTAGCAGCGGTGCCAGCCGCGTCGGCCGACGCCGCACCCCTCCCGTCCGTGGAGGCCGGTCCCAGCTCTCTCCCCGCACCCACCGTCCCCGCCGCCGAACCCTCGCTGATCCAGAAGATTATGGCAGACAAGTACGTCCGTCCCGCCTGCAGCACCCACTAACCCCAGCCCGTACTTCTCCGCCGGTGCCGGACTCATGGGCCTCGGCGTCGTCCTCACCGGCCTCCGGCGCGGCGTCAAGCTCGCGTCCACCGCCGCGCGGCGGCGCATGCTCATCACGCTCGAGATCCCCTCCAAGGACCGCGCGTACCCGTGGTTCCTGGAGTGGATGGCCGCGCAGGCCAACGCTGCCAAGCTCGTCCCCCCTGAGCAGCGCGGCATCCGCGGCATCCTCAGCGGCCGGATGAACCAGCTGCCGTCGCACGAGCTGGCTGTCGAGACGACGTACAAGCAGCACGAGAACGGCGCGTCCGAGGCGCTGTTCAACCTCGTCCCCGGCCCGGGGACGCACTACTTCCGGTATCGCGGGCACTGGTTCCAGGTGGGTGGTGTGGCTGTGGGGAACGATGTCACCGGCACTAACTCCCCTAGGTCAAACGCGAGCGCGACGCGAAGCTCATGGACCTGCACTCCGGCTCGCCATGGGAGACGCTGACGCTTACCGGCCTCTCGTCTTCCCGCAACCTCCTTCCCAACCTGCTCGCTGAAGCGCGCGAGCTCGCGGAGCAGAGCACCGAGGGCAAGACGGTCGTCTACACCGCCTGGGGAACCGAGTGGCGCCCGTTCGGCAAGCCCCGCCGCCGGCGCGAGATGGGGTCCGTCGTGCTTGGCGAGGGGATCGCGGAGCGGACAGAGGCGGACTTGCGGGCGTTCTTGGCGAGGAATAAGTGGTATGCTGATCGAGGTGAGTACGGAGGCCGGGCGTGGACTGGCGGCCCCCAGAGGATACATCGCCCATAACACCGACACATCGCTCACCCCCAGGCATCCCGTACCGACGAGGCTACCTCCTCCACGGTCCTCCCGGCTCGGGCAAGACGTCGTTCATCCAGGCCCTTGCCGGAGCGATGCACTACAACATCTGCCTGCTCAACCTCGCCGAACGCGGCCTGACGGACGACAAGCTCAACCACCTTCTGGGACTGGTGCCCGACCGCAGCTTTGTGCTCCTCGAGGACATCGATTCGGCGTTCACACGCCGCGTGCAGACATCAGAAGACGGCTACAAGTCGAGCGTGACGTTCAGCGGCCTGCTGAACGCGCTCGACGGCGTGACCAGCTCCGAGGAGCGCATCATCTTCATGACGACCAACCACTACGACCGGCTGGACCCGGCGCTCATCCGCCCCGGCCGCGTGGACCTGCACGAGCTGCTCGACGACGCAGCGGGCGAACAGGCATATAGGCTGTTCGTCAAGTTCTACGCGGCCGGCGGCGGTGCCGAGGAGGCAGCGGCCGAGAGGGCTGTTGACGCCGGCGACCCCGACCCACTGCTGCGCGACGAGCGGCTGAACGAGACCGAGGTCGAGACCCTCGGCCGTGAGGTCGCTGCCGCGGTCGACGCTGCGCGCGCAGACGGGCGCACAGTCAGCATGGCGAGCCTGCAGGGCCATTTCATTCGCCACGGCGCACGCGAGAGCGTGGCGGGTGTCGACGGGCTGTGCCGCGTGCGCAAGTAGGCGGCGGCGGCGCGGCGCAGGCTGATCTCAGCGATCGCAGCGGTCGCAGCTCTCACATCACACTTCATCACCATCATTGCATGCATGCATTTGTTCTGCGGGCGGAAGGGGCGGTGTTGAATAGACATGGGAGGCGGCTGTGACGACGCCACGGCGTTCGGTCCGAGCTAGAGTGCAGGGGGTTGAGCTGCGACCGCTACGATGCCACAGCCACGATGCCACAGCTACTACCCGAGCAAGCTCGCAGCATCCAGCGTGCGTGCGTATCTACCGCATCTTACCAACCGTCATGCAGGCAGGCGTATCGCCACATGAACGATCCACCACGCAGCACCCTCGGCATGGCACGCACGGCGGCCTCACACCTGCCGGCCCGATAAAACGTAACGAAAGGGGTGTCGGATTCAGGGCGGGACCCTCTAACTCGCTGCCGCCGCCGCCGACGTTGCCGAGGTCGTGTGCGTTGCCCGCGCCGCGCGCCGCGCGCCGCGCCGAGGGTGGCGGCGGCTGCGGCAGGGGCGCCAAGACAAAGTGCTGCGGGCGGCGGCTGGGAGGGTGTGCTGCGTGTCACCTAGCTATGCAGGGGGCGTGTGCATGCAGCGAGCTGTGCATTGTGTCGCTGCTGCTGCTGCTGCTGCTGCGAGGGGACAAGTGGCCGCGGCACTGGTGCTGCTGGCTGCTTGTTTGGGCTGGCTGGCTGGCTGGCTAGTGGGCTAGTGGCCGTCCGTCCCTTGCAGGTTACCATGTCTTGGCGGCCGGTCCATGACGCGCCCGACATTTTTTTCGTCGTCCACCAGCCAGCGCGCTGCGGAGTGCTACTGTGCAATAGCACCCTGGCCTACTGGATACGCATGCATAGAAGCAGGGGTGCTGAGATGCATGCTGCTTGCTACGCAGCGGCTACAGTAACGAACGCATCACGCAGCGCGGGTTGGTCAGTCGATAGCGCGCGCGGCGGCGTCTCGGTGCCTTGTCTCGCCAGGTCGTCTTAGCATCCTCCGCAGCAGCACCATCGACGCCGTATCAAAGGCAGGCAACCGCAGCAACACTTGTCCTGCCCATTACTCTTCTCAGAGACGACGACACGACGACACGACTGCAGTGTGCATACCCAGCCCCAGCCGACCTCCCGCCGACGCCACCGCAGCCGACACCGCGCACGACCACCACCACCAACACAAGCCCGACTGCGATAAGCCATCAGCGTCCCGAGTGCTGCGGCCGCCGTCACGCTCATTTATTACCCCTCCCCCTCTCCCCCGCGACATGCCAACACCCCACACACCATGAACGACAGCGACAGCAGCGACAGCTCGAGCGGCAGCAGCAGCCGGTATGCTAGCAGCAGCTCGAGCTCGGCCCCGCCCCCCCAGCGCAAGCGGCAGCAGCGCTCGTCGGTCCTCGCCCCGACCTCGTGGTTCAGCATCACGCCACCGGCGCACTCAGCAGCGTACGACCTCGTCCCGCTGCCGCGACGCGCGCGCCGCTCGCCGTCCCCGCCGTCGTCCGACTCGTCTTGGTCGTCGGCGGCATCGCCCCCGCCCTCGCCCTCACGGAGACGACGACAAGCGTCGTGGCCACCAGCGCCGTCGTTTGGTTCGTGGCTCCCAGCCTCGGCGGGCCGGCGGACACCCCAGCTCGTGCTCGCACTGCTTATCCCCGTCCTCGGGCTGCTCCTGGCCCTCGAGCTGCGCTCGCAGCACAGCCTGCGGCGCGCGTGGGCGGCAGAGCACACCGCCCGACTGGCGTCACACCCGCCCGACGCGCGCGGCCGCCTCGACCTCGCTGCGTTCCGGGAGCGCACGCTCCGCGCCAAGCGGGAAGGCGCGCTCCGCGCACTCGAGTACGACGAGCTGCGTCCCGACGAGGAGCGCGAGCTCGCCGACGCCGCAGCCGACTCGTGGCCCGCGTGGTGGGGCAGCGTGGACGACGCCGGCCCGTCCCCCTTCGACCATGTCCCGGCGCCGCGCGAGCCCCGCCGCATCCTTTTCCTCACGTCCTACGACGACTACCTCGAACGCATGAACACGCATACATACGAGATTGTTGACGGTGAGTCTTGTGGCGTGGCGATCGGTGCGGGGCGGTCTCGGCGGTAGCGCTTGGCAGGGTGCTGGCTTGGCTGGGTCGGCGGGCCAATGTGGCACGGCCGGTTTGTTCAACGGTGTTTGGCCTGTCGACGCGGCGTCGGCGCCGGCGCGGCGTGGGTGCTGTCAAATACGCGGCGCTCGATTGGTCGGCGCCGACGGCAGCACCGACGGTGTGATGCTGTGCTGGTGAGCATGCAGCTGACTCCGCAGCCGCGCTCCGCCACCCAAATGTTATCGCCGACGTCTGGGGCCCGGGGTGGTCCGGGTACGACTGGAATGTCACCCTCAGCGTGAATGTCAACCGACGCGCAAACCGCATCGCCGACATCGAGCAGCACAAGGACGAGCACAGCAAGAATGCCGAAGCCGCCAGGAAGAAGTACCTCCGCGACCAGTGGGCCAACAACCGGAAAGAGTGGGCGCGGCGCTTCCTCGACGTGACGCGTGCGCCAGAGCCGTCCGACTACCAGGTGCCGTTCGAGGCGCCCAAGTGGGAGCAGTTTGACGACGGGTGCAACCCATCCGTCAAGTACGACATTGTGTGGACGTTCAGCGACATCTACAAGGCCGACGACATGCCGCATGTCGACGCACTCGACTGTGGTGCCTTGTTAGTCCAGCAGCTGGGCGACTGCCACGAGCACCGCTGCATGAAGGAGTGGTACCCGCAGGCCAACAACATTACGCTTACAAAGTATGCGTTCGAGCTCGAGGAGATCTTCAACTACGACAACGTGCGCAAGCACTACCCAGACTTCACGATGGGCCTGTTTGGCCACTCGCCCGACACTGCCAACGAGTGGGACTTTTACCCTTCGCCGTGGGCGGGCAAGCGGAACAAGGCCATGATCTTTGGATACGATGGCAGCTTCTATCCCATCCGCACGACGATTACCGACAACCTCAACCGGCTAAGAGACGACCCGCACAGGTCAGACTCGGAGGCGCTGGTGGGCAGGCATCAGCACCCAGGGTACACGGTCGAGATTCCCGAGTCGGCACGGGAATCCCCGCTCGAGACATACGAGCTTGGCCACGAGACCTACAAGACGCACCGGGCGCTGCGTGCCGACTTTGGGCGTGGCATGCGCGAGGCGCAGATCTGCGTGTTTGATTCGAGTCTGGAGCGCAAGTTGATCCGCAAGTACGCCCAGGCCATGCTGAGTGGCTGTGTGCTCGCGACCGACCTGCCGACCGAGCACGAGGAGGCCCTGTCCAAGTTCACGATCCCGCTCGAGCCGTCGTGGGACATCGAACAGATTGAGCGCCAGGTGCAGAAGTACCTCGACGACCCGGCACGCCTGCACCAGATGGCTCTGGATGCGTTTGCATACGCGCGCGGGCACCTGACGACGACGAGCAAGATTTCCAGCGTGCTCGAGCTGGCAGACTCATACCGGGCCGGAGCACGGGGCTATGACCGTGAGTCGGGATTTCCGTGTCCGAGCGGTAGTGCTGACGCCCGCCAGACAGCTTTGGGTTCTCGTCACGGTGCAGAGCGTACTGGAGCGGAGACGACGCGCAGAGACCGTAAGTGTGGCTTGATTGTGGCGGACACTCGGCGGCCGACGCTGACACGCCGGCAGACCATGGTGCAAGGCTGAGCACGGGTACCGGGGCCTCGAGGATCAGCTGGGCGGCGAGAGAGACGACTGATTGATTGTAGCATGAGCATGCTGCCGGTTTTCGCGGCGCCATTGTAGACCATTCATAGACACCACACTGTTTTGTCGGGGCCAGCCGAGGCCGTCGGCCCCGACGTCATTGCATTGCATTTTGCGTCCAAGGACGGCTGCAAGTCAGGCGCGTCGGTGACTGCCGGGGGTTGATTTCGTTCCGCGCGAGTGAGACAGGCGCTGCAGGTGGTCACCCGTAATGTGACCCGGGAAGCGCTCAATTAAGGGTGGCGGTGAGTGGCATGCCGTCGAGGCTGGGGCGGCGTGTCTTGGCGCTGCGACGGCACTGCAACCCCCACCTACGAGCAGCAGTCAGCACAACTGCATACCCACGCCATGGAATGACGGGGGCAATGAGACGCACTAGGCGGGCAAGGCGTCCAGCTGACCTAGCTGCACGGCGGCGGTGGCGCGAGCACGCAACCACCTGCCCCTCGCCGACTCGGACTCGGTGTCGACTACACGACGCTAGTGCCTGCAAACGAACGAACGCGGGGCTGCATACTCTTCCTCTTGTCACAGATGCGTGCCTGTGTGTGGGTGTGCGTGCAGCAAGCAATATGGGCGCTAAGTGCTGCGTGCGTGCGAGGTGGACGGACGCCTGCAAACAAGCGGTGATGAGGCACTCCCGCGGCGCGCTGCCCTGCGCGGCCCTCTGATCGCCCGCCGCCGCGAGGCGGCGCCACGCCAAATATCCCGTAATACGTACGTACGCGGTGGCCTCTGCCGCACACCGCAGCAGGCAGTGTTCTGTGCGCGGCCAGGGCTGCCGGCGCGTGCCGTGCAATCAATCGTGCTGAACAAGCTCGAGAGAACAGGACGCTGCATGCTTGTCCGGCGAGGCGACTGGATAACTGGTCCGTTCTTTTCTCGTCAGACCAGCAAGCGGAGTTACGTGTCCAACCTAAACACCATGTCGGCCGCACAAGCAGCGCAGCGCGGGGGGAATGGGTCGCCGAGCAGCAGCGGCAGCGGCGGCGGCGGAAGCAGCGAAAGCAGCAGCAGCAGCGCAAACCACCACCTCGTCGTCGACTTAAGTCCCGGCCCGCTACTGCGCCGCCGCACGCCGCCCCCCATCGCCATCGCACGCCCGCTCCCCACCGCGCCCAGCATCGACGACGAGATGGACGCCCTGCTCCGCGACGCGGGGGTCACGCACCGCGACCTCCGCATCTTGCGCAAGAAGGTGCCGGGCAGCCCGCGGCGCGGCAGCCCCGGCAGCAGCAGCCCGCGCGACGCCCACCACCACCAGCACCATGCTCACTGGGACGACTCGCCATCGGGCTCGCCGCCATCGTCGGCGAGCTCGCACGCGTCCGCCGGGTGGGCTGACTCGCCGCCCGTGTCGCCCAAGCGCGCGAGCATGATCCGCCGCAAGCCCGCGCCGCTGCTCGACCTGCTCGACAAGGAGCTGGTCGAAGCCGCCAGCATGGGAACTAGCAACAGCAATAACGCCACAAGCGCCCCCGCAACCCCGCCAGCCCGATCACCCACCAAACCCGTCATGCGGCTTACTGTCGCTGGGCCCGGCGTGCCCGCCGTCCCAGCGCTGCCGGCGGCGCCGGCGCCGGCGCCGCGGAAGCGCGTGCGCCCCGCGCCGTTCGCGACGTTCTCGCCGCCCCCGCCGCCGGACAGCCAGCCCGACGTGCCGTACTCGCCCATCACGGTGCGCCCGGCCAGCTGGACGCGCGCGCGCACGTTCGACGATGCGCCCCACTCCGCGCCGGCCAGCATCCCGCGCACGAGGACAGTGCAAGAGGCCGCCGAGGACCTGGATGCGGCCGACGCGTGCGTGCCTATCCCGCGGACCCCTCCGCCGGAGCCGGTGGCGGCTGTGCAGCCGGCGCAGGCAGAGGAGGTACTCGCTGCCCGCGTGCCACCGCCTCCGCCTCCGCCTGCGCCGGACCGCACGCTCCCCCGCTCCGAGACGATGCCTGCGGCCCGCCCGCCGATGAACAGCGCCGACAGCGCAAACTCGATCAGGAGCCTGCCCGAGTGGCTGGCCGCCAAGCCTGAGCGCTCGGACACGACGCGGTCGCATGTCCCGCGGAGCGCGAGCATCAGCTCGCAGCTCGCCGTCGCCCCGGCTCTGTCTGTGCCCAAGGAGCCGGTGCCACCCATGCCCCAGATGCCCACGCCAATGGCCGCACGGCGCGAGGCCTCGCCCCACACGACGCCGATCGCGCCGCCGTCGCCGACGTTCGGCCCCGTCCCTCCCGTCCCCGAGGCCCTCGCCGCCGCCGAGCACGCCGCGCCCGGCGAGCCGACGCGCCCCGCTCCCACGCGCGGCCCGCGCTCGCCGCTCCGAGTCACCGGCGTGCCCTACGGCACGACGCGGCTGAGCACCTCGTCGCTCGACGCAGAGCACACTGACTCGGAGTGCTTCTCCGAGGTGTCGTCGCTGCCGGCCGTGCCGCCGTCCGAGTCGTCCGTGTCCGCGCTCGACAGCGAGATCCGCACGCCGACAGGCTCGACGTTCAACTCTGCGACGCTCGACGACCAGCACGCCGCGACCGTCCGGCGCGCGTACCGCGTCAGCCGGGTCGAGACGGAGCCGACGACGAGCGACGAGGAGAGCGACGGCGACGAGGAGTACGCGTCGGCCGAGGGCAGCCTCCAGCTGCCTGTCGTGCGCGTCGAGATGCCCGTCCCGCGGCCACTCGCGTCGCCGGCCACGGTGCACTCGGAGCCCGGGGCCGAGCACGAGCGCGCTGTTGCTGCCCGCCCCAAGCCGCGTTCGCTCGAGGATGGCGCGACAGCCACCCTGCACCCGCAGTGGCTGCCCGCGCGCGACAAGTCGCTGGCCAATCTCATCCCGAACAACAGGCGCAGCAAGAAGAGCCTGGCGGCGGTCGCCAACGGGCTCGACTACGAGGCCTTCGAGGACGAGTACCCGTCCGACGACAACGTGCAGGTCGACGACTCGTCCAAGGGGTCGCCGAAGATGCAGGCGAAAAAGACCAGGCGCAAGTCGGAGCCGTTCACCATGTTTGGCTTGCCCTCGGCGCGCACGTTGTGGGAGGCGTCGCAGCGCACCGTCACCGACGAGGACGGGAACAAGGTGGCCTTTGGCGACCTGTTCCCCTCGTACGACGAGACCGAGAACGTCTCGGGTCACCCGCCCAAAACAGTGCTCATCTTCATCCGCCACTGGTGGTGCGGCGCGTGCCAGAACTATATGGAGTTTTCGCTGGCAAACGTAGACCCCGAGCTCGTGCGCCAGCACAACCTGCGCGTCGTGTTGATCGGGTGTGGCAGCTGGAAGTCGATCAAGAACTACCGGGCCCTCTTCAACTGCGAGTACGAGATGTACACGGACCGGTCGAAGAAGATTTACAAGATGCTAGGGTGGGTGTGGTGTTACTTACTTTTGAGATGGAGCCAGAGCTTACACCGCAGCCTCAAAATGCCCAAGCGCAAGGACAACGCGCCCAAGTCGCACGGAGCGTACAACCAGTCGGCGTGGGTCCAGGGAACGACTGGCCTCAAGCGCGGCTTCAAGTACATGCTTCACGCCCCAGGCGACATGATCCAGCTCGGCGGCGAGTTTGTCATCGCGCCGGGATACAAGGCCGAGTTTACGCACCGCATGAGCACGCCGACGAGTGAGTGCGGCGTCTGCAGTACCCACTGACACGACAGACCATATGGAGTTCATCGACGTGCTTAAGCACGCCGGGATCGCGGACGAGGCGTTCGAGGCGACGGCCAAAGCTGAGGTGAGAGCACGGTACCCGAGCATGGTGTCGACGACGGCGAGCATGGGCGCGAGCACGCTCGACCATGCGCTCGAGGAGTGAGTGTGCTGCTGCGAAAGGTGCCTGTTGCAGTGCTGACAGCCGACCAGGCTCGAGGCCGAGCGCGAGGCGAACCGCACGAGCTGCGCGATGCCCGACGCCGACGACGACGACGAAGACGAAGACGAAGACATCGAGAGCGACACGGAGGAAAGCGAGCAGGAGCTCACGAGGCGGTTCGAGGAGGCAATGGCGCACGAACAGGCCCTCGCGGCCAAGCATGCGCGCATGGCGTCGTCTCGTTCTCGTTCTCGTTCTCGTTCTCGTTCCCCGCCGCCGACGACGACGACGCGGGCGTCGCAGGTCGGCCTCGCGATATGACATTACGACGCGCACGACGACCGACATTTGGAAAACAACCAAAACCCAACCAACCAGCTAATACGTTGTTCTATAGTGCATTGATGATGAGCAGGGTGTGTACAGTGTATGCAGGCTTGTCCGGGGCAGCGGCCGAGGCAGACGCCGACCACCGAGCAAGCCGAGGCGCACGCGCGGTGCACGGCGCGGCGTGATAGGTCCGGACCAGGCCGCCGCGCCACGGCCACGGCCACGGCCACTGCGAGCAGCCCGAGCCCGACGCCGCCGCCGCGCCGACACAACGGACCTGCCTACCTGCCTACCTGGCACGCACCGACGCCGCCGCCGCCCACGACACAAGGTTCGGTTCAGGCACGTTTCTAACGCCGCGAGCGCCGCGAGGTTCGACTGCTGCGCCTGACGTCCCCCCTCCATCCCGAGACAGCAGCAGCGCCGACCTGCCCAAGCATAATGTGCGTGATGGCCCGGCGGCGGCGAGTGGTCCCGACATGCGTGTGCTGCTACAGTACGCTCGGTTGCGGCCAACACCGGCCAGCCAGGGGTGGTGAATGGGCGCTGATTAAGTTTGTGGGCGGCTGACTGGAACTGACAGGCTGGCTGGCTGGCTCGCTGACTGGCAGACGAGGTTTACAACTCTGCGCGCGCTCGGGATTCCCGTGTGTCCTCGCGCACGAACACGCTCGACTCGAAATCGAGGCTCGCCGGCCGGACGCGAGGAGGCACTGCACGCACGCGGCTCGAGACACCGCCAGCACGCAAAGTGTGCGCTGGTGAAACTTGCTCACCGAGCACGGATCGGTGATCGCGGCGGCGACAGAAGGCTCGATAGGGCAACTGACGACACGCAGCGCCACTGTGGCGCTGATTTCCTAGGCCCTGCGGACAACGCTGCGGCGAGTGGTCGTCGGCACTGTACGCGTCTATCTCTGGAGGCGAGCGGCAGCACGCCGGGCGGGGCTCGCGCGCCTGCCTGCGTGTTATCGGTCCCGGCTCGCCTCCCTGTGGCGCGCTGCGCGATGACGGCGAGGGGCGCCTGCGCCAAGGGGTAGCCTCCTGGCTGTGGAGGCACACTGCACACCGGTGCGGCCTTTTGCGAGGGTGAGGCAACAACTCTCAAGGCATAAGAGACGGCAAGAGCGTGCGCACACTCGACTCCCCACCCCCACCCAGCCCTCCGACACTCCTTCACCCCCACACTCGTTCACGATGCTCGGCGCTGTGCTTGCCTCGCTCGTCACGCTGCTGGCCGTGCCGGCCAACGCCTTCTTCATCCTCTCGCACCCCGTCCTGGAGACGACGCGTCTGGACCCGTGAGTGGGGCTGGGGTCTATGCCAGTGCCAGCCGCCTGCCACTGACCGTGAACTGACCCCCCCAGCATCGTCTCGCCCGGCGGCATCAGCTCGCACGTCCACTCGATCGTCGGCGGCTCGGCGTTCAACCGCACGACGACGTACGAGTCCATGATCGCGTCCAAGTGCACCACCGCGCCCGTGACCATCGACAAGTCCAACTACTGGACGCCCCAGCTGTACTACTACGACCCGTCGGACCAGTCGTACACCGGCATCCCGGTCAGCTTTGTCAACACGTACTACCTCAACCGTCCTGGCCCCGGCGAGACGACCGTCCAGGCGCCGCCCAAGGGCCTGCGCATCCTCCAGGGCAACATGTTTAGGCGTACCTTCAACGCGTCGAGCTACGACGACCAGTCGGTCTCGTATGTGTGTCTTGACTACGCCGGCACGCACCGCAACGACCCGGACTGGGACCAGCGCAACAACTTCTTCACGCACGGCTGCCCCGACGGCCTGCGCGCCCAGATCAACTTCCCCAACTGCTGGGACGGCGTCAACCTCGACTCGCCAGACCACCGCAGCCACATGGCCTGGCCCACTGGCGGCGTCAACGGCGGCGGTACCTGCCCGTCCTCGCACCCGGTGCACCTCGTCCAGATCTTCTACGAGTTCGTGTACGACACCGGCAAGTTCCCCTTCAACGCGCCTGGCGTCCCAACGTGGTAAGTGGCGTGGCGCAAGCGACGACGACGCGGTGGCGCCACCGCCACCGTGTTTGAGTGTTAAACAGTGGCTTTTTTTCTGACATACGCCAACAGGGTCTTCTCGACGGGTGACACTACCGGTTACAGCATGCACGGCGACTTTGTTGCTGGCTGGGAGGAGCCCAACGGCGTCAACGTCCTCCAGCAGGCCATTGACGGGTGCAACGCCAACAACGGTGTCGGCGGCGAGCTGCAGAACTGCCCGCCCTTCGTGCCGTACATTGACAACGCTGCCGCGTCCGCCTGCCGCCCCGAGAACCAGCTCGTCAACGAGGACGTCGGCATCGGCCACAAGCTCGCCCGCCTGCCCGGCAACAACCCTCTCTGGACCGGCACCGGGCCCAAGCCGTCGTGGCCCAACTTTGTCGACGTGGACAGCTACATTTCGCCGACCTCGACCATCCCCACGGGCTACACGCTGACTGGCTGCATTGCCGAGGCGACCTCGGGCCGCGCGCTCACCGGCGCCTCGTTTGCCAACAACAACATGACGCGCGGCGCCTGTGTCTCGTGGTGCGCGGACCGCGGCTTCCCGTACGCCGGTGTCGAGTACGGCCGCGAGTGCTACTGCGACACGCAGCTGCGCAACGGCGCCACCAACGCCACCATCTCCGACTCGCAGTGCTCGATCCAGTGCGCCAACAACCCCAACGAGAACTGCGGCGGCCGCAGCACCCTTGACCTCTTCTACAACCCGGCCAAGACGCCCGCCAACCCCACCCCCGCGGGCTGGACCGCCACCGGCTGCCGCACCGAGGCGACCAACACGCGCGCGCTCTCGGGCTACTCGTTCGCCGCTGACAACATGACCTGGCAGAGCTGCCTCAACACCTGCCAGTCTAAGGGCTACACCCTTGCCGGTGTTGAGTGGTCCCGCGAGTGCTACTGTGGCAACTCGTACAACAACGGCTCGGTCCCCGCCCCCGCGTCCGACTGCAACATGCCGTGCTCGGGCGACGACCTCCACACCTGCGGTGGCAGCCGCCGTCTCACCACCTGGTCCTTTGCCGCCCCTGCCGGCAAGCGCGACCTCTCGCAGCGCCGCACCCTCCGCGACGCCGTCGAGCAGTAAGTGCAGCAGATCTGCCTCAAGTAGCAACTGCAGAAACCCTGCCTTGCTTTTCGTGCCCTCGTATCTGGTATAATGGCGCAAGTTGTTGTGTCCGTATCCCTTCGTCCGTCCGACTCGTCCGACTCGTCCCTATCCCCTCCTCCCTTTCTCTGTTTCTAGCCGGCTGGGCGAAAGCTGTCTGTGACAGCACATGCTAGATGCATTTCTTGCCACTTGGTGTACGGGGGTTGAAGATCGTGGCAGCGGGCTTTGGGGCTGAAGATCGTGGCAGCGGGCTTTGCAGTTGGTGGGCAAAGAACCAAGAATGGGCTTAGTGTGGCAGGTAGAGTGTGGCGCCGATTTAAGCTTGTTCGATGTCGTGAGCGGCCTTGGCCTCGCCATTGCTCGGCGTATGCCACCAACTCGCACAATCAACACCACAGCCCAGGCTGCTCCTTAAGCATCCCAAAACCCTTCATATCATTTGCTACTACTGACCACCCCACACCCATTTCCCATACAAACCCGCCCACATCCCATTCCTCCACGCCTAAACCGTCTCCTTGGAGCGCACCTTCTCGACGTGCACGTCGTGGTCGCCGCCCTTTTCAATGTGCATCTTCTGGGCCTGATCCTGGAGGTAGCGCTCGCGCTCCTCAGCCGTAGTCGCGCCGAAGATGATGTCCATGGCCTCAAGGGACAGGCCGCGGGTCTCGGGGAGGAAGAGCGTCGCGACAATAACCGAGATGATGTTGATGCACGCGAAGAAGAAGAAGATGCCGCCGTTGGGGAGGCCGAGGACCATATGCGGCGTTGCCTTGGAGACGGCAAAGTTCCAGAGCCACTGGGTCGCCGCGGCGGTCGTGAGGCCGAAGTGGCGGGTGCGGTTGCTGAAGATCTCGGAGCAGATGACCCACGGCAGCGGGCCGACCGAGAAGCAGTACGGGATGACATAGAGGTAGATCATGACCGCCATGGCGATGGACGCGCTCGACACGGCGGCGCCGGGGGTCTGGGATGGCGGGTGCGTGTGGAAGATGGCGCCGATGATCCACAGGAACATGGACATGAGGGCCGCGCCGAGGATGAGCGGCTTCTTGCGCCCGAAGCGGTCGACGCCGAAAATGATGAAGATGGCCGTGGCGATGATCTTGACGATGCCGTAGACGCCGGACGCGAGCAGGCCCGTGCTGGGGCCGACGAGGCCGATGTCCTTGAAGATGATGGGGGCGTAGTAGCCGATCGAGTCTGGGGGTGTGGTGTGAGCGGGTGGACCTGTGCTTCGCTGTCCGCGGTACTCACTCTGTCCGCTCCACTGCTGGAGAGTGAAGATCACAAACGCCATGACGAAGCGAATACGGTTGCCCTTCTGGAACACCTCGCGCCACGACGCGCCCTTGTTGGTCTCCTCCTCCTCCTTGACGGCCGCCTGGATCTCGGCAAACTCGAGCTGGACGGCGACGTCGTCGGCGGGGCGGTTACGAATCCACGCGAGGTTCTCGAGCGCCTTGTCCGACTGGTGCTTGGTGGCGAGCCAGCGGGGCGACTCGCGCAGGAAGGGCAGCATCATCATCATGAGGCCGACGGGGACGAGTTCTGGCAAGGTCAGTGCCGCTCTGGCGACCTAGTGGTCCACTCACGGAAACCGATAGGAATGCGCCACTGCTTAGGCCCGTCCGACAGCTTCATGAACGACACGCCATAGTTGATCCAGTAGGAGAACGCGACGCCGATAGTCACGACGATCTGGAACATGCCCGTGATGCGGCCGCGGATCTCCTTGGGCGCAATCTCACCCGCGTACGTCGGGCATGCCATGGACATGAAGCCGACGCCGAAGCCGGCTACAAGGCGGCCGATGTAGAACTGGTTCAGGGAGCCAAAGCACGCCGTCTGGATCACGCCGCCCGCCATGAACACGAGACAGCCAACCCAGAGCGTCTTGACGCGCCCCCAGCGGTCGGCGACCGGCGCGCCGGCGAGCGCACCGAAGAACGCACCGCCGAGGAGGATGGAGACGATGTTGCCCTGCAGGTCGGCGAGGTGGCTCTTGCTGGCGGTCGCGAGGCCGAACTCGTGCGAGAAGGTCGTGAGGGCGCTGTGGGGGTGTGAGTGGTGCCACAAGACGACAAGAGCTGGCTGGCATGCCTGGTCGGCGCCGCGGGGCCGCACGTGCCACAGCTTGGCCAATTCCCGGTAAAGGCGGCGCCACCCCCCGCGCACACCAACACTCACATCACACCACCGCCGAGACCAGTGTCGTAGCCGAAGAGGAAGATACCACAAAAGGAGATCATGGCCATGTAGTACTGTGTGCTGGTTAGCCCATGCTTGCGTGCTCAGCGAGCCAAGGCGCCACTCACTGCACGGCGGTGGGACGCGCTCCTAGGCGCGAACGCGAGGCTCGAGTCGAGCGCCTCGGCGCGTACCGTTTCGTCTCTGGCGGTGTTAGTTTACTCCTGGGGCCAGTACCCACTGGTAGGTCGGGGCCATGGTTTGTGTGTGTGGGGGGTAGCTTGTTCAGCTGTCGCCGCCGTCTTTATACTCTGGTGCTCCTGTCTCTGGCACGAGCCACGACGGGCCGGGCGGGCCGTCAACATCAATCGCCAGCCAGTGGACGCAGACTGACCACGAGACGCACTGGACAGCAGGTTAGTCCTCGTCCCACCCCCGTCCCCTCCCCCGACCCACAACTTTCCTCACGGCCCGGTCAGCTGGGCGCCAGCGGGGTCACATGCCCACGGCAGCGGCCCCACCTGGCCCCTCGGCGCTGCGCCGTGCCGGCGAATCGTGCCGGCACGAGACCCGAGCACGCCCAGGTGCAGGTGCCAGGTGGCACGCCGGCCCGCCGTGCCGCGCGCCGCCGAGCCCGCCGCGCCGTTGTGCGGCTAAATCGGGTGCGCAGCAGGGTACAACGTGATGCACGCTGTCCTTGGCGCCTCCGCGCTGCAGCAGCAGCAGCAGCTGCATCTCTCTCCACCAATGCACAACGCCCGCCCACACGCCCTGTCGCGCCCCGCGTCGCTTGCGCTTTTCGCGGCCCGGCGAGGCGCAATTAGGCATTTCTTTTTTCGTAGGCCAAGAGAGTCAGCAGCTTGCAGCAAGCAACAAGCAGCAGCAGACGCGCTGGCGCCCACTTACCTGATACCAGATCGCAACCGTCGGCGTGCCGAGCAACCCGAGTCGCGTTGCAGTTTACGCCTTTCGGCGACCGCTCTATCGTCGCTCGTTTGCCCCCTCGTCGCTCCCGCCCCTGCCCTCGCCCTCTCGGTTCGGCCGGCTGCACCCGGATAATCGCTACGCGGCCGGCAGCGCCGGCACACCTGCATGCATCATCTATTGCTGCTCCCTACGAAACCCGTTGCCCCAGCCGCTCCGTCGCTCGCCGCCGTCGTCCCGGGGCGGCCGGGGCTCGCGGTAGTGGCCCGTGGTACGCTCGCCTCGCTCTCCACGCTCGCCGCGCTCTCCACGTTCCCCACGCTCGCGGGGCTCGCGGGGCTCGTGGTGGCCGCGGTTGCCGTACGCTTGGTGCCCATGGTAGCCCTGTCCACCGTGCGCGCCGTGCGCGCCGTGCGCGCCATGTCCCGAGTGCCCTCCGTGGCCGTGCCCAGCAAAACCGCCGCTGGCATGGTGCTGCGACGCGCCACCCTCGAATCCCTGCTGCTGTCCACCCTCGGCCAGCTTGTCCTTGAGCGACGACGCCGCGTCCAGCAGCGCCTTGTTGGCACGGTACTCGCACATTGTCGTTGACGGGAGGCCGAGGACGGAGAGGATCTTCTCTCTAAGCCAGGGCGTCAGAAACAGCATTAACAGACACACCCGTCACACTCACTTCAATGCTCCAGAGCGAACGCCCTCACCCTCCTCCTCCACCCACACACTCAAGATGGACTCGGTCTGGCGCACGCTCAGCACGCACCCGACGACCGTGTCGGCCTGGTCAAACTGGTCGCCAATCAGGGCAAACAACAGCGCCTCATACAGCACGGGCGTGATGGGGTGCAGCAGCCGGATCGTGAACTTGCCGCCGCTGTGGACGCGTGTAAGCGATATCGATCAATGGACGCCGTGATGGACGCCGCGACCGGGCCGGACCACCAGAGCGTCATGGCATCCGTGGCCCGGGAAACCGGGGTGCGCGATAATTCCGATAGCCACTTACTTGACCATCTCTTCCCAGATACCGGGCCGCTGGATCCGGCTCAAAAAACACAAAATGTCGGTCACGGGGGCGAGGTCTGCGGGTGACGTGATGTGCGCGTAGAGGTGGAGAAAGGACTCGATCTGGGGGGGGGGTCAGCAAGGTGTGGGGTGGGGGGTGGGGGAGGGAGAGGTGGAGGGGGGTGAAAGGCGGGGGTGATGCGGGTCATTCGTCGCATCTCTGCTGCACGCCGTGGACGGTGCCAGGCCGTAAGGAAGATTTAACACCAGCGGGGGGCGTCTTCACGTCCTTGCGTCCTGTCCACCGTCCACACCTCCGCCGTATACGCGACCAGTCTGTCGATAGGCTGTGAGGCGACATGGGGCCGGCCTCTCCGGCATCCTTTGAGCATCATACTCCACAGGCACATTCCCCAGATGGGGGAGACAGATGGTGCGCGCCGAGTATGCGTACACCGCGCACGCCCATGTGCCAAGAGGAGTGCACGCGATCGGCAGACCGACGCGATTCTCGTCTCAAGTGCGCTCACGACACACAGCACACGACACACCTTCCCCTCGCAGAACCCCATGCCACACCGCCTTCACGCCGCAGCGGCACCAAGGCATGTCCCACACCCAAGCTCTTGCCACGCTCCACTCACCGAGCCAAACGTCGCGACCTTGTGGATCTCCTTCTCGTAGTCGACCTTGGTCCCGGGTGGGCGGTGGACGTAGCTGATCGACCATCTGGGGTGTAAGCTGCGCCTTCCTACCATCTCTTTCTGCTACCACTCACTCCTGGCGCAGCAGGTGGCGGCCCGCCGCGGCCGAGGGCACCGGCGCGGCAGGCTTGGTGCCGACGCTCAGCGAGAGACGCGACGAGCCCGTCAAGCTCGTGGTGCGGCGCGTGGCTGGCGGGATGGACATGGTCGTAGCGGGGGTCTAGGTATGTTCGGGCGGGGTATATGGGCGCTGGGATTATAAGGTCGCCGGGTGATTAGAGCGCGCGGGGGTGGGTAACGGGCGGAGGGAGGCGAAGGCGGAGTGAAGGAGTGTGCCGCGAGGGAAGTAAGCGCGCGCGGCGTCTGGCGAGTGTCGAGCGGGGCGGGCGGCGTGAGGGCGTGCGTGGGTCTAGTGGCGGCCGTGGAGCAGGCGAGATGTGAGTGAGATGAAGTTGATGTGATGTGAGTGTGGTATGATGATTGTTGCTTGTCGAGTCGCGATGATGGCGAGCGGCGCGGCGAGCAGCGAGCAGCAAAACGACGAGTGGGGAGCAAGATGGTGGGTGGTGGATGGTGGAGCGCCTAAATATTTTAGGCATGCGGAAGCCATAAGATTCCTCAGACCGTCGTTTAGGCGTCCCATACACGTGGATCTACGTCATGCGCTGTTTTTTGTTTCACTCCGCTGCGCCTGCGGCGTGCGGTGCAACCAACAACAACGCGCCCGGTGCAGCATGCATGATGCGCACAAAAGAAGCACCACAACGGCCTCGTCACATCGTCGTCACATTCTCCATCTCATCGCGTACACAATGGCAGAGACGACAACGTACCCGCCAACCGTGACCCAGACCCAGCCCGCGGCCTCAGCGAAGATGGGTGCGTGGGTGGGCTAGCAGCCAACAACGCGCGCACGCTGACAGACACCAGACCCCACCGCGCCGCCTCCAACAGCGGCTGCCCCGCAGACGACGGACACGGACGAGGTGATGCGCCTGCGCGGCGGCTGCCCGGGGCGTCTGTGCGGCCTGCCTATCCTCCCCTGCCGGTGGGTTGTGACTGCGGCGAATGGAATAGAACGGAGTGGAGTGCTGACGGCCTGGCGGCAGATGCGACATCTGCATTATTCCCATCCCGTGCTGCTGCTAGGTGTGCAGTGGCCGCGACGACGCCGACTATGAATAGAAGGTTGTGGGTGGCGTTAAGCTTTGCGGCGTGCAGGCCACGCACCAAATACGCCACATTAAATAACTGTATTATGAACCGAGTTGAACCAGCGAGCGCGCTTTGGGGCCGCGTCCCGGCCATTTGGTTACAGCCGCCGTTCCCGCGGCTGAGCTGTTGTGCGGTAGCCGTGTTCCAAACGCCACCTTGCCGCCACCACTGCATGCACCTGGAGGCATGCATGCATGTGAGGCGCCAGCCACGCTTTGTAGCCGCCTGTATTCTGACGGCAGCGTTGAGCCAGATCCAGGCGTTTCCAGGAGCCCATTTTTTTCTCTCGCCTGCTTACCCTTTGCCCATTTTGATTTCGTCGGACAGCGACGAGGGGGTGTTCCGCCCTTGCGGGAGGGACAGCGGGCAGAGACCTATCACCCAGGGCAAATAAGGCCCAGGGAAGAGACACCCGAGGTTGGCTGGCTGGCAGTGCGTGCGTGCATGCGTGCGTGCGTGCCATGCGCTGCGTACGGCCAGCATACAGGCATTCAACACCGAGACCGAGAGCCGGCTGAACAAGCAAGCAGCACCCCGGGTGCCCCCTCGTCGCCCAATTCATGTGGCCAGCCCTGACGAGTCGAGACTTGCAACAGGGGACAAGGGCTGCGGCGGCATGCTGGGCCGCAAGGCGACACGCGCTTCCGATATGTCTCAGGCCGTCAGAATAAGCAGCCGGTTGTTGTTGCGGCCATGCTGTTGCTGCACTGCAGAGGGTGAGCCAGGTGAGCCCTTGCCCCCACCACCTGCGACACCGCGACACCTGCGACACCTGCGACACGCCTGGATCTCCTTCATTGAGCGTGCGAAACCCGCGTGCCTCCTCTGCCCGCTGCCGTTGCCGCGTTGCCTGTCGTCAGCCGTTGTTTGGCTACCAGGCAACAGCATGCCAGCCGCACTTTGATAGCAGGCGGGCAGCCCTGTCGGTCGGTCGCCCAGCACGACGACGACACGCCCAGCACATAATGTTGCTGCTGCTCGTCTGAACAATCTCGCACACCACTCACTCCTCACCACCACCATGATCCAACTGGGCGCCCGCAGCGCGGTAGGGCGGCAGACACGCGTCGTCGGCCTCGTCGGCGTGTGGCTCGTCGTCGTGTGCTTCGTGTCGCTGTGGCTCGCGGCAGGCGAGGTGACCGGCATCCCCAACTACGTCAAGACGACGGGCTCGACGCTGTCGAGCCAGTTGTACACCAAGTGCGACAACTCGTCCGAGGTGGCTGAGATCACGCGCCTCACGCACGAGCTCACACAGGCCAAGGAAGAGGCCGCGCGCGAGAGGAAGGACAAGGACAAGGCCAGGGAGGAGTTTGAGCGCGAGCGCAAGGACAAGGACAAGGCGAATGACCAGGCGGCGCGTCTGGAGAAGTTGAACGGCGGTCCCATGTGCTCGCAGACCATCCTCGACGCGTTGGCTGCGCTCGATGTCAAGTGGGGGCGTATCGCTCTCGACATGAGCGTCGCGCACTGGGGTACGGGCGCGCGGGTCCGGCGCGCGATCGGCAAGCTGCTCAAGGGAGAGGAGTTTGTGAGTTTGTTCTGGCGCGTAGGGGGGGGGGGGGGGTCGGGTGGGTGGGTGGATGTGAGCACCCTTCTTGATCGCTGCGCGATCATCGGGGTGGGTAGGCGTTGAAAGATTACGCTTGCCAGTGAGGAGGCATGGAGGAAGACACGACACGCCGCGACGCGCACCTCACACGACCTCACGCTAACCCATCCAGACCATCGGCGTCATGGGCGGCTCGCTCACGTTCGGCCACGGCCTGTCCAAGGGCGACACGACGTACCCCATCCTCCTCGAGCAGCGGCTCAAGAAGGTGTTCCCCAACGCCAAGATCAAGGTCGTCAACGGCGCCATTCCAGCCACGGGCACCGACTACTTCCAGGCGTGCTACCGGCACCACGTCCCCGGCGACGCGGACATGTTTGTGCTCGAGGCGGCCGTGAACGACATTATCATGTGCGTTCGAAGTTTGAGGGCAGCACTCACCCCGCAGCGAGAACAACGGCCAGGGCGGCGGCATGCAGCTCGACACGACGATCCACACCGAGCACCTGGTGCGCGACATCCTCCAGCAGCGGCAAGACAACGCCATCGTCATGCTTTCGGCGTTCGGGTCGTCGCAGCCGTGGTTCAACGGCGCGGCCAAGCACTCGACTGTCGCGACGTTCTACGACATCCCGCGCATCACGATGCGCACGTTCCTGTACCAGTACATGCTGCAGCACGAGGGCACACAGTTTGATTTCTACGGCACCAAGGACAAGGACCACCCGCTGCAGTCGGGACACGACTACATGGCCGATATTCGTGAGTAGGCAGCGCGCAGCGCTGGCTTGACACCACGGCGCCACGCGACGACCCGCTCACACCCCAGTCATGCACTACCTCCTGCGCGAGGCGTGCCGCGCCGAGACACTCACCGCCGTGCACAAGGACGACCTGCTGGACGGCAACAAGTACCCCGGGCTGAGCGGCACTGCGCTCACGCAGCACTTCAACCCGTTTACGGTCCCGCGTATCCGCATCCACGACCGCATCGAGCAGGGCCCGGTGCCCAAGGTGCACTCGTTCTGTCTGTCGGCCAACGCGCGCGACAAGGACGACAAGCCGTCGCTGTACCCGTCGTCCAAGACCGGCGACTGGAAGGAGGTCGGCTGGCACGACAAGCACTTCTGGAGCTCCGAGACGCCCGGCGAAAGGATCACCTTTTCTGATATCCCGGTCAGCGAGGGCTCGCTCTCGCTGTACTACCTGCGCGGGTCGGACGAGGGCTCCATGCTCTGCTGGTACGACGACAAGCGTGACAAGGCGCAGCTGCTCGTCGGCCACTGGAACTATGTCCATGTGGGCAGTCTGGGCGTTGTGGCTACTGGCCTGCCGCCCAAGAACTACTCGCTCACATGCGAGATTTCAAAGGAGACCGAGTCGACCAAGAACAAGACCATCACGCACATCATTGCGGTCATGAGTTCGTAGAGAGCATTGGGGGCTGGTTACATGTAGCACGAGCATGAGTATGCATGGTCGATAGATGGTTAGGTTGGGGCGGCGGCAGGCAGGCAGGCAGGCAGGCCTATGCCGCCGCGCCAAAAGTCGGATTGCAAAGGCGTCACGAAAACGTCACCGCCGCTGCGGCCGACGACGCGGCGACCGGCTACTACTCCTCGCTGCTGCTGTTGTTCTCGACGACACTGTCCACTCATTCAACGTCTTGTCCTTGTCACAGTCTACCGCTGCCCCCACCATGGCGACGACGAGGCAAGCAGAGCTCCATGTCTCCGCGGTAGGTGGCGGCTGCATCGGCGCCGAGCGCAGCGCCCGCTGACGTTGTCTCTCCCCCACCGCGGTTCAATGCCTCGGCGATGTACTGGCCGCCCTCCTCCGCCCCCTCTCCCCTCTGCCCCCTCCGCCCTTCTCTCCCGCTCCCCTCCTTCCCCTTTATCCCCCTAACCGCCATGGCCCCGCTCGCTCCTCCACAGCTCTCACCCGCCGAGTTTACCACCTACTCGCGCTACCTCGACCTCCTGGCGCTGCAGCAGGCGCGCGGCGGCGACAGCGGCGTCGACGCCGATGGCACGATCCGCTTCGACCGGTCCGTGCTGCGCGACTTTTCCGGCGAGCGTCTGGGTGTCGGGCGCACCGTCGTCGATGACGTGGGTGGTGTGCTGCGCGGCCGTGCTGACGCCGCGCTAGGTGCTGGCCAAGATCGCCCCGTCGTCAGCGGGGAGCAACCGCCTCTCCGCCGGCCAGGTGCACGCCGTCTTCAGGCTGCTGTCGCACCAGAAGAGCGGTGGCGGGCTTGACGCTGAGCTTGTCTTCGTGCCAGGTGAGTCGGGCACAGCTGCCAGCGCTGACAGCCAGCCGAGCCCCTCCCCCTCGACCCGGAGAAGGACCTACCTGCGGCCCCGCCGCGCCGCCACAGCGCCCGCGTGAGCTCGGCGCCTGGCACAGCGGCGACCACGCCAACAGGGTGGCCCGACAAGGCGGGCAAGCGCCCCAGCCTGCCCCCGCGCCCGCGGTCGCCGTCGAGCTCGCCGCCCGTGTCGCCGCCGGCCGTCGACTCGCGCTCGCGCAAGAGCCTGCCGACCGGGAACAGCCTCGACCCGTTCCGCGACATCCCCAGCCCAGCCAACTCGCCCGCCAAGTCGCGCGCGTACTCGGCCTCTGCGGCGGTGGGAAGCAACAACCCGTTCCGCGCGAGCATTAACGCGACTACGGATGTCGCGGTCGACCCGCTGGAAACGGTCAGCGCGCCGCCGACGGCGTCGACGTCCGCGCCGAGGCCGCCGCTGCCCCCACGCAAGCCGAGCGTCAGGCGGCCTGGGCCGGCGCTACCGCCTCGCATGCCGTCTTTGACGCAAAAGACGAGGACACGACAGTCACGTGCCAACTCGACGTCCTCGTCCTTCTCAGACACGTCGAGAAACGAGCCGACGAGCACGTCCCAGCCGTCGGATCTCATGCAGCAGAGCCTGGCAGCCGCACAGGCCAGCGCCAGTGTCCGCCAGCGCCGTGGAAAGGAGGAGGCAGTGCTGCAGGTGATCCGCTCGTCGACGCTGGAAAAGCCGCCCCCGGCTCCGCCATCCGGTCGGCGCGATATCATCGAGACGGTCAACCGCGCAGTGCGCGAGTCGCAGGTCGACCCACCACCTCCCCCGCCGCAGCGTGTGCCTTCTGCGTCGCGCCCCAAGCCCGCCGTCACTCCCAGGCCGCCTACCACGCCTGTTCCCCTCTCCGCAGCGTTCAGTTCCGTCGCGGAGACCTACAAGGCCAAGCACCCCGGCCTCCGAACATGGTCGCCCGTCGGACTGCTCGCCGACCGGCCTGGACGGACAAACTACGCCATGATCATTCTGAACCAGAAGATTACGCGCCGGGATACGTTGTATCGCGCGTGGGCGGCCAGCACCGTGCGGCTCTGTGCTGACGGAGGCGCAAACCGCCTTTACGACGCTCTGGACGCCGAGGAGCGCGCCATGTGAGTGTGGAGGAGTTGAGCCTGGCTAACTTGCAGTATGCTGCCAACCATGATCAAGGGCGACCTTGACTCGCTGCGCTCCGATGTCCGGGCGTATTACACCTCCAAGGGCGTTGCCATCAAGCGTGATCCGTCAGAGTACGCGACGGATCTGATGAAGTGCATGGAGGAGGTCGAGGCAATTGAGAAGGCTAGCGGCAAGCAGGTGGGTGGGGGTCTGGCGACCTTGGCTGACGCCAGTTTGCGCTCCTCTTCTATGGCGGATTCTCTGGCCGACTGGACCAAACGGTTCACACCATGTCGATTCTGCTCAAGCTGCGCGAGAAACGCCGCGAGACATATGTCATCAGCGAGGACTCGCTCGCGTGGGTGACTGACACGGGCGCGCACCTCATCGACATTGATCACGCGACCATGGGCCAGACGTGCGGCATCCTGCCCATTGGCGTTGAGGACGCGTTTGTCCGCACAGAGGGGCTCAAGTGGAACCTGAACTGGGTCACGTCTATCGGCGGCGAGCTCAGCACGTCGAATCACCTGCTGCCATCCGAGCCGGCCGTGTTCCTGGAGACGACAGCACCAGTGTTCTGGACGGTGGAGATCCAGCCCAACCTCGCCATCCCGCTGCTCAAGTCGCCGCTGTCGCCCGCCGACGAGGTGGCACGCGGCGTCAAGGACCTTGGCATGGGAATTGCCCGTGCTGCCGGCGAGGTGCGCAAGGACTTTGGCCGCCGGCTGTCGGCGCGTAGTCACCCGGCGGCTGATGGTGTGGGGCTGGGTGAGCGTGAGCGGGAGCGCGAGCGTGAGGCGCGTGTGGAGCGGGCTGGGCTTGTGAGAAGTTTCACGAGCGACGACGAGTATGCTGAGCGTGAGCGTGACGTGGATGGTTACGCCCAGCTCGACTAGATGAGTGTGTGTGTATGCATGGGACGGGACATGGGCGGTGTCTGTTGTTGCAGGCGGTGTTGTGGTGTCTGCCGCTTTTGTGACGGCCCAAATTGTGGGGCTCCGTGTTCATGTGGTCGGGTCGTGGGGGGGATGAAAACCTTCCAGCCAACGAGCGACAAGCGGCAATCAGCAACAACGGCACATCCGACTCGCACTCGCACGACGTCGACGACGACGACCAACGACGACAACAGCGACGACAACAGCTTCAACAACAACAACACAACATCCCAAACAGCATCCCCCCCCCCCCCCCCCATCAGCTTCACCCCCGCTACCCCAGCACCCCGCCCACGACACCCGGCAGCCATCCACCGCGCAGCATGTCGGCGTCGTCGGGCACAACCCTCATTTCGCCGTCCAACGCGTTGCCAGCAGCCGCTGCCGCCGCCGCCGCAGGCGACCAGCCCCAGCCCCAGTCCCTCGGGCAGGCAGTCGCGCCAGCAGGAAGCGAGGTGTCGGCACCGTCGCTGCAGCGCCGCGGCACGCGTTCGTCGGCACACAGCGTGCACTCCGCAGGCCATGGCCACGGCCACGGACACGGCCACGGCCACCACGAGCGGCACCACTCGAGCCACCATCACGGCGCGCATCCGCGCCGGCTGTCGTCGCACAGCTCGCACGGGCGCCGGCGCGGGTCCGAGGGCGAGGGCGGGCGGCGTGCGCTCGCCGCCGGGCTGACGATGCACGTTCTCGACGCGGCCGCAGGAAAGGACAAGAAGGCGCCCGCGACCAAGCGCAAGACGAGCGACGCGAGCAGGGGCAGCACGTCGGCGCACGCCGCGGCCGCGGTCAAGTCCTCGCGGTCGGACACGCACCTGCCGCGCCTGAGCCGCACCGCGAGCCAGGTGAGCGTTGTTAGCTCGGGCGGGAGCGGGTCCGGGCCCGGCAAGAAGCGCAAGGACGTGCCGCTGCACGACCGGCGCAAGGGCAGCGTCGAGGTGGAGGTGATCAGCGGGGATGGCGCGGGCGCGGGTGCCGCGCAGCCCGACGACGAGGAGTGGGAGAGCGGCGGGGACGAGGCGAGCGCGCCCCGCGCAGGGATTACGCCCGCCGCGGCGGTGCGCGCGGCCGCGCACCCCGAGCTGCAGGAGCAGCTGCAGCAGCACCAGCAGGACGCGCCGCGCGCGCCCCCGCTCCGCCGCGCGGCGAGCGACCGCCCGCTGCAGAACTCGATCGCGTTCACCGAGTCGCCCGTCGAGGTCATGAGCCCGCGCACGACGCTACGTGCCACCGGCTTCCCGAGCGCGTCGTCGGACAAGAGCCTCGTCGACGACCAGGTGACGTTTGCAACCACACGCGTTGCGCCCCAGGGCCAGGCTGGCGCGCCGCCCCAGCCCCACGCCGCTTCCGCTGCCGCTGCGCACGACTCGCATCCCGGCTCGACACGCCCAGCGTCTACGTCCACCGCGGCAGATACACCCGACGAGCCGACCCCCGGCTTCCCATTCCCCAACATGGCTGACGCGTCCGACGCACCCGCCGCCGCAGGATCGCACGCCGAGCCCCGCCACCGTGTCATGTCGCAGCCGCCTGCGCCGCTCCGCCGCCTGACCTCGCAGTCGTCGCTGCGCTCCGTGTCGTCCCTGCGCGCGCCGCACCCGCTCAACTCGCCCACCGGAGGGCGCAACGGCTTTGCCGGCGTGTTCGGCACCACGCCCAGCAGGCAGCACCGCGTCGCGAGCCTGCACTACCCGCCTGCGGCGCCAGCCGTGGTCTACCGCGAGCACGTCGAGGGCCAGATGGAGGACTACGTGGCCGAGACGCCGGCGTCGATGGTGCTCGATCTGCCCGAGCTCAACGACCCGCCCGCGCGTCCCAGAGTCGGGTCGTTCTCGTCGATGCGCAGCCTCAAGGACATTCTCGGCCAGGTCGTCGGCTCGCCTGCGCTGCCCGCGTCGCCGTCCGCCCAGTCGACATACTCGGTTGGCAGACCAGCCTCGCGCAGAGTCGCGACGACGGGCGGCAGCCGCCGCCCGACGGCAATGAGCGTCGCGTCCAAGGCGAGCCGCCTCAAGACGACGAGCAACCCCGTCGAGTACCACCAGTCGCTGGGCTTCTCGTCGGCGACGGCAGAGACGGCGCACCTGCTGTCCCGCTTCCTGCCGGCCAAGAAGCCGCGCCGCCCGCGCTGGGCCATGACTTTGCGCGAGGCGCACGCGGCGCACCAGGCCGCCGCGGACGGCGAGGAGCCGCGTGTGGGGCTCACGGACGGCCAGTACCGCGCCGCGCACGAGAGCCTTGTGGCGACACTGCAGGAGCTCGGGGGCGCCAAGCGCGGCAGCACTGCCCGCGCGCGCCGCGCGAGCGCCGGAGCGCCGGCGTTACCTCGTGGGTATTCGTACCACTCGCTGCTAAGCGCCGTGGACGAGCTCGCGATCGGGTCGCATCCCGCCCCCGAGCCGACCGCGCCGACCGCCGGGCCTGCGGGGCTCATCCCTGCGAAGGCGGGCCTGGGGCTCAGCCCGTTCGAGCTGAGTGCGGCGAGGGTCATGGCGCAGCGCAAGACGGGCGCGTATTAGTTGGAGGTAGTGAAGCAGGCGTTAGCGGGCGGGTGTATAGCAGGGCGTTGGCGTTGTCGTGTGCAGCATTGCACCCATCCATAGGTTGCGGCGGAGTCGTCGCGGCGTCAGTTGCCGCGTCGCCGCTGCCGCGTGCATTTGTACGAGTAGGGCCGTAGGGTTGTCCATGTAGGCGGTCTCAGCAGCAGCAGCAGCGGCAGTCGGCGCCACCTGGGTGGGGTGAGCAGGCCGATTTGTCATTTTGGCTTGGTGGTGGCCCACCGGCGCAAGTTGGCCAGTTAGCCGGGACCATTTTGGCGTGCGACGAGCTAAGCGGCCGGCGGCGGCGGCGGCGAGCTGCAACAACTCCGAGCTACACGCCGAGGTCTACAACTATCATCACACTCACACTCACACTCATTCACCACCACCATGGCAGAGAGCAGGCAGGAGCTCGTGCGCAATGCCGTGCTTTTCCTCAACGACCCGAAGGTGGGTCGCACAGCGCGGCGGCCGGGCGCTTCTTCGCGCCCGCCCGCTCCTCTCCTTCTTCTTCTTCGGCCTGACCAGGCAACTAACACCACCCGCAGGTCCAGTCCTCCTCCCTCACGCAGCGCATCGAGTTCCTGCAAGGCAAGGGGCTAAGCGAGCCCGAGATCCAGCAGGCGCTCAACGAGGCGGCGAATCCCTCGTCCGCGAGCCTCACGTCCCCCGTCGCCGCGCCGCCAGCGTATGCGCGCTCCGCTGCGCCGGCACAGTACGCACCGCAGCAGCAGCAGCAGCAGCAGGCGTACGTGCCGTACGGGAACGTGTATGCTGTTCCTCCGCCTGAGCCGCCCAAGCGGGACTGGCGGGACGTGTTTGTGAGTTGTGGGGTGGGCGGCGCGGCATCGGCAATGGGCCGAGACGCGGCCGAGCGGTTGGGTGTGGGTTGCCGCTGACTTTTAGATCATGGCTGTCGTGTCCGGCGGTGTCGTCTACGGTCTTGCCGCGCTGGCAAGGGTGAGTTGCGCGCACAAGGTTGTCTCGTCGCAGCTCACACCCCCAGAAATACCTCACGCCCCACCTCCAGCCCCCGTCGTCCACCGCGTTCCAGGAGACGTCGCAGGCCCTGACGGAGCAGTACGACGCAGCGGCGGCCGCGCTGGCCGACCTCAAGGCCGAGACCGAGGCGCTGGCCAAGTCGACCGAGGGCGAGAGGGCGCGCCTCTCGGCCGCGCTGGACGAGGTCGAGGAAGCTGCGCGCGCGGTGCGCGACGCCGAGACGCGCTGGCGCGACGACATGCGCGAGGTGCGCGGCGAGGTCGAGAGCGTGCGCGAGCTCGTGCCCCGCATGATTGAGAAGCACTCGGCCGCGCAGTCGGCCGCGCTCACCGAGCTGCAGTCCGAGCTGCGCTCCCTCAAGACGCTGCTCGTCGCGCGGCAGGGCGCCCCGCCGGCCCCCGCGGCGCCCGCGACCCCCGCGACGGAGGGCACGGCGTCGGGCACGGCCAGCCCGACCCCCAGCGCTACGCAGACTGCGGCCAACGCGCTCCTCGCGCCGCGCGGCAAGGCGTCCATCCCCGCGTGGCAGCTTGCCCCGTCGGCGTCGGCTAGCACTACCGGCGCGAGCGCGGCCGGCTCTAGCGCTACCAGCGCGGGCACGAGCACGACGAGCTCGCCCCGCGCCGAGACGGCATAGGGTGTGTGTTGGAGCACGGTATGTGGATAGAGATCGGGGGGGATGGGGATTTCGCGGGGGTTGGATCGACGACGCGACGACGGCGACGACGACGACGACGACGACGTACGGGATCGCGCGCTGTAGCCGCGCACACTCTCTAGCAGTGTCTATGCAATCCATACAGTACTAGCGGGTCTATTGTATATCCATGTCCTGTCCTCACTCCCCCCGGGCGCGCCACGTGCCCACCTCGCCGTCCTCGCCACCGGCAGCGAGCACCTCGCCGTCCCACGCAACAGCGAGCAGGCGCTCGCCGAGGCTCTTGCCGTTCTTGGTCTCGGTGCGCTCGCCGTCCTTTGGCGTGCGCTTGACCGAGAACAGCGCGTGCTTGGGCGAGCGCACGTCCCAGATCTGCACGTTGCCCGCGTACGTGGCGGCCGCGAACGTGAACGGCGAAGTGGGGTGGCACGCGATCGAGGGCACGGGGGACGCGAGGTTGAAAGTCGCCGCGATCAGCGACGTCGCCTGGCGCGTGTCCCACAGCGTGACGGTGCGGTCCATCGAGCCGGCCGCGAGCGTCGCGGTCTGCGCAAACTGGTCGAGGCAGAGCATGGCCTTGTCGGAGGGTCCTTGCTGGGCAAGTCAGCGGTGATCGGAACGGAAAACCCAATCCACATGGTACGTACGCGCACAACCACCCCCGCGCCGCTCTCCGCGTCCCAGCCGCGCACCGAGCCGTCCCACCCGGCGGACCAGACGCGCGCCGGGTCCTCGCGGTCGAAGATGCCCGCGCCGACGCGACCATGGTGTCCGCGGAACACGACGTCGGGCACGCGGCGCCAGCCGCCCGTGCCGACATCGCCGTCCGTCAGGCCCTCGATGATGCGCGGCGCATCGCCCTCGAGCTTGCGCCGCTTCTTCTGGCCGGGGAGGTACGATGTCGGCTCGGCGGGGACCTGGTGCTCGTCTGGCTCGGCGGACGGCAGCGCGTACAGGTGGAGCAGGCCGTCCCAGCTCGCGCTGAGCACCGCGCCGTCCGGCGCCGCGGCGACGGACGAGATCGGGCCCGTGTGCCCCATGAGCGTGTACACCTCCCGCGCGGTCGCGCCCTCGCTCGCCGCGACGTCGGGGTCGAGCGAGGGCAGCGAGAAGACGTGCACTGCGCGGTCGACACCTCCGGCGGCGACAAGAATGTCCGAGGCCGTCGAGGGCGGCGAGACCCACGCTGTTGACGTCGCGCCGAGGGACGTCGGCAGCGGGAGCGTGTACAGCGGCGACGAGGACGACAGCGACGTGACCTGCACGTTGGAGAGGTAGGACGAGACGAGGAGGTGGCTGGGGGGTTAGTGCACGTCGTGGCGTCGCAACTCACCCCGGGCGCGCAAGGCTCAGCCCGCTGACCCAGTCGTCCTGCTCCCACCTGCCGACTTCAGACGGCGGCAACACGCTCTGGAGGTACTCGACATTGATGGCCGTCTCCTCATCGTCGCCGCGGTTCTTCTTGACCCAAGCGTCGAGCGAGCCGCGGAGCACCTCGCCGTCGACGACGAAATCAAACGGCACCGGCGCGAGCCCAGAGTCCGCGCCGTGCCCGAGGACCTTGTTGATGAGCTCAGAGAGCTGGAAGCGCCGCCAGTCGGCAGGAATAAAGTACGTCGACTGCGGGATCGCGTACTTGTCCGACCGGGTGAAGAGGTTGACGGGGATCTGGCGCGCTGCCGCGCCGTTTGAGCCGGACATGTTTGCGTGCTATGCGTTGTTTGTGTCGAGCGATGCGAGAGCGATGGGTGCTCAAGTTGCAGCAACTGAAATTTCAGTAGAACGGCAGAGAGGTGGAGGGGTTAGTTACGTAAGAATCCGTCAATCACTGACTTCACCAACAATGACCAGAAAGCCGCAAGCCGCAACAACTCTCAACACCCCTCTCTCTCCCTCTCCCACTCGCACCCCCAGCAGCATGCAGCAGCTCCCCACCATCCTCCCGCCCCCGCCATTACCCGACGGCAGCGAGCCGCCGCGCGCGCCAGAGCGGCACGCCAACCTCGTGCGCTTCCAGTCCGAGCTCGAGGTGGGTGAACTTCTACGCACGAGCTGACCACCCCCGGCAGTTCGTGCAGTGTCTCGCGAATCCGCTGTACCTCCACGAGCTGCACGTGCAGCGCTACTTTGAGGACCCGGCGTTCCTCAAGTATCTCGAGTACCTCGACTACTGGCGCAAGCCGGAGTACGTGCGCTTCATCATGTGAGCTGGCCTTGTGGTTGCGCCAGGAGCGAGCTCACGCACCAGCTACCCCACCTGCCTCGCGTATCTCCAGCTCCTGGGCACGCCGATGTTCCGCACCATGCTCGGCGACATGGGGTTCGTCGGCGAGCTCATGCGCATCGGCACGACGCACTTTGAGACCTGGTCAGTTGGCCTCAGCAAAGTGGAAACCAGCCCAGCTGACAGTGCAGGCGTGCGGAAAAGGAGGAAAAGGTCAAGGCCGAGCCAGAGCCGTCGCCCGAGGCCGCCGCGCCCGCAGACGAAAAGCCCGGCATCGAGGCAGACGCATAGATCCTACACGTCGTGTTGTACTAATAATGCCATATGTAATCTACATGCCACAGTGTTACAGTCTGTCTAAGCGTCGACGGTGACCGGCCCGGCCATCGCCCACCGCGTGACGGTCCCCACGCCGCCGAGCGAGTCGACGGTCAGGAGGTTGATGATCGGCGTGTCCTTGTGCGAGAGCACGCGGAGCACGTCCTGCGCGAGGAAGCCGCCGAGAATCGCCAGCGTGGGCGGGAAGAAGTGTGTCGCGTGGGCCGAGAGGTGCTCAATCACCGACGCGTCGACGGCGGGAAGGGCCTTCGCGTTGATCCCCAGCTCCTTGTGCAGCTGCTCGCCAATGGCGGTGATCTCGGCCTGCTGCCCCTCGGCGCCGGTAGGGAGCGAGCCGTGGCGCTTCTCGAACTCCCAGAGGGCTGAGAGTCAGCTACTGTAAGGTTGACCCAGCTCACTCACCCAGAATGCCAATGACCAGACCGGGCTGCAGACTCTTGGTGTTGTTGCGTGTCAGGCCACGGAATGGGCTGCCGCCCTCGGCCGCCTGGGTGGCAGGCAGGTCCCACTTGCTCCTGTCCGCAACCGAGGCAAGAGACGCGAACGAGGCCTTTCTCTTCTCGATCACGGGCGGAGGGTCGCTGGGCAGCGTCTTGGGGCTGGCGGATCAGCACTATGAAAGCTCAGGCAACCCACGTGAAAACATAGTTGTAGTCCTGGCCCAGGTCGGCGAACACGTAGCCGTAGAAGCCGTACGTGCCCGCGCCGTAGAACATGGAGCCGGCCTTGCGCGCGCCGGCGTCGATGGCCTCCTGGCGGGTCAGCCGACGCGTTGTGCCGCGAACCCACCATCTGTTTGAACGACAGATCGCACGCAACCACGACATCGACCTTCTCCTCGCGGAGGAAGGCGGCGATCGCGTCCTCGTCGCCGCCGTCCTCGGTGACGAAGGGCGCGAGGGTTGGGCGCGCGGTGAGCGACACCAGGGGGTTGAGGGACGCGATTTGTGGGAGGGCGGCAGCAGTACGCTGGGAGTGTTAGTGCTACATCACGAATCTCGTCCAGCCAGCACTCACCTCTGTGCCCACAGCGCCCGCCTCCTCCTGGAAGAGGAAGCCGCCGCCCAGGTCTTCCTCGGTCACCTTGTCGCCGTCGGCGACGATCAGGCGGCCAATACCCGCGAGGACAATGTTCTTGATCAGCTCGTGCGCGACGCCGCGGAGTGAGAGCACGAGGACTGTCGACGAGCGCATCCTGCATGTCAGCTGAGCCGGACAACACCAGCTTACCTGTTCTGCGCCTCGAGGCCCCACAGGCGGATCTGGCGGTCATAGAGCGACGCCTCGTCTGCGTGTGAGCTTACGTCGGGTATTCCAAAGCTCACCCTCTGTGATTTGCCCGTTGGAGGCTGCTGGCGCTTCAGAGGCCATTTTGACGCGTTGATGATGAGGAAGAGAGAACAAGAGAGTCGCTGAAGATGACGGCAGCAGCCTAGTTGACCTTTGAGCAACAACAAATACGGATTAGAAATAGTCACGTGACAATTACAACTTTCATTCTGAACCCGTCCTAATCCGACAACCTCCACTTCTTCGATATTTTTCCACAGAACGCCTGCAACTCATCTCACACGACTACACAACGCACCACGCGCAATGCTGAGACCGACAATTGCGCAGAACGCGACACGATTACAAGGCGTTAGATTTGCTTCGCGCTCGCCGTTCGGCCTCAAAGCGTGAGTTGGGCATCGGTTTCCTACGACTTTCAGCTCACGCCGAAACAGAGGAGTGGACAGCCGCGCGCCGCCCCGAGATGACGAGGAGAGGGGACGAGGGCGCCGCACACCAGGCCGGCCTAGGTTTGGAATGAGAGGAGGAATTGGAAGCTCGGACAGCGCGTTTCCCCCGGACCCCCAGGAGAAGCAGCGGCGGCGACAGGACCGTGAGCCCCGCGTGGCGCGCTCAGTCAGGCGGACGGAGGACGGTGGCGACGCCGAGACGTCGTCGGACCGGTTTGGCGAGCGCACTTTCCGACCTCGCCTCAGGTCTTCTGGACGCCCTTCGAGGTTTGGCTTGCATCCCACCCCCAAGAAGGCCGCCGAGGCCGAGTGGGAGCCCGACTTTGAGCCAGACTTCGAGGCCGCCTTCAAGCCCGCCTTGGGGTCTGCCTTGAACCCTGCTTTCGAGGCCTCGGACGTTGCCTCCGGCTTCACTGCTCCACCTCCACCGGTACCACCACCGCGGCCGCGATATGTCGCCAACACGCCGCCCGGGCAGCCCGACCCGTCGACGTTCCCCCTCTACCGCCCTGATCCGGACGAGCAAATGCTGACGGAGGAGGAGGTGCTGTCGAACTTTCCCCTCGACGACAAGGGCCTCCCGTCTCTCGAGGCGATCCACAAGGAGGCCAAGGTCCGCATCACGGACGACGCGATCCGGAACGTTCCAGAGTTCGACGAGGCGGCCTTGCGTGAATTCTACGCCAGCGTCGTGCTCTCTGGCGCGGCGGAGGACTTGACGCAGGACCTCGCACAGATTGAAGCCCCAGAATCTGACAGGCGGACAAACAAGTACGAAAGGAACAGGCTATTCCAGGAGCTGCGTGAGCGACTGGAGGCGCCTGTCCAGCCAACCGAGGAGGGAGCGGCCGCGCCTCCATCATTGATTCCCCCGGTTCCCGAGTCGACGCCGACCCATGTCGCCCTTACTGCCGCGCTCATCAACCTTGCCCCTGCAGAGCCTCGAGGACCGACGACAATCCCTCTCGGTATCGTGCGCAAGGGAGAGTGGCAAGCTCTGCTTGACGGCTTTGTGAGTGCACTGTTGTTTACCAGGTGCTGACGGTGAAGGCGGCAAACAGCGACGCTACGGGAGCTGAGGTCCTGCTGAGCACCATGGAGCGCCACGGTGTGCTGCCGACGCAGGCTCAGCTCGACCAGGTTGTCGAGGTGTATGCCAAGCTGGGTGATACGGCCTCGGTGGCGAGGCTGATCTCGGACTTTGAGAATGGTGGGTCATAGGTTCCTGAAACAAGCTAACCCGCCAGCTGGACTCGAGATTACAGACAACCACCGCGACATGCTCGTCTCGTCGTACATCAACGGGCCGAATGGGAGCGCCAGCTCGGCCATCTCGCTGCTGACAGCCAGCGAGAAGGTCGGCAAGCCTTTCCCGCAGTCGTCCTATGGCGTTGTTCTCAACCACCTCACCGTATCAACGCCAACAAATCAGGTCAACTCGCACTCGCGCGCGCTTGCATGGGACCTCTTTGCGCACATGCGCTTTGCGGCCCACCACCAGCCCACTCGCGAGCTCTACACGATCATGATCAATGTCTGCGCCGACGCCCGCGACCCCCAGCCTGAGCGTGCGCGTGACCTGTGGATCGAGATGACGACGGAAGGCGACCAAATCCAGCCCAAGCGCGAGGAGTTTGACGCCATCATCCGTGCCCTCGGCAGCACCAAGGAGAACTACCTCGAGGCGTATGACCTCCTCCGCCAGATGCTCAGCAAGCACGAGGAGGCGACGCTCGTGCCGTTCGAGGACACGGAGGTCCAGCGTGTTATCTCGCCCTGGACGCCGACGATCGAGACCTTCGCCGCGCTGCTCGAAGGCACCAAGCGGGCGGGCGATCTCGACCGTGCGCGCTGGATCCTGAACGAGGTCGTTGACCTCTCGCGTGCTGCGACCATTGCAGGCACAAACAAAATGAGGGGCCCGGATGCTGAGATGATGGCCGGCGTGTTCCAGACGTACGCAGCTTGGAACCCGCCTATTACGCGTCAGACGGTCACCCGCACGAATGAGGACGGCGTGGAGGCGGCTGAGGCTCAGGTCGATGAGCATGACGGCCCGACGGGCGTCGTCCAGGCCGAGGTTGACGTCGAGGCTACCACTACTGGACCCCAGACCAGCGCCGAGGCACTCAGCGAAGCCGTCGTGCTGTTCCAGCAGATCATCAAGGACACCAGCGCCGCCCGTGCTGGCCCAGTTTCCATTATCGAGCACCCCTTCGCCAACGTGAGACTGTCCCGCCGTCTGGTCAACTCGTACATGTCTGTGCAGCTCAAGCACGCAAAGACTCTTGCCGACGCGCGCGCCGTGTTCAACGAGACCTGGGGCGCGCTCGCAGGCAGCGACACCATCCCCACCACGACAACAACCTTCACTCTCCGACCCAACGGCTGGAGCTACATCAATGTGCTGGACCGGTGCGCCCGCGGCCGCCTCCCGCAGGACGACCGTGCCGTCGCCCAGGAATGGGGCCAGGAGGTGTTTGAGGCCTACCGCGCCTGGCAGCCGATTGCTCTGGCGGCTCTGGGCAACGGCCCGGACCGCGCCTCGCGCCGACGCCGCTGGCTCGCTGGTCTCGCGGAGCGGCAGGTCGAGAGCGCGTGGTCGTCGGCGATCCGTCTCGCCGCCATCGGCGAGGACAACGAACGCGGCCTGGCGCTCGTCAAGGAGTTCCACGGCCTCTATCCCCCCAACGCGATCCGGGAGACGTACCAGCCCGTGCTCAAGCCTGAGCTCGGCGTGCGCATGGTGGACATTGCGGCCGTCGCCGAGCCCGACATCCCGCCGCACCTCCTGTTTGACGACCTCAAGGTGCTGCACCAGCACTTTGTGCGCGACGAGAACTGGCCGGCGGTCAAGTACCTCACGTTCGTGGCGACGGCGTACACCAAGGTGCTGCAGACGCGACGCAAGTGGCGTATCAAGGGTGTCGGCGTGCCGCGTGAGCTGGCCAAGCGGCGGGCGCAGGAGGGCAAGCTGCCCGCGCCGCGCTTGAGGAGAGGATCGCTGGCCGCGCCGGCGGCGGCGGCAGAGGACGAATGAGCACACATCACACATACCCTGCACTTGTATACCATACCAAATAAACAACCGCTCTGTATCCCCGCTCTGCATTGAACTGGTGCTGAAAAGTGGTGCTGCATGCTGTGTTGTCTGACGCGCTGTCTCCGATACGACCTCTCCTACTTCAGCCCTGTACCCTCCCAGCCCTCCTCGCCGAGATGCTCTTTCAACAGGACCTTGAACTCGGCGTCGAGCAGCGCGCCGAGCGACACACCGGCCTTGCGGTGGTGCACCCACCCCTCGACGTCCTTGCCGTAGCTGAAGCGCTGCGGGCCGGACACGGGCGACGACACCCAGATCTGGTGGTTGGGCGGCTGCTTGTTGATCACGTATGTGCCGACCGGGGGAAGGGTGACGGTCATGACGCCAGACTGGGCGGGCGTGAGCTCGCCTTCACTCACCGTCGCCTCGTCGCCGACCCGCAACTCACACTATACTCGACCTCCCAGTTGGCCGCGCCAAAGTCCTCGACGAGCACCTCGATCGCCTCGTGCAGCACGTCCATGTCGGCGTCAGCGAGGTCGGCGTACTCTGCGTCCGTGAGGTCGCTGTGGCGTCAGCGCGACACGAGAAGAAACAGCAGGGAGCAGGCGACATACCGCACAGCAATGGACGGGTCGACGCCGGGGTCGCCGTGCGGCGTCGAGGACGCGAACCGCGCGGCGGCGAGGGGCCGGGCGACGGCGCGGGCGGGTACGCATGGCACCAACGCTGACCGCGCTAGGCGCGGCACGGCGCGCGATACGGGGAGGACGAGACGGCGCGCGGCGGTGCGGAGCGACATTGTTTTTGTTGTTGTTGTTGTTGTTGTTGGCAGAGAGGCGGAGAACGAGACAGACGTCGGCGAAATGTCACGGGTGATGGCGTCAGGAGGATTGGGTGTTACGTAATGCACATGACACGAGTCGAATGTACAGAGATGGATGGCAACGACGGCAACGATAGCAACGACAGCATGTACAACGATGGCTTACGCCTGGCTAGATATCCAAGGTAATGTGTCAAGGCTGCCCGTCGTCGCCGAGGACCTCATCTTGACCGATCGGGTCGGCCGACCAGGTTAACACCCTCGAGACTTCTGACACCGCCACTCTTCCCCCCTTCACGCCTTGAGAAGTGTATCCGCCTACCCTTGTAATAATGCTACACGAGTTCTATTCTGTACAATTAGTCTACCTGTATGCCACCGCAGCTCCAGGCAGAGTCTAGCTGTATCCTACCCCAGCCCCATGCAGTGCCGGAAAGTCGGCACACACACTCTCGACCTCATGCTGCAACAACACCGGCCCGAAGCCGTAACACCTGACCATGTCAGTCAGCCGGTACGCGAGGTGCTCTGCGTCGGTGCGGCTCAGGTCGACACTGGCCACAATAAACTCCCATACGCCGGCGCCGTCGAGCTCGACGCCCTTGATCGGGTGCACGGGCTCAAAGTGGGGCACCACGAGCGGGCCCTGCGCGTGGGGGTTGTCATGGAGGTAGGCCGTTGGCGGGAGGAGGGTGGTGAGGAGGTCGTCAAGCCAGGCGGTGGGGTCCGAGCTGTCGCTGAACCCTGGGAGCGCGTACAGCTGGCTGCTGGACGGGCCGTGCGGCGCGTGGGGGTAGTGATGGGCGTGGCTGTGGCCGTGGCCGTGGCTGTGTCCGTGCTCGTGGGCATGGCTGTAGGCGTGGTCCAACGCCGTGCTGTGTTGATGCAACGAAGCGACAGGACTGGATCCGGCACCAAAGGCGTATGGGCCGTGGGTCGCATCGCCGTGGCTGTGGGTATGCCCATGGTCGTGTGCGTGGCCGTTGGGACTCGCGTGCGGCGGCACGGCGCCGGCATTCAACGGCCGGTTGACAGGCCTGGGAGGATGCAAGTCCCCCACCTGCACAGCCCTGCCGCGGCTCTGGGCAAACTTTGCGACAACAGCATGGATGGTGTTGAGGTGTGGGTCGCACACGCTGGCAAGGGTGGCGAGGAAGGCCTGGCGCAGCGCCTCGAGGTCGACACTGGCTGCCGACGGCGCGTGCGCGACTACCCCGGGCGAGAGGGACGCCGAGGCCGCCGAGCTGGACGAGTGGTTGAGCGCTGCTCTGGGGCGTTAGCGGTGCGCTCGAGCGATCAGACGTACAGCGGGGACACTGAGGACGCCGAGTTGGCGCTGTGGGGAGGGGCCAAGCTCGCGCCGCCGCTCGCTCCGCTGCCTTCCCCGCCTGCTGCCCCGCCGCCGCCGAGGCCAAACCTCTCTCTGAGCGCAGCGTTCTCCGCCTGCAGCCGCTCGATCAGCGTCTGCTTCTGCTCCCGGCTACGCTGCTGGGCGCGGCGGTTGATCGCTCGGCGGCGGTCGCGTCGCGCGTCTTCCGTGTCTTGTGCCGAGCCGTCTTTGGGCATATGTGTGAGGGTGTGTGTGTTTGTGCGTGTGTGTGTGTGTGTGTCAATTGGTGCGAAAAGTGCGACGGTCAACTAGCTAGTCCTGCCAAGCGGATGTGGTGACTGTTGTTGTGAATGTCAATGCCGGCGGGGGCGGCGGGGGGGGGATGGGGGCGGCGGTGCTTCGGGACCTGCGTCGGGATGTAGAAGGGGAAGGTGGGCTGGCGACGGCGGCGACACGCGGCGACGGCGATGGCGATGGCGAGGGTGAGCTCGACGGGCGAGGGAAGGTGAGGAAGGCGAGGAAGACTGTAAAGTGGAGGTGTCCCACACATTTTCTGAATGGCGGCGGCTATAGAAGGAAGATGCGCACAGACCGCTTGTCGCGATCGGGCGTGACGTCAGGGGACAGGGCGCGTGGCGCTGGTTGACTCAACCGGGCGCATCGCGACCCTTTGCGCGTTTGTCACTGTGCAGTCGGTGCTCACCGTCGCGACGCGTCCAGCAACCGGCGCCGACATCCTGCCCGACGCCGACACACAGTCACTCTGATAAACACTGACAGCGAGCATGGGGCAATCGACGCCGTGAATAGCTCACAGCGGTCGCGATAATAGCGCACTTGCGCGGTATAAGATGTCGATGGGCATGGCGACAAGCGGACTGTCCACCACACTCACACACAACCCAACTCACAATGCTCGCTGCTGCTCTCCTCTTCCCCGTTCTCGCGTCGCTGGCTGCTGCGGCGCCCGCGGCGCGCTGGTACGACTCGATCGGCGCGAGGTGAGGCCACATTTTCCTTTGGGTAGCAGAACGCCACACTCACATCCCCGCGCAGCTACTTCCAGACCAACGGCTTTGCCGGCAACCAGCTCGTGGCCAACTACATCACGCCCGAGGGCATGCTTGAGGCCGGCAGCGCCGTGTGGACGGGCGGAAACGGCTCCGCTACCCTCAGTATGGCTGGCGAGGCCGCGCCGGTGAACCACGTGAGTACTCGCGCCAGCGCCAGTGTGGCAGTGCACGACGCGACGCCACCCGTCCACTCCGCTCCGCTGACGTCTCGGAAAGGCCGACCCGCACGTCTCGGGCAACTCGGTCATCGTGGTCAACTCGCAGGTGATGACCACCAACGCAGGCTCCAACACGTTCTCCGTGTTCGACATTGACGCCGCCGACCCCGCCAAGCCCAAGCTCGCCGGCACGTACCCCACCTTCGGCGAGTTCCCCAGCTCGCTCGGCGCCACCAAGGATGGCAAGATTGTGTGCGCGCTCAACGGAGGCAAGGTGAACGGCTTTGCGTGCTACACCGCCGGCACGAACGGCTGGGAGCACATGCCTGAGTGGGACCGTAACCTTGGCCTCAACCTCACGACGCCGCCCCTCGAGTAGGTTGATGATGACCGAGGCGCCAGAGCCCACTGACACCCCAGGAACTTTGGCACCGCGTCATTCATCACCTTTGCGGCGGACGGCTCGGCGCTGCTCGTCGCCGTCAAGGGCCGCCCGCCGGTCGACCCGTCCAACACCTCGGGCAAGCTCATCCCCGGCGCGATCTACAGCTACGCCATCACTGGCTCAACGCTTGCTGCCGAGCCGACCAAGACCGAGGCGCCGTTCCCCTTCGGCCTGGTCGAGGACCAGTACAACCCCGGCCTGTGGGTCGCGCCTGACGCGACGATGGGCTACGAGGCGTTCCGCTTTGGGGCCAACCCCCAGGCGGTGCCGGGCACTATCGATGGCCAGATGGCGACGTGCTGGGCCGCCCAGTCGCCGCTCACCAAGAGCGTCTACCTCGTCGACTTTGGCGTCAACAACGTGACCGAGGTGTCGATCGACCCCACCACGCTCAAGGGCACCATCCGTTCGCACCACCACCTCGGCACGAACGCGACCATCACCGACGTCGCGATCGGCCACCGCGAGAAGTACGACCTCATGTACGTCCTTGTGCCGGGTTACCGCGGCATCCGCGCGTTCAAGATCACCGCCCCGGGCAAGTTCCAGTTCCTCCAGCGCTACTCGCGTGCCGACCTGCCCAAGGAGACGGTGCACTCCAAGGGCTTCGCGGGTATGGCTCTTTACTGGAAGTAGTCGGCACTGGCCCGTGATCTTATAATCAGTGTCGATGAGTAGAAATGAATAGAGATTAGTGCTTGTTTTTTGTTTGAGAGAACACCAAGTAAGACACGAAGACAGCAGCCCTCGCGTCCACTTTTGCTGTCGTCCTTGACGGTGGGCCGCGGGCAAACCCCGCAGCAAGCTAGGCCTCTCAGACCCCGCCATCGGTCGCTCCCCGCGGAGCCCGATACTGTGGTCAGTTTACAGGCAACCAGCAACGCCGTGCCACCAATCGTGCTGAGAAAAATGCGAGTTGCAACAAGTTTCGCCAGTTGCGCCAGTTGCGCCAGTTGCTGCTGTTGTTGGCAACATCCACGGTCGTTGCGGAGCCGTTGCGGAGCAGCCATTCCCCGCCCCCGGCCTTTCGCCAGCCCCCCCATTGCCTCGTTCTCACAAAATGGCCGATTCCTACCGCCGCCATCGCCGCTTCTGTGCAGGAATTTCGAAGCACATTTCGAACGAACACGTCCCCCCCATCGACCCGTCTCGCACGAGCCGAAGAGGGACCGAGGTGGGGCAGTTTTTGCTGGCCAACTGCCACACGAGCAGCCAGGCGGCCGCCAAGCCGCCAACTTCTTGGCACGGAAGTAGAGTCCCCCCCTGACTGGGTTACACTCGGTCAAATGCCCTCCGGACATCCCACAAGACACCGGGGTCTGCTGCTGGTCTCGAGGACGGCGACCGGTCTGGCCTCGCGGAGGATCACGCCCGCTCGCTCACTCGCTCGCACCACGCCGCCGCCGCTGCATGTGTCCGGCGTGGCCCTTTTCTCATAGCTCATTCGCCATGCTGCTGCTGCGCCGCCGCCAAGAGCGTTCTCGCTTAGACAAAGGACGACGTGCCTCGGCTCTAGGGATACCGAGCGGGTGGGGGTGGAGATAGTGGATGGGCCACCACGGCGACGGAGCGTCTCGGACTCGTTACTCGCTCGTGGCGTGCACGCAGGGCAAAAGTGCGCCGAGGCCGACGCCGACACGGTCCAGTTGGGTAGGCCCCGCATTGCACCATTGTGACGAGGAATGGGAAAAGACTAGCACGGTGACGGCGTCGACACGGCGACGACACTCGGCATGCTTCGGGATCGCTGGGTGGGCAGTACAAGACACCGCACGCCAGGCCCCGTCACACCACGCCGTCCGCATCGCCCCGAGGTTGTCACTGCATGCGTCTTGTCGACGATCACACATGCGGACCTCCGCTGGCCCCAACGTACCCCGCATCGACGACGACGGGGCCGAAGAAGAGTGGGTCCTGACGTGCGGCGATGTCGAACTACGAGACATGCAACGGCAATGCAAACAGGGAGCGTGGGGGCGAAATTCGAAAACGTACAAGCGGCGTCGTGTAGCTACAACCGAACTGGTGGCTTGGCTTTGGTGCTCTGGCTGCTCGTTTGAGCGCCGCCGCTGCCGCCGGGATCGAGGAGCCCTGTGCTGTGCTGATGCAGCACCCCGTTTACAGCCGTCCAGACAGATCTGGACCGAGAAAGCAGGGCTATTTACATTCGTCCGGACGCGTACCGTGTGGTGCCAGCGGAGCCGGTGGTGGTAGCGACGACGAGGGGTGGTGCAGCGGGATACATGTCGTACGTTTTTGGGCGGCTGTGCTTGTCTGCTTGTCTGGTTGCGGCGTCCTCGCGATGGCGACGAGAAAGCGCACACACTGCGCCATCACGTGAAGTACAGGGTGCGCGCGCGAAGCACAGACGGGTGAGATAAGGTCGGTTAACTGTGCCCTTGGGCGTCAAGCGCCAACCGACCGATGGCACCCTCGTGCACAGTGCCAAGGCAGTGGACGGGTCGCTTTTGAAACCTTGCCCCGCCGGTAGAACCGGGGCTGGCGCGAATGATGTGTCAGGTGGCCGGGCAGCAGAGCAGAGGCGCGCTACCACACCGACCGATCCAAATGCCGGAAGTAGTGCGGTCGTAGGGGCTGTGAGCACCAGGAGGCGGCACTGGGGCCGGGCTGGCGCTCCATTGTTAGAGTTTGGCCGCGGTCAGCGGTCAGCAAGCGTGCGTGCGTGGCATGCGTGCCGCCATTGCGCTGCAACTGGCTGGCGTGCGTGCCGCCATTGCGCCGCTACTGGCTTGCAGTACCGAATGCCGCCTGCCGCCTGCCGCGGTGCCGTCTGGGCTGGCGTACAGGCGTCTGTCGTTGGTTGACAGGGGGGCAGTAAGGGGGTTGAATGCCAACACCACTAGCGCACTTGGCACGCAGCGCAGCGGCTCCACAGCCAACCAACCTGCTCCTGCTCCTCAAGCGAGAGTACGCGCATCGTCATCAAATTACGAGTAGTCAGGGGCAGGCGGTAGTCATCGCGCAGGCGAATATCGAACGCGAGCACCGTGTTTGATAGCGGCAGGCCCTGGCCCCACGGTGCCATTTCCCATCGCCCGCGTTGCGGCCCCAGCAGCATGGTCGCCCAATGCCAATAGCAGCAATGCCAAGATACGGCAGCGAGCGCTGGATGGTGGGTCTGGTCGTGTGGGGCCGCGTACTCTCTCGGGGTTCTCGGTCGAGATTGGCCAGCACAACGCCCCAGGGTTATCCGTGTCGGCCCGCTGGTCGCCAGCAGCGTCGCAGCAGCAAGCAGTACGCAGTGCTGTCGATCAGGGGCGGCGGGGAGAGCCAGAGGACGGCATCCAAGCTGGCAGTGGCACGAGGATATCGAATCTACCCGCGGCAGTTTGTGCGCGTGTTTGGTGGGCTGAGGCGGGCAGCAGGCTCAGGCTTCAGGCTGCAGGCCAGTCGGCTGACAAGGTCCCGAGCGAGACAGCAGCCACCCAGCGCGCCAACGCTTTAAAGGACAGCCGCATTCAACCATCCCCTCCGCACTCCCGCTAGTCGCTCGCCACCACCACCGCAGCGCGCGCCCATCATGTCGGGCTACAACAACTACAACAACGGAAACAACGAGTACAAGAGCGAGCTCGGCCCGTACGAGGGCGGCAACGAAAAGGCCCTCGCTACCGACCATGTCTACGCCGCCCAGGACGACTACCATGTCGACGCTGAGCCCCAGCAGGAGGAGACCCACCGTTCCCTCAAGCCCAGGCAGATCAGTATGATTGCCATCGGTGGTGCTATCGGTGAGTACATGCGTGGGGTGTGGGCGTGTATGGCAGCTGCATGACGGGTGGGCGACGGCGCGCTAAAGGACGGCGCCGGTGGTGGTACCGGGGCGGTTCGTGGGCCGTATCAGTGGCGACGAGACAAGAGGCGGTGGTCGTCTAACGGTGGTGGTCCTCCATCCACCTCCAGGTCCACCACTCTACTCCGTGCTACCCCACTCTTGCCTTGTCCCCCCGTGCACACCGAACGCCGCGCAACTGGAGCAGCATGGCGGCACCCGTGACGCCAGCGGCCCAGTGGTGGCTCTGTGCCTGGCTGCGGGCAGTCGCACCCGCCCTGTACAGCTTCTTGGCACCGTTCATGTCGGAGCTCGTCCGGGAGTGGCTGTGGCTGTCGCCAGCGGTTTTCCCGCCGCAAGCAAGCTCCATCATGCGCCGCGCTACATCCGGCGGAGGCGGGGGCAGGGTCCGTCCGTCATTACCTACTGTCTCGCTTGCATGCTGCATGCTTGGCCGCTCGCACGATCGCGATCGCGATCGCGGTCGCGGTCGCGGCCACCGTGCCGCCTAGAGCCGCCCACGCCGTGCTCCACGACCAACGGCCAAGACGGCATGCTCACACCGCCGCAGGTACCGGTCTTGTCATTGGCTCGGGCACGTCGCTTATCCGCTCCGGCCCCGGCTCCCTCTTCCTGTCCTACGTTATCATGGGTTTCTGGTGAGTAAGAGGTTTTTTTTCGCTTCGGTCGCGAGTGTGCGTGGATGCGTGCGCACAACGCCCCTGCCGTCTCGCGTAGCAGAGCCCAAGCGCTTGGCACGCATGGACAGTGGACGCGTGGTGGCATGTGGGGCCGAGTACGAGTACGCGCGCGAGCGTTTACGTCGCCCGGCTGCATACACGCGCACGCGCCCCTGTAGATCCATGTCGTACGGCCTGCCGGCCCACGACGCTCGCGCTCGGCAAATGTGGCAAAGTGGCACCCACTCGCCGCCTCGGCTCTCGGCACTCTGAACCCCGCTCACACCGCCGCCAGCTGTTTCTCGGTCATGATTGCCCTCGGTGAGATGTCGACCAAGTTCCCTTCCAAGAAGGGTTTCGCCGGCCACGCCACCCGCTGCGTCGACCCCGCCTTCGGCTTCGCCACTGCCCTCGTCTACCTCTGCAAGTACCTCATCATCTCGCCCAACCAGATTGTCGCTGGTGCGCTCGTCATCCGCTTCTGGAACGCAAAGATCAACGGCGCAGCATGGGTCACCATCCTCGTCGCGCTCGTCATTGCGCTCAACTTGCTCGGTATCAAGTGGTTCGGTGAGGTCGAGTTCTGGCTTTCGCTGCTCAAGGTCGTCACCCTCACCGGTCTCATCATCCTCGGTCTCATCATCGACCTCGGAGGTGTCCCCGGCCAGGAGCGTATCGGATTCCGTTACTGGAAGGACGGCCGTGCCTTCAAGCCCTACAAGCAGCCCGGTGACCTCGGAAAGTTCCTCGGCTTCGTCAACGCCCTCATCCTCGCCCTCTTCGCCTACATGGGTACCGAGCTCGTCGGTGTCACCGTCGGTGAGGCCAAGAACCCCCGCAAGACTGTCCCCTCGGCCATCCGCAAGACCTTCTACCGCATCCTCTTCTTCTACATCCTCGGCACACTCATTGTCGGTATGATTGTCGACTCCAATGACCCGCTCCTCGCGGCCGCCGCCAAGAAGGGTACCTCCGGTGGTGCCGCTGCCTCGCCTTACGTCGTCGCCATCCAGTCGGCCGGCATCAAGGTCCTCCCCCACATCATCAACGCCTGTATCCTCATGTTCACGATCTCGGCCGCCAACTCGGACCAGTACATTGCCTCGCGTACCCTCTACGGCATGGCCATGGACGGCAACGCCCCCCGCATCTTCCGCTACTGCACCAAGCGCGGTGTCCCCATGGCTGCCTTCATCGCCACCGGCATGTTCATGGGTCTTGCCTACCTCGTCGCTGCCGAGTCGGCCCTCACCGTATTCAACTACTTTGTCAACTCGGTCTCGGTCTTCGGTGGTCTCGCCTGGATCTCCATCCTCGCATCGCACATTGGCTTCACCCGTGGCATGCGCGCCCAGGGCATCCCCCGTGACACTCTCCCTTACCGTTCGAGCCTCCAGCCCTACCTCTCTTACGTCGCCCTCCCGCTTGTGTGCATCATCATCTTCTTCAAGGGCTTTGACTCGTTCATGCCCATGTCGGCTTTCGGCAAGACGGGTTACAAGACGTTCATCACCCACTACATCGGTATCCCCGTCTACTTCTTCGGCTACGTTGGCTTCAAGTTCATCCGCAGGACCAGCTACGTCCGCCTCCACGAGATGGACCTCAACTCGGGCGCGCGCGAGTTCCACGATGTTGAGGACGATGACGAGGAGGACGAGCGCTACAAGCAGCTGTCCTTCAGTGAGAAGATCAAGCACAACCTGAAGAACTGGTAGACGTGGAGAACGTTCCTTATAGTGGTAGTAGTACAGAGTTATTGTAGCATCAGTTGCATGTCAACAAGTGTGCCAGAGCAGTGTTAGGTGGGATTGGTGTGAGCAGGAGGTGACACGAAAGCTGAGCAGTACGAGGGGCCACGGTGCAGCCTGAGGAAGAGTGGGGCAGCCAGCACTGCAGACTCGGCGTCTAAGGATCACGACGGCCATTGTAGCGCGCAGCTCAGACCAGTCAGTTATCACCATTTCCAATGGTGCTCGCGATAGCTGACGGCGCGGTGAATGGCCACTCTTGCGCGCTGTTATCGCGTTTATCGCGAGCACGCAACCGCGTCAGTCTTGGCATGCCGCAGCCCGCAGCGCGTTCCCAAGTCACACCAATGTCATGTCATGTCATCACGCGTTACGGAGATAGGAAGCCCTTGCCGTGGAGCTCTGCGACGACGCCGGGGCCGGCCTTGCGGATCTTGTTGTCGGTATCCAAGCGCCAGATGGGCAGGCCGATCTGTGCGTGTCAGCTGTGAGCCTCGCGCCGGCTTGCCAACATACCGTGCCCATGATGCTGTACAAGATGTCCATCGGCCCGTTGCCCGGCACGGGGCCCTTGCACGCGACGCGCATAATGTCCGTCACGAGGTCGTTTGTGATCTGGTAGTTGCCCTTCTCGAGGCCCCGGATGAGGTGGCCCGCCGCGACCTCGGGCGCGATGGGCGTGTCGCCCTCCTCAATCTGCTTGGTGACGGCCGGCTTGGTGCGCTGCTCGACCTCGTACCCGGGCGACAGGATGCCGGCCGGCATGTACAGGTGCACCTTGATCTTGTGCATCTGGAGCTCGGAGCGCAGTGAGTCGGCGAGGCCTGAACGGTCAGCGGGATACGCGGTGGACGGAGGTACTCACCACGCAGGGCGTACTTGCCCGGCGAGTACGGCGAGTAGCCGGCGAATGAAGTGTAGCCAAGGAACGAGGACACAAACGTCAGCGTGCCGCGCTTGCCCTCGCTGACCCAGCGCTTGACGATGGCCTAAGGGTGGGTGGGTGAGTGACTGCATGCGCAGGCTGGTGGGAGCGTGGGTGGGACCTACGTGCGCGGTCCATGCAGAGACCCAGTATACGCCGTCGAGGCCGTTCCGCAGGTCGTCGGGGCTGGCGTCGACAAAGAACTGGGGCTTGGAGAAGCCGGCGCACAGGAAGACAAAGTCGGGGGTCGCGCCAAACGTGTTGCACGCCGCCTGGAGGGCGGCGTCCGACTCGGCGCGCGACGTCAGGTCGGCCTTGACATAAAAGACATGCTGCGACTCGTGCGCGACCTGCTTGAGGTGCGCGACGGTCGCCTCGGCGCGGTACTCGTCGCGCGCGGCGATGGCGACATGCGCGCCGCGCGCGATCAGTGCCTCGGCGAGGGCCGCGCCGAGGCCCGCCGACCCACCGGGGATGTACACGAACTGGAAGGGGGGGGTCAGCGCCGTCCGTTGCTTGCCGGCGCGCCGCGCGTACCTTGCCGGCCACGTCAAACTTGGACTTCCTGCTGAAACCCGGGATGGAAGGGACGGAGGATGGGAGCGTCAACATTGCGATGGACAGGACGAGGGCAAGGCCCGCTGCAATGTAGCCTGTTGTGGGTGATATATCTATGGGCATGGGGGTCGGTGGTGGTTGCAAGTACGTGGATGGGAAGAAGACAACATCAACCACGTCGTCGGCGTCGTCGCGATGACTGCGGCAACTTTGAGAGTTGCGCACGCGTCATTCGATTCGCCGACGCGCGCCGCAGACGACGACGACGACGACGACGCCGACGACAATAACAACAACAACAGCACGTCGAGCGCTGTGTGGTGCGTTCAACGTCCACTCATCACGCTCGCGAGCCCGAGTGAGCGGTGACGACCATGCATACGAAAACAACACCAGTCCACTGGCTGGCTCCACCAGTGTCTCTCAATCGCCGCTGCCGCCGGAAAGCCGGCACGGCAGCCAATGTGCTTGGCCACGCGCGCACGCTGGGCGCCGACGCTGCCCCCGCGTGGGAGAAAGTACGCTGCGAGGAGCACGTCGAGCTCGGCACCTGGCGCGCACGCGGTCAGTTCGGCGCGCGGGAGGCAGGCAGGCAGGACCCACTCGTTGCCTGGCGCAGCGCGCCCACAGTCGGAGGGAAGCCCGCCGGCAGCAAGCCCAGCGCTTGGAGTGGCCGGGGCGGCGGAGTAATCGCGCCCGGCATGGTGGGCAGGCCGACGAGCTCGTCGCAGCCAGCACCGACGACCCACGCGAGCAACATGGCCACCTGCGCCCGTCGCTGCTCGTCGGCGACGCCCGCGACCTTGGCCTCGCGCGTCGTGACCTTGGCGTCGAGGCGAGACAGCTGCGTGTGGAGCGTGTTCAGCCGCCGGCGAGCTGCTGCGCGTACGCTGGCGCATCGGCGCCGACGTGCACCGGGCCGCCGCGCGATGCGCTGCCGTTGAGGTTGTCCATGGCGGCGGCGAGAGCGATTTGGGACTCGGGTATTATGGGCTCTTGACCCATGGCGACATACAGACTCGTCATGACCTTTGCCATCTGTCATGCTCCTACGCGTTTATCTTGTTCCACGAGTCGATCAACGGCATTGTGTCGTGACGAGGTGAAGTGTCTAGTGGAGAACGGGACGATGGTGCCGCGGGGGTGTTCACTACATTTACTTACGGCTGATGATATCCGAGCTGCAATCAATACATGTCACCTGCACTATCTCCTCTACGTCCCGTCGTCGTAGTAGACGCGGCGCCACCACCGTCGTCGTCGCGTCGGGCGGCGCGTAGCAGCAGCGCCTGTCGCCGGCGCAGCCGCGCCACCAGGCGTGCCCACCGGGTTGTCCACCTTGCTCACCGTCGCCGTGTTGGACCACGAGTCGTCGGTGTAGACCCAGCCGTCGGGGTCTGTCCCCACATCGCTCCACAGCCCACATACATCGACGCGCCAGTCCTCGCCCGGGACGAACGCCCACCGGTCCTTGAGCGCCAGCGCCATGCGGTCGCCGTGGTCCGGCCGGTCCTCCTCGTCTTCCCAGATGTGCTCGTGCGAGTACGTGCCGGACGCGGTGCGGACCTTGACCCAGCCGCCTCTCTCGCCGGGGCGCAGAAAGCGGCTCGAGTACGCGCCGGCCGGGAGCTGGGCCGCGGCGGTCGGCTTGGCGGATACGACGGGATCGAGGCGCTCGTTCTCCCATACCTCGACGCGGGCGATCGGGCGGCGGCCCAGATCGTCGGGCAGCGCGTCGGTGAGCACCCTGTCCTCGAGCTCGGCGCGGGCTTCCAGTGCCGCGCGGGAACGAGGCAGGTGCTCGATCAACTGCGTGAGGTTTGGGTGGAAGAGCAGCGGGCCGGCCCAGCCGGCGGGTAGAAGCAGCCAGGGGATCGCCCAGCCGGGCGTTAGGGGCAGGACCAGCGTTGGTGGGAGCAACAACAGGATGATCAGCGTCGGCGAGATGGGGAACGATGTCGGCGACGTGTCCTTGCCCGCGATGTAATTGAGCCACGGCGTGGCCGCCTCGAACACATCGGCAATCACGCCCATGAGGTTCTGAATCGCCTGCATGTTCATGAGAATGTCGGTCGTGCTGGTCGCGTCACCGGGCGGCGCCTGCGGCGCGCCCTCCTTGCCCTCGACCGTCGACGCCGTGTACGACGCGCTGGCGTCGTCTCCGCCTACGCGCTCGGTGCCCGGGTCGGGCGCGGACGGGATGAGCACGCCGAACAGAGACGGCAGCGGCTCCTTCTTCTCCTGCACGGTGAGGTAGATGACGAGCACGATGGCGCTGGGCAGCAGCAGCAGGATGCGCGGGAAGAAGCAGATGAACGCCCACAGCGCCATCCACGCCCACGTCCACAGCGGCTTCTGCCAGAAGAGCACCTCCTCGACGCGATCTTGCAGCCAGACGATGGGGCCGACCTGCACGACGCAGACGTTAGCGCCGGTGCCCGGGTACGTGGCCGTTTAGCCGGGCATCTACGCACCTTGGTCAAGAAGCGGCGAAAGTTGTTGCTCATGACATTGAGGCCGAGCGTCTCCTTCTGGGACGTGAGCTCGCGAGCGCGACCGGGTGCATGGTGGGGCTGGGCCAGGCGCGGGAGGTTGGGCGGCAAGAGCGAGCTGAGCACCATGTCCGAGACGTTGGACGAGAGCGCCGCGGCGCCCGGCACGGAGAACTTGCTGCGTGCCGCGCTCGCGGTCGCGGCGTTGGCGGCTGCCAGCGCGGGCGGGAAGCTGGGTGCGCGTGTGCGCGGCGCTGCTGCCCCGCTCGCGACCGCACCGGCGGACAGCGTGCCCGGCGACCCGGATGGCGCGCCAGCGGCGGCGTGGTGGGCGGGCAGGTCGGCCGGCACGGGGATGATGGCCGCCGACGAGGGCACGGGTATGTATGGCGGGACGGAGGCGTCCATGCCTGACCAGCGCTTTGTGCTTGATGGTGCTGCGGCGCCGAGCGAGAGATGCAAGTCGGAGTTGTGATGGAGATGTGGTGGACTCAAGAGGAGCGATCGACGACGTGGGCTGAGTGATGGTGGTTGCCGGGCCGGACAACTCGCAGCATCGCCGACTTTTGCCTTGACCCACCCGGCGACCATTCCGACAAAGTACGCAGCGTCGCCGACGATAGACACGGCGCCGGCAGCGACCTCGACGACCGTGACCTGCATCGCGACGACGAGGAGGGCATCATAGCTTGCGCGTGCACAGAGGGTGCTCAGTCGTCTGCACGTACACACCCGGTCGACGCCTCCGAGCGCCCACGCCCACGCCCACACCCACACCCACCCGCGCCATGTCGTCCCGACCCCCCTTCGCAAACGTACGCAACGCGTGGCGCACCAAGCGCGCACAGTGGCTCGCGTCGCGCGAGCGAGTGCTCCTCCGCGCGCCGCTGACCTTCTGGCGCGGCTCGGCCACACGGCGCGCAGCGACCGGCTTCCTCAACGACCCGGTGGTGCGGCTTGTCGGGTGAGCAAGCGCAGCGTGGAGCAGGCTGACAGAAGCGGCACGCTCGCGTGGCTTCCTGTGGGCATTTTCATCGGGCGCCATGTCTACTCGCTGTCTACGATCACGGGGCGGAGCATGCTCGTGGGTTGCGGCTGGCTTGGACAGAAGGCGCTGACGGAAGCCCACGTTCAATGAGGACCAGAGCAAGACGGGGTGGAACGACGTCGTGCTCCTCGACCGCTGGAGCTGGAGCTGGGGCCGGTGGGCGCTGCAGCGCGGCGACGTCGTGACCCTCTGGTGCGTAGCAGGCAGTTCGCAGCTGACGCCAGGTCGCCGCGCGAGGCCGAGAACCTCACCACGAAGCGCATCGTCGCGTTGGAGGGGGACATAGTGCGTTGTTGCGCCTCTGGACGCGCGCTGACGCCAGGTGACGCCGCGCGAGCCGCAGACGAGGCTGAAGAGGACAAACGACGCGCCGCCCGACCTGTCGCCGTACAGAATACCGCCGGGGCACGTGTGGGTCGAGGGCGACAACGCGGGCGAGTCGGTCGACTCGAACACGTACGGACCCGTCGCCATCGGCCTCGTGCAGGCGCGCGTCGCGCAGGTCCTCTTCCCGTTCTCGCACTTTGGTCCGCCGAAGCCTGCCGCCAAGAGCGACGGGCGGGTCAAAGTGTGGGAGCACTACGTGAGGAATGGCAGCCGGAGATGGCACGAGCCGGTCGTCGACGAGAGCACGGCAGCAGAGAGCACGCAGGGGGCCGCACGCCCTACATAGCACGGCGGGCGCGGGATACAACACTGGCATATATGCATGGCTCTGTTCATGATGTTGTGCTGGATACATGGGCCGGGGCTGGGGCCGTGGGAGGCTAGGTATGGGCACCAACGCCGCCGGACGAGGTTGTGGTCCTTTGGTGGAGCGAGTCGTTGAGATGGGCAGACTCAAACCTAGCCCGACCGCACTCGCGGGGCATATGAGTGCATGGGTCGATAGTACGAGGCCGACATGGTGGGGCTTCCCCGTCCGCTGCGCCGTCTTACAGGGTGGTGGTACACAGAGGGACAGATGCTATGTGCGGTCGGGCTGGCCGAAGAGGCGTTTCCTGAGCTGTCAGCTGGTGCGCTTCTGGCAATGGATCAAGACCCATCCAACTCACACAAACTGGGGCGTCTTGATGCTTCCCTTGCCCGTCGACGACCACATCTCGCGCGGCCAGAAGTCCTGGAGGAAGACGTAGACATGGCCAACAGCGATACCGAGCTGGGGGAATGTGTCAGCTAGTCTCGACATCCTGCGCTTAACTCACAATACCGCTGATGGCGTCGTTGAACAAGAGCCACTGCAGGCCGACGAGCACGAAGGGCATGTACGGTGCCGGGAGGCTGGCGTCAGCTAAGGCCTCCCTTCACTTAGCTCACGTTATCACGCCGAACAGCGACATCTTGACCGACGGGCTGCGCCGGGACCAGATGTACGACAGCGCGCCGTTGAGCGAGTTGGCGAGGAAGAGCACAGTGACGAACGGCGTGACGGCCTGGTTGGTGTCAGTGGCGGCTAAGAGAGACTGCACGCACGAGCAACAACGACGCCATGACGAACATGAGCCAGACGTAGTCGGCGCGCTTGTTGGCAAACGAGTTGGTCTCGAGGAGATACGAGTAGCGCATCCTGCAGTGAGCGGGTGGCGGGGTGCGGCGCTTACACTGAGTAGAGACGGAACGCAAAGTCGAGGTTGAGGTCGCCGAAGTATGTGAAGGTGGTGAGGAAGCGCCACGGCTGGCGGGTTAGAGGAGTTCAGAGCAGAGGGAACCCACCTGCATATCCAGCACGGCGAGCTTCCACGAGAAGTAGAGCTGCACGGGCGCGATGATGTTGCATTCCTGTTTGTGAGCGCGAGTTGAGGGGCCGCGGGAGCACTTACGACCAGCAGACTCGTGCCGAGCGACGCGAACACCCACGTGCGGGTGACGGGCGGTATTGACGTGACCCACTGCTCTATCCCTTGTGCCTCCATTGCTGTTGTTGTCGTTGTCGCTGTCGAAGAGGGGAAGAGAGACGTGATGACAAGTCAGGATGACCACCTCCACCTGCTCGATCCACGTCTCTCGACGCGACAGCGGGATCAAATCTGGCGTTGCCACTGAGACCCCGCCGCCACATTGAGGCGGAGCGTCGATGCGCGATGAGACAGACATCCAAGACAAAGGCGAGGAGAAGAAGTCTTTGGCATTGTCTACTCCCTCAACTCGGCAACAGAGCTGTCCAGCACGGCAGAAGAGCCTATACTGGAAACTAGTATGGCTCCGAACGACCAAGGGGGACGCCCGGCCCAACCAGCACACAGCATCGTCGTCGACGGCCATGTCCAGGTCCCGCACGACGCGCCCCACTACGCGCACCACCTGGGCGCAGGCATCAACATCGTGCTGCAGGAGGTACGCGAGCTGCGGGCTGACACGCGCGCACTGCGGGCCGAGCTCAAGGTGACCCAGGTCGCTATCAAGCTTACGTAAGGGTGCTCGGGTGGTGGTGAGACACTGCTGAGACACACCCACCCAGCGAGGCGTACTGCGTCTTGCGGGCGGAGAACTCGCGCGTCAACAGGGACACGGACGAGCTGGTCGCGCTGCCCACCATGCCCGTGGTTCACCCGGCGCCGGCGCCGCTTCCGGCTCTCGGTGAGGCGCCGCCCGGTTTCCCAACCACGCGCGAGGCGCTTCGGCATCTCAACTGTGAGAGAACTGCCACTTTGCTCGTCTGACTGCCTGCCTCCCAGATGGCCAGCTTGTCGTCCTCCTCGATGCATACGGGTTGCCAGCGGTCGGATCGGTCAATGCCTGCCGCAACCGCTTCGCCAAGTTCATTGGGGTCATCTTGTAGACGTGCATGTATCAGTAGACCTTTCATCGTCTCTCCCGCCTCATCACAGCGGGATCAAATTCGGCCCGTCGTCGCCACCAGGGTGGTCATGACGCCATGTTGACACCAACGTCTGTCCACTCACTCACTCACTCACTCTCATCACTCCTCCAGCCAACATGTCGGCCCTCTCAGCAAGCGGCCCCCCAGAATGGCAGAACACGATCCGCGCGCGTCTTCTGAGCGCACAGCACGCCGGCGAGCCGCTGCGTGAAGTGATCGAGCAGTGTGGGTGTGGAAGCTAAAGCTCGGCCGCGCGCGCTCGGGCCCGCGTCGTCGCTGACACTGCGCAGACCAGCGCCTGGCGAAGACGACGCGCGACCTCAAGATCCGCAATCGCGCGCTGTTGCGCGGGGGCGCGTCGGTGGTGGGAGCGGGCGACGGGTGAGTGGGTGTGCTTGGTGGGCGCGGCTGCGATGGCCGCAGCAGCGGCGCGTCGCGGCATGGACCGAGGGCGCCAGAGGTGGTGATGGTGGCGTGGAGCCAACGCATCGCTTCTGGCCGGGCTCGGTGTCACGCCGCTTACTCTGGGGGCCAATCGCCCCGCCCAGCCCTCCGCCAGTGCTGCAAACATCCCCCTCGCAGCTACTAACACCCCCAGCGCACCGCAGGGCGAGCTCCTCTCCTCGCTCGACACGCAGATCAACCAGCTGCGATCCGAGATGCAGACGCTGTACCGCACGCAGGCGGCCGCGCAGAACAAGCAGCTCGCGATGGCCGACGCGCTGCGCGACAGAGACGAGGAGGTGCGCGGCCTGCGCGAGGAGGTGCGCGAGCTGCGGGACGCGCGCGACTCGGGCGCGAGGAGGGAGCGTAACTGGGAGGAGCGGTTCAAGATGAGGGAAGAGGACGTCAAGGTGAGTAGGTTGGGGGAGGGGTAGCGGCGGCAGCGGTGGAGGAGGGGAGGGGGGAGAGAGCAGGAGCATGAGCCCGAGGCGGAAACTCGTGTTCCAAGTCAACTTGCGGCCGAGTAACGGTGACGGAAGCGTGTAGTCGCCTCTACCAGCCCTGGTGTCGCTGGTATCATGCTGGCTACCGACACTTGACCTGGCACGTCTGCCGTCACGTCAAGTAAACCCGAGATCGGGGATTGTGCCACCGTGGTCATCTTGGCTCCCAACATATTGTGTCGCGGGCCGCCGTCATCTGCCTGCACACGCACCCCCTGACAACGCAGATCCTCCACGACGAGATCCTCGCATACCAGATTGAAATCTCGGGCCTCGGGCAGCGCAACGCCGCGCTGCAGGCCGACAACGCGTCGCTCCTCCAGCGATGGCTGGACAAGATGAACCTCACGGCCGAGGAGATGAACAGCGAGTTTGAGCGCGAGACCTCGACGCTGCAGGCGACGCCGAGCCCCACGCGGGACGAGGGGGATTTTCGCGCCGGCGGGAAGGCGTAGGGCTGTCTCACCGTGAGGCTGAGGCGGCCGCGGCTTCCCGCGCGGAGGTAGACGGCGACGGCGACGACGAGGTGGAGCGCGCCGAGGCCGGCCTGCTCGATGTCGACTGGGACATTGTCGACGCCGAGTCGGGGCACAGCCGGCTCGACGACGACGACTGGGACGAGGCGCGCCAGGGCGCGTAGCGCGTAGCGCGTAGACATGTTGTAGCATACAGTGATACATCGAGATGACACCTATCTAACCTCTAACCCTATAATGTAATGAGAGATACCATTGATCACAGCACGAATGTCTGGCGTTAGCTGCTGCTCGGCGCCACGCCGACTCACCTCGTTGCCGGCGGCGATGCGCGCCTCGAGCACCTTGACTGCGTCTGCGCGCCAGTCGCGCTCGACAACCTCGGCCATACGGCGCGACACGAAGTCGAAGCGCATCGTGTCGGGGATGTACGACTCGATGGGGGTGTTGAGCGCGCGCTTGACGGTGCGCTTGAGCTCGTCGATGTCGTGCGCGTGCACGTGGTACACGTATGGCCTGGGCCGTCAGTGCGCCGCCCCACGCACCCACTCACTCCTCGATGTCCGTCATGCGCCACTGCTGCGTCTTCCACGCCGTACGGTTGGCCGGGTCATCCTTGTCCCAGTCGAGAATCGGGTTGATGAACGGCAAGCCGAGACACAGCGCGTCCCACGGGCTCGGGCTGATGCGTGGCCTGCCGACGCCGAGCATGAGCCGGCTGTTCGCCAGCTGCTCGTAGTATGCGATCGGGCCGAGGCGGTGGTAGTTGACCACGCCGGCGGCCTTGACGGCGGCCACGACCTCGGGCGTGTCCCAGTGCTCGACGTTGTCGCGCATCGCGCCGGCAAAGCGCACGCCGTAGTCCTCGCTCATGTCGCGCAGCGCATCGAGCGTCCAGCTGAACGCGCCGTCCGGCTTCGGGCCGAGGTAGTGCACCTGCTTGGCGAGGAGCCAGACCTGCGGCGGCTGCGACCGGTCGGCCTGCGGGAGGTACGGGAGGCGCTTGCACGTCGGCTCGATCGAGTACGAAAGGAAGAAGTTGTCGTTGTGCGTCGTGGGCGAGAGCGTGAAGCCTGGTCCTAAGGGGTTGCCCGAGCTGCGGGTTAGCTGTGCTACTGCAGTTGCGACCCACTCGTCCCACCACCACAACGCGAGCAGCTTCCACGCCGGGATGCCGTCGGCGTTGGTGTCCGTCTTGAGGCATTTCTGGCTTTCGGCGTGCTCCTTGCTCCAGCAGATGTCGATCTGCTCCGGGTCCGCAATGACGAAGCGCACGTTGTCCGGGAACTGGCGGTAGTAGCCCGATGCGCGGGTCATGTCGTAGTTCATCCTGCGGGTGGGTGTCAGCGCGGCGAGCGACAGCGGCCGCTTCTGCACTCACCATCCCAGACTCGCAAACAGGTACGCGTACCCGTTGGCGTTGAGGCTGCTGACCACGCTCTGCGCGTACACCGTCTCGCCGGTGTTCTGGGTGCCTTCCACCGCGTCGTGCGCCCACACGCTCGCGAGGATGATCACCGTCGTCTCGTTCCACCCGCACCCCTCGCTTGCGGCGGCCGCCTCGTCCTCGGCCGAGCGGGTGCTCGGCGCGCTCGTGTTGGCCAGCAGCCCGAGGGTGCGGCAACGCTCTAACCGCTCGATGGTCTTGACGTTGTGGTCCCATGTGTTCTCGTTCTTGAAGTACGGGTTCGTCGTCACGTTCCAGTGGGCCGGCGCCTCGTCGGGCTCTGTGCTGGGTTTCGTTTGCGCTGCGTCTTCGGCAGGGGCAGGGGCAGGGGCAGTATGCCGCGGCGATGAGAAAGTGCTCGCCACCACGATAACGAGGAGGAGCACGAACGCCGTCGCCCCGAGGCCCGCGACGTGCCGCTTGACAAAGTGCATCGCGCTGCGCTTGCGCGACCTTCGCCGCTGGTATCGCGGGGCCGGGCTTTCCGTTAGATAACAGCCTAGCGCAGCGCAAAAACTCACAGCTGTCCTTGTACCGCGGCGTCCTCCTCGTCGATGGTGGCGAGGGGCACGTAGTCGTCTGGCCGGGACGGCGCCGACGGCGCGAGGGACCACAGCATGCTGGCTGGCCCGCGCCGAGGAGGATGGTGAGTGAGATGGTGCAGAGGATGAGCTGTAGGCGATCAAAGTTGCGACATGCCAAGGAGGGGTGCGGGTCGGGTCAGGCAGCCAGGGCAAGACCCTTACGCCACATGGTCCCTGCCGCGCGGCTGGGCCATGCTCGCTTCGTGCTGGTCCGCGCGCGCGCGGCGGGGGGGGAGGGGGGGTGGATGACACCATCGTGATGCATTCGCGCGAGCTGTGGGCGCGGAAGGGCTGGCGTGGTGTGGTGTCTGTTGGTGCTGGCTGTGTCTTATCAAAGTCTTGCTGCGCGCGCGCGCCGCTAACGACGACGGAAAAAAAAGTTTATTTGGTTCGCGCGAGGGATGCTTGGCCGCCGAGGGTATCAGCAGCCCACGCAAATCTCTCGCAGCAACATTGCGCGCTGCGCTGGATCTCGGCATGTCTCGGCACATCGACCCCATGATGTGTGTTCTGCGCACCCCGCACCCCGCAGCTGCAGCCTACGGCATACGAGTGCCAGACAATGGGCTGCAACGAGGATGCAGCGCTGCGAATGAACGCACAAAGGCCATGCAAGTGGCACAAAGGTCGTCTGACAGGCAGGCGCATGCCTTGTGCCACTTGCTCCGGCGGGCCTCGCCTCCAGGCCTGTGTCCACTGATAGCCGTCGAGTGAAACGGTGTGGCGCGGGGCGTGGACTGCCACAACCCAGGAGCATGCACGAGGGGTTAGGAGGCTCCGGGTTCGTCTTGTACTCTCGCAACTGCAGGGGGTGGCATGGCGCTGACGCCCTCCTCTGGCTGTTCGCATTGTCCTGTCGAGGTGCGGACCAGGCTTGCTACTGACCACGGCGTGGATAAAGGCCTTGACGGACGGCCTCGTCCTTAACCCCATCAGCCTCACGCCCGCCTCATACCCCAACCATTGCCGCCTCTCACCGAGCGCAAGGTACGCTGCGCCGCCGCGACACCCGACCCCATCAGCCACACCCAGCAATGGACTTCGCCGCCGCAACAGCCGACCTGCAAGCGCACCAAGCCCTCCTCGCGCACCACACCGCGCTCCTCGCTCCCGCAGCCGACGTCGCGTGGTCGCCCACCCGGCGCGCGGGCCACATCCTCTCCGCGCCAAAGGAGCTGCAGCCTGTGCTGCTGCGCGACCTTGTCGTCGAGCTGCGGCAGGACGCGCGGACGGGCGCGGAGATGGCGTTCCTCGAGCTGCTGGGCGACTGGCTAGGGCTCATTGCGCGCGGGGCGGCGGACACGCCGTTCGACGGTGGCGAGGCGGCCAGGGGAGGGGAGGACGCCGTGTTTCCGGTTAGTGGTGCTGTCGGCCGCGGCGTGCTGACGCCATGCCCAGGTGGCGCTCGCACTCGAGATCTGCAGGGACGCGTTCGCCGCCTACGCGCACGACACGGCCGAGCTGCTCGCGTTCGTTGCCGGCGTGCAGGCGGCGCACGAGGCCGACGCGCGCGAGGACCACGCCCTCGGCGCAGCGTACCTCGCGCTCATCGCCGACATCGAGCGCCTAACGGGCAACAACCCGGCCGTCCTGCCGCCGGACGGTGGGGATGACGACGTCCGGCTCACGTCCCCGCGTCTCCGGCGCGTGCGCACGCACGCCCACCTGCTGTCCCAGCGCGGGGCCGTCCTCCGGCGCGAGGAGCGGCTGCTCTCTGCGCGGTCGGACCAGCTGGAGGCGCGTATCCGGCGCTCTTGGCGCGCTGCAGCGGCACTGGGCGACCAGCTGGACGAGGTCCGCTCGCGCGGGGCAGAGCTGGAAGGCATTGCGCGCCGGCACGCTGACCGTGCTGTGCCCGCCGACCCGAACGCCTGGGTCGCGTCATTCATGGGGGACCTCTCGTTCGACCTGAACGCCGCCGACTCGTCCCTCCTCGCTGCGGACATCTCGATCGACTTTGACACATCGTTCGGCTCGAGCGCCAGCGGCAGCGCCAGAGCCAGCCCCTAGACCCAGACCCGTACTGCGACGTATGCATGCCTACCTACAACAACCCGTTCATGTCCTCCCTGTCCTCGAGCGCGAGCAGGTCCTTTGCCAGCGCATTTACGTCGACCGAGTCGTTGCGCCCCGCGTAGTCGATGAGGCGCTGCCACTTGCCGAGGAACTCGGCGTCGGTGAGCGAGTTGCCCGGGTCGCCCTTGGGCGTCTGGACGTCCTGCTCGAGCACGCGGCCGTCGGTCGTCGTAACCACCACGCGCGCGGTCCACTTGGCGGGGAACGCGGCACTGACCTTGTCGTCGAGGTGCATGTGGACCTTTTTCTGGAACGCGCGCACCGCCGGGTCGGACAGGCGCGCGTCGGTAAAGTCGGCGAGCTGCGCCGAGCGCCCGTTGGCCAGCACACCGAGCACGAAGCCCATCGAGAACTTGCTCTGGTGGACCGACGCGGCCGCGGCCGCCGGCCCGAGAACGTTCAGCGCCTCCTGGTGCACGTGGCAGTCTACGCGTTCGATGTCGTCTGCAGTCAAGTCGTGCGCCTCCATGAGCGCGAGCAGGCCGTCGGCCGACGGGTGCGTGTGCCGGCACGACGCGTGGAACTTGAAGCTCGAGTCGTCGATCTGGAACTTGCCGGGGACCGGCAGCAGGCGGGACGCGTCCGCAGCGGAAAGCGGCACGCCGGGCACCATGCCGGCGAACATGCCCTGCTTGCCGAGCAGGATGTCGTGCGAGCCGGTCACGCCGTGGGCCGCCAAGAACGCCGACTGCACGCCCGTGCCGGCGGCGTGCGCGCAGTGGATCTGCTTCGAGTCCGCCGCGGACGCGAGGAAGTCCCACAGCCCGGCGGTCTGCGTGCCCGCGCTCCCGAGGGCGTTGAGCATGCCGTCCGTGTCGAGGCCGAGCAGGCGCGCCGCGGCCGCCGCGGCGCCCAGCGTGCCCGCCGTGCTGGTGACGTGCCACACGGCGTAGTGCTCGCGCCCGAGGAGGATGCCCGCGCGGCACGCGACCTCGTACCCCACCACGCTGGCCGCGATAAACTCGCGCGCGGAACGCCCGCGCGCCTGCGCGACCGCCCACGCGGCGGGGAAGACGACAGTGGCGGGGTGCACGACGCTCGCGTTGTGCAGGTCGTCCTGCTCGACGACGTGGCCGGCCCCGGCGTTCAGATACGCGGCCCAGTAGGGGGCGCGCGGCGCGCCCGAGAAGGTGCTGCACAGGCCAGAGGCGCCGCCGCCCACGTCGGACGCCATGGCTTCCATCGCGGTGATGACACGGTACGACGCGCCGGCGTGCGCGCAGAACACCCAGTCGGCGAACAGGCGTTTCGTGGCCTCGACGGTGGCCTTGGGCAGGTCGGCGTACGACAGGCGCGCGGCCCACGCGGCGAGTTGGCGGGTCTCGGCGGCCATTGCAGTGTTGTGGTAGTTGGTGTTGAAGATCAAACAAGCTGCGTCGGCCGACTGATGTAGAGCGAGCGGCGGCTACGCTACTACTACTTACCTCGATCCGGGGTTCGGTCCGGTGCGGGGTTCGGAGACGCCCGACTGGGGTGATAGCCGGGGCGCGGCGGGCGAGATGGGCGGACGCGGAGGAGCGGGGCTTGGCGAGCTCGCTCTCGGTGTCGTGACGGATGCGGCGTGTGTAAGGGGACGGCATCAGTCGTCGGAGGTGAAGTAACAGCCGTGTTGTTCAGCAGCCAACATGTCATGGCGATCATTAAGCTCGAGCCCAACGCCGAGCTGCGCCGCACAGTCACCGGTGACATACCACACCAAGGCATCCGACCCGGGTTCCCCCCCTCGGCCTGCGGCCTCGCGCGCTTACGCAAACACATGCATGTGGCCAATATAGAGTAGCAATGAATGAATGATGCAGGATACAATCAAGTGGTGAGATGATACGAATCGATGAGTAGTGGTGCTTTGCTGCTTGAACCCGACTCACGCCCTACTCTGGGATCTTTGGGAAGCCGTAGGACGACCGCGAGCTGGCACGCACAGCGGCAGGCCGCCCATTCGGCACGCTGTGCACGCTGTGGCTCGCACGCCACGCGGCGCGGCTGACGCTCTCGCTCGACGAGCTCGCGTGCCGCGTCTCCTCGTCCCAGTCGAGCGAGGGCGTGCGCTCGTCCACCTCGGGCGAGAGGCTCGCCTCCCGGCTGGGCGGCTTGGACGAACCGACGCGAAAGATGCGCTTGCGCCTGGCCTTGACGTTGCCTGCCTCGATCGCGGCCGACGTCGCGGGCCCGGACGGCGCGGCGCCCGGCGCTCCCCGGCCCAGGTGTGGGAAGCTGCGGACCGCAATGTGTTCGTGGGCGCGCGCGTACGGGCTCAGCGTGTTCGCCGACAGGCTGAGCGTCGCGAGCTGCGATACACTGTTGTTGAGCGGCAGCGTGATCGCCCCCAGGCCGCCGCGCGACGCGGCCGTCCCGAACGACGGCGCACGCTCGCGCGGCGCGGCGCGGATCTGGGGCGGCATTGGGTCGGTCGAGGAGCGCAGGCGCGCGCCAGCGTCCATCGACAGCGGGCGCGGAGCGGGCCGAGCAGGCGGCGACATGGCGCGCTCGGTGCCTGCCCTCGCCTGGTCCCAGCTGGCTCGGGACACGCGCGTGCTCGCCGGCCCGCCCGGGCTCTGCGGTCGCCGTGGGTGCCCTCGCGCCGACTGGCTGCGCATCGGCGACTGCGGGATAGTCGGCTGAGCGCTGTGCGCAAGCGCATGCGAGTGCTGCAGCGCAAACGTCGCGAGCGACTCGGCGCGCGAGCGAGAGCCCAGCAGATCCGAGTGCGACGTCATCGTACGTCGCAGACTCGGCCCGAGCACCGGCCCACTGTTGTACCCCAGCCCGACCGTGCTCTGTGCCGGTCGGCCGCGGATGCTGCCTATTGTCGATGCGCCGCCGATCGAGCTAGCCCGTGCTGTCACCGAGCCACCGGTTGCCGTGCCCGCCGTCCCGGCCGGGCTGGGCATCGCGCCGCCCGCCTCGGATGGCGCCCGGATCTGCGACTGCGCGTGGTACACGCGCGGGCGGGTGATGTATCCTCCTCCGATGGCGGGGAAGCTCTCCCACTCAGTCGGCGACATGGGGTGCGGTGGTGTCGCGTGCCCGTGCCGTGGTGGCGTTGCGTGTCCGTCCCGTGGCTGGTGAGGGGCGAAGTACCCGGGCTCGTCCAGATCCGCCGACATGTCGAACGGCTGGCCGTCCTCGTCGTCGACACCGCCATCGCCGTCGAGCTCGTCCGTCGCAGACTCCTCCTCGATCGCCTCCTCCTCCCCTCTGCGATGTGTGTCGAGCGGGCCGCCGCCGTCCATCAAGCTGCCGAGGCCACGCCCGCCGCCGCTTCGAGCCTTCTCCCACAGGCGCCCGAACGCCTCATAGCCCGAGTGAGTCGGCAGGCCTTCCGGCCGCAGCCCATACGTCGGGTCGTAGTTCTCGATATCCGGAAACACGGTATAGCTCGTTGGCGACTCGGACAGGCCCGACGAGCTGGCCGCCGCGCGGCCCTTGAGGCTCGCGGCGCGGTGTAGCGCGCGCCGTCTTGGCGTCGAGTGCGTCGTCGGGGCCGAGGACGGCCCGAACACATCCGTGCCCGCCGACGTCGGGTCGTACTCGTCCACCTGATCGTCGTCGTAGCTTGTGTTGGCCGCCTCGGGCTCGCGGTACGGCGTCTCCACGTGCCCCGCAGTCTTCGAGTCGGTGAACCAGCGCTGCGACAGGCGGTGGATGATGCCCGGCAGGTCCTCGCGGAACATTTCACGCAGCTGGCCCTCAATCTCCTGCTGCAAGTAGCCGCGGATAACCTCGACGCTATCAAACGTGCTGCTCACGTCGACGTTCTGCAGCGGGTCGTTTTTGAACACGAGCGTGATGCCCTTGGACGCCGAGACGACGAGGATGAGGATCGCGCGCAGGTGCAGCTTGGACAGCCGCAGCGTCATGGGCACGAGGAGAGGCTGGCTTGCGAGCAGCGGCGTCGAGATGGGCAGCGTCGACGACGGCAGCAGGTTGGGGTTGTGTGACAGCGGGTTGGCCTGCACGCGGCACCGCACCTCAATCCACGCGTCGCCCTGGTATCCGAGGCGCAGGATGCCACGGAAGCGGTCGAGCGAGAGGTCGCCAATCTCGAGCAGCGTGAGTGTTGGGGGCTGGCGTCAGACTGTGAACTCGGGTGAGGCGCGTACCTCCTTGCCCATGTTGAGGTCGACCACCTCGATGCGGCCCTGGATGACTGGCGGCTTGTTGCCCTGCTTGTGAGCGCTGCACGTGTACGCGGGCATACCTTGTTCAGGGCTGTCTCGAGCATTGCCTTTGCATCGTCGTAGAAGCCCTCCGAGAAGGCCGTGGCCCATGATGGGAAGAGAAAGGACATGATGGTGTTACAGGTGGGTGATACAGGGAGTCGGGGGAGGGGTATACGCGTATCCTTGTCGATGACTAGATGGGCATTGTCGTGTGTGTTTTGGTGAGCTGCTGCTGCTGTCGAGTGTCGAGAGAGAGAGAGAGTCGCGAGGAAAGTGTATCAAGAGATGGACGCGCCGGGACGAGAGATGGATCGGACGGGACTCAAAGGCGGCTGGCTGCGTACAAACTGCGGCAAACATGCTCCTCAATCCGGATCGCGGATTTTGAGTGGCAAAATCCAAAGGAACGCTATTAGGGAATACGACGCCTCCGATTAGGCCCGACGACACCCGACCTAATGCGCTTTGTATTGCAAACCAGATCCCATTTACATTCCGCCCACGACGCCCGTCACCATCAATCGTGTCTGCATAACGTGACAACTCGTACAATAACACCAACGGGGGACATCAACGCGACTAGCAGATGAACAAGAGATTAACGTCCATGGCTGCAGAGTGTCAGCATCGCTCAATGAGCACACAACACCACACTCACGGTGCGAAGACGACAGCTGCGGCTTCTGCTGGTACTTGCCAGCCAGCTCTTCACGGATAGAGCGAAGAAGCTGCAGGTACGACTGCTGAGGGTTCTTGTTGAGCGCAGCGATGAACGCCTGGGAAAGTCAGTGCTGAAGCAAGAAGCAAAAGTCAGCACCCACATAAGACATGGCACCGGTAGCCTGGCCAGCCTCCTGCGTGTCTGCCGACGTCTGCGAGTCCTTGCATCCCGACCACATGACAACGTCCCCGGGGGCGGTACGTGTCTGCTTGGTAACATTTGTGGCATTCGAGTTGCCGCCCATGATCTGCTTGCCGGCGCTGCGGTTGTCAGCGGGTTCGGAAGGGGGGATAACGGCCGCAGCATCGGCCCCGTATTGCCGGGTGGCGCTGTCCAAATAGCCACTCACCCCATGATGCCCGACAGCATGCCACCAATGTCGCCCTTGAGGTAGCTCATGCCAGCGCCGAGGACGCCCTTGCCCGCCTCGGCGAGAAGGTTGGGCTCCTTGATCTTGCCTTCGGTCGAGTAGACGTAGGGCAGGTCGAGGGCCGTGGCCGAGTGGCACGAGTCGAAGATGGCCGTGAGACGGCATCCGGGGGGGAGAGGGCGGACCATGATGGCGTGCACTGAGATGTCAGTACCTGCGGGCCACACACAACCACTCACTCTCGTCGTCCACAATGTGGCCGGCCTGCTTGAAGTCGACAGGGTAGATGACCTCATCGTAGCCGTCGTCCTCGTCGCCGTCCCTGTCTTCCGTCTGACCACCGTGTCCTGAGCTGCGCGTGTCAGTCGGCGAACAGCCCCTGCGTCCTACTAGTGGAAGAAGAGCGAGTCGTTGGGCTGGGCACCCTGCACGAGCCAGTGCATCGCCTGGATCATGTTTTGCTTGGTGGGCATCTGTCTCGGGTTGCGCGTGTCGTCGGTGAGGATGACCATGTCCTCGTCACGGTAGTTGTACCGCGACTGCAGGAAGCGCTTGACATTCTGCACGTCGTTGATGCACCCGCGCAGCTGGCCCTGCTGGTTGAAGTAGTTGATGCCGATGAGAAGAGCCTTGCGCTTGCCGGTACCTGGTGCGAGTCAGCGCCGCGGCGGCGAGTCAGCAACAGCGAGCAACACTCACACTGCGAGTACTGGAAGAACGGCTGCTGAGTACCGTTCTGGCCCTGGAACTGGGGGCCGTAGTGCTGCTGTCCGGTTGGGGGTCGCACTGTGTGATGTGTCAGCGTCTTGCCGCTCCTCCTTTCGGAGCTCGCCAACTCACTGGGCGGACCACCAGGCGGCGGGGGGTAGTGTCCACCTCCGGGCGGGCCAGGCGGCGGGCCATAGTTCTGCTGCGGCCGCCCATAGTTCTGCGGCGGTGGGCCAGGCGGCGCGCCCCACCCCCCCTGCTGAGGAGGAGGGCCGGGCGGCGCGCCCCATCCGCCCTGCTGCTGCTGCGGGGGTCCTTGCATGTACCCAGCGCCGGGGTAGCCGTTGTTGTTGGCCAGCTGGCCGGGGAACGCGCGCGTATCGTACTGGCCTTGGCTGGGGTGTGTGAGCGTCGCGCGGGGACGGCGACGGGGCGAGGCACGCGCGCGCAGCAGGGTGACTCGAGCACTTACGGAGGAGGAGGTGCGCCCCAGCCGCCGCCGCCGCCGTGCGGTGGCGGGGGGTTGTTCGCGTACTGGTTGTATCCGCCGTTGTTCCACATGATCAGGGAGTGGGCGAGAGAGAGAGAGAGAGAGAGTTGACGAAAGGACTGAGATGGAGAGTGTCGTGTCGTGTTGTCCCTCGGCGGCGGTGGTCGTCGTCGCAAGCTCGGCGCGCGTTCACGGGCGTGGGCGGGGACAGCGGCCAGGGGTGAGTCACGTGACAGATCGCCCCTCATCGCCTTGGCAGCGCACCGCAGCACTGCCGCAATTACAGCGGCGGATTAATCGCGACACTGCAAATCATGATGCATCATGCATCGTCGTCATCGCATGCGGCGAAGAAAAAAAAAAGATGGCATCGAGTATAGGCAAACATGCTGCGTACATCTGGCATCGACAGAGCCGTATCACTAGGCCGACTCGGTCGACCCCGGCCGGCTCGCTACACACCTACGCTCATGCTCGAGCCGCCTGCTCGACCACGGTCGCTAGCGCTCACTGCGCTTGGTCTATCTACTTCTTCTTGGGGGCGTGGAGGGGCTGGCCGATTGCAGAAGCAGCACCGCGGAGCTTGACGCCGACAACACGCTCGAGCTTGGCGAGGAGCTGCTGGTTGGGCGCGGCGCGACCTGACTCGAGGTCGGCGATCTGGGGTGTGTCAGTGGCGCACGAGAGTGGGGGGTTAAGATGATAGTGGTCCCAAACACATCTGTCACACCCGCCAACACACTCACGTCCTGGGGCTTGGCGTTGACCTGGGTAGCGAGCTCCTTCTGGGTCATCGACTTGCCGTCGGCCGACTTCTTAGCCATACGGGCGGCGGCAAGGGCCTTGCCGACGCTGGCGAGTCAGTACCGCGTCGCCGCTGATATGGTGTCTGGTTGACAAACTGCGCAAGTTTCCTGAACCAGACGCCTTGCACCCGACTCACGAAATGTCAACCTTCTCTGGGGGCTTGGGGGCGTCGTCGGCGTCAAGCTTGCCAAGGCGCTGGTAGTCGGCAGCTGCAAAGTGAGCTGGGTGTCGTTGCGGAGAAAGGCCAGCTGCACTCACGACCCTTGGTCTGGGTGCGGTCCTTGGCGGACGAGGAGACAACGGTACCGGCACGCTGGGCGGCTGTAGGGGTTAGTCCTGTTCATACGAGGCCTGCGAGTAGAGGAAGGTGGGGCGGTTGGATCTGTGAGGGCTGGTCAAAGGCGGAGGAAGGCGAGGAAGACGGCGGTGGAGAGCGAGCCTGACTGGCACGGCGCCCGCGCAACATCGAGGAGACCTCGACGGCGACCATCGTTCACCTGCACCAATACTGGCCACAGGCCCGACACGGCTGCTCTCCTCTCCCACCGCCCTCCCATCATCTCACTGCACCCTTCCCCGCTCCACAACGCCCTCCACCCTCCGCTCACGCCAAACCCACCGTTAAGAGCCGAGCCCTTGGCGACAGTCGCGCGCTTGGTGCCGAAGCCGATAACCTGAGGCTTGTCGTCCCAGCCAGACTGTGTGCGGGAGCGAGTATAGTGAGAGAATGGCGGGGTAAGGAGTCGCACGAGTCAGCACGCGATGTACCATTTCGCCGCACACCCACCATTGTGTGCTGCTAAAAGTTTAGAAGTGAGGCGAGATAGCAAGAGTGGAGATGGTACTGTCTGTCGCAGTACGCTGTGTTTGTCGTGCTTGGTGTCGCTGTTGTCGTTGTGGAAGATGATGGAAGTGGACTGCGGGTCGTCTGCGGAGTCGGCGCGCGTCGTCCACTTTCGATTGTCGGAGCCGGAGGAGCTGGAGTCATCGAAAGTGAGTTACGTAAACCGGAAGCAAAGTCGTTTCTGTGTCCCATGTGGGTCTCGCGTGGGAATGTCGCTGACGTAATGAAATGGAGGAAGAACGGAGCGGGAGCAAACAAAGTCGGTCTCTTGCACCCCTCGTCGGCCTTCAGAAAGATCAGTGGCACCTTGTTCTCCCAACTGACTCGAACGACTTCAGTCGATGCCAACGTCGTCTCCGAGCACAGAGGCGTACGCCAAGTCTGTGTTCAGCCTTAAAGTATACCCGAAGCCACCCTAACGCCCTAGCCCCCAGGGATTGGAGCGCGAGGTCCCAGTGTCCAATGTACGACCTCGCTGCTCCCCTCGACATCGGTCATTTCCAGGCAGCCTCGGCGTCTTGTTGCGCCGGTGCGAGTCGGTCGTGTCGCCGCGTATGCCAAGGATGGCGTGTCCCTACCCTCTGCATCCTGGGGAGCTCGGAACTGTGCCGCTGTGCTGTACTTCCTGGCGCAGCGAGGCGAAGTGCACGCTGCGTAGCCGGGCGATGTTACTTCGGGACGAGGGCTTGGCGTCGTTGCGCCGCCGACCCGGATCGCTCTGGTCCCCCGCGCCGGGGGGTCTCGCCTATGAGGGACAGGCTAAGTCGGGGACTTGGAACTGGCGACAGCGCAGAAGTCGCCGATGGTACGAGGTGGACTGTGCTTGATAAGGCGTGGCTCGCCTCGGGGCTGCCAGCCACCCAACTCCCATCTACTCGCCCCAATCCCTACTACCCCTAACACCCCCAACATGACCAACACCCAGCAGACAACCAAGCCCAACACACAGCAGAGGGAGCACCGTACGGTCATCTCCATCGACCCGTACAGGCCCGCTGCTGAGCAGAGGGGCGTCGTTAACCGGTGGCAGTGGGTGTGGCGTATCAGCGCTCGCTAACAGCAGCCCCGACATCCCGGCGCACGCGACCGTCGCGCCCGGAGAGATCTTCCACGTCCAGTGCCACGAGTGGACGGGTGGCCAGATCGTGAACAACGACAACGCCGACGACCTGCTGGTGGGTGGCACCGCCGCGCTGCTGACCCACCCCAGAACATCGAGCTCGACGGGTGCCACTACCTCTCTGGTCCGGTGGGCGTGGAGACCGCCGAGCCGGGGGACGTGCTCGTCGTCGACATCCTCGACGTCGCGCCGTTCCCACACATGCAGTGGGGCTACACCGGCATCTTCGAGAGTGGGTGGCAGGCATCGGCGCGCGCTGACGGACAGAGGAGAACGGCGGGCTGTTCGCGCGCGAGTTCGAGTCACGCGCAGCCAAGGCCATCTGGGACTTTGAGGGCGTGTACGCGACCTCGCGCCACGTCCCGGGCGTCCGCTTTGCGGGAATCCCGCACCCCGGCGTGATTGGCACCGCGCCGTCCAAGGAGCTCCTCGAGACGTGGAACAAGCGCGAGGCGGCCCTCGCGCAGGAGCACGCGGGCGAGGTGCCCTCCGTCGCTATGCTCCCCGGCGCCAAGGGCGCGTACGTCGGGACGGACATGCCGCAGGACGTGCGCGACCGGGTGTACGCCGAGGGCGCACGCTCCATCCCCGCGCGCGAGCACGGCGGGAACGTCGACATCAAGGTGGGTGATACAGCCGAAAAAGCAGCTCACGCCAGAACCTGTCTCGCGGCTCGCGCTGCTACTTCCCCGTGTACGTGCCCGGCGCCAACCTGACCATGGGCGACCTGCACTTCTCGCAGGGCGACGGCGAGATGAGCTTCTGCGGCGCCGTCGAGATGGCGGGTATCGTGACGCTCAAGTGCCGCGTGATCAAGGGCGGCGTCGACAAGCTCGGGCTCAAGCAGCCCATCTTCATGCCGAGCCCCGTCGACCCCAAGTACCAGGAGCGCATCGTGTTCGAGGGCATCAGCGTCGAGGTCAACGGCGACGGCAAGCAGCACTACCTCGACTCGACGGTCGCGTACAAGCAGGCCGCGCTCAACTGCATGGACTACCTCGCGAGGCTGGGGTACACGCGCGAGCAGGCGTGTGAGTGGGGCTAGCTGCGGTGGTGCGGAGGGAGGGAAACTAACGCCTGCCACAGACCTTCTGCTTTCGGCCGCGCCGATCGAGTCGCACGTCGGCGCCGTCGTCGTCGTGCCCAACGCCTGCGTGACCCTCGAGTTGCCGATCGGCATCTTCGACCGCGACATCATGCCGACCGACGGGGGCGTCGAGCGCAGGGACTACGGAGACGCCGCGCTCCGCTCCGACGGGGTGCGCGGCTTGCAGCACCCTGAGCTGGCTCCGTGGCGGACGTAGGTGTGAGGTGGGATAAAAACCGTGTGCGGGTCCGTAAATCAGTCGAACGGCGATGCAAAGTGTTGTGATAAGGCGTTCGACCTGGCGAGGATCCACACGAGTACCTGGGGATGAAGTTGCAAAGACGGACCGGGACGTGGATGAGCTGCGTGTCGCTCCGATAGGCAACGTGCTTTGTAAGGCCACGTTTGTTGTCTGGAGTCAGAGTCCATCAGCGGGCAAGGCCAGCGAAAGTCAAGTGCTGGTCAATTCAATAGAGACAAGAGAGGCCTTCTCTACCCCGGGAGCCCCCCTCTCCTCACAGTGCAATGCTACATCCCGCGCCGCCGCCTAAGGCACGACCTCAATCCCCAGGCTCCGCGCGCTGCCAATCACGCTCTTGGCGACACGCTCCAGGCCGAGGTCCTTGAGCACCTCGTCGTGGCACTTGACCTTTGCGATCTCGTACACGTGCTTGAGGGACACCTTGCCGACCTTCTCCTTGTGCGTCTCGGCACCCTTCTCGATCTTGGCGGCCTTCTTGAGCAGGTACGACACGGGCGGGGTGCGGAACGTGAACGAGAAGGTGCGGTCGGGGTTGATGGTGATGAGTGTGGGCAGGGGGACTTCAGGCTTGAAGTGCGCTGTGCGGGCGTTGCTGTGAGTGTGAGCGGGTGCGGGCGTGCGAGTGTCGATTGGGGTCTGACGCGAAGTGGCCTGAAAGACGCAGGCGCGCTGCCGCTGCCAGAGAGACTACTCACAACTCCTTGCAAAAGTCAATGGCCTTGACGGCACGCGCACCGAGCGCGGGACCGACGGGGGGAGACGGCGTCGCCTTGCCCGCGGGCACAACCAGCTTCTTTTCGTCAGCACTGTCCCCGCAGCCGTACGCACGACCAGTTGTGTGACTGCTGCTTTTCCTGCCTTTCCGGACATGGCGAAGGTGTGAGGGGAGAGGGGAGAGGGGAGAGAGAGAGATTGGGATGGATGCAGTCGAGCCGCGGTTTTCTCGTCGTTGTTTTGTGGTCCACTGGGCGTCGTTCCTGCTCGTCGTCGCTGTCCAAGCCGACTTTTATGCTCCGCTCGCTGTTGTTGTTGTTGAATGGATCGACGTTTCGCTGCTCGGCGCCGTTTCGCGACTTTTGACCTGCGAAACCCTCGGACACGGGCGTAACAGGGCGGGCCAGATAAACCGCGGGGACCCCACACGCTGACGACCACAAGCTTGATGACGAGCACAACCGCATCGACGACAACAACAACACCCATTCACACCATGTCGGACGAGTTCCGGCGCTCGATACTCAACCGCCTGCCGCCCATGGCGCCGACCAAGGCGCCGTGGGCCGACACCGGCGACGACAACGACGACGAGGAAGAAGAGCTCGCCGACGAGCTGGGCGACCTCGGCGCGCCCTCGTCGCGCGCCGCACAGACCTTCACGCCGCTCTCGGCGTCCGAGTTCTTCCAGCAGGCGCTCGAGGTCACCCCGGACGGAAGCGACGCCGTCTTCCGCGCGTACCTGACCGAGCCGCGGGCGCCCAAGCCGCCGGGCACGTACGTGCTCGCGCACCACGGCGGCGGGGCGAGCGCGCTCAGCTTTGCGGCGCTCGCGCGCGAGGTCAAGACCAAGAGTAATGGCGAGCTGGGCTTCTTTGCGTTCGACGCGCGCGGGCACGGCAAGACGCGCGTCAGCGGCGAGGAGAGGAGAGGTGCCGACCTTGCGCTTGATGTGCTCGTCGCCGACTTTGTGGCCGTCGTGCGGCATGTCTTCCCGGAGTCCAAGGGTGCGCCGTCGTTCTTGGTGCGTGCGGGTGGAGGGCAGAGCTGACGGAAGCTACTGGGTCACTCGATGGGCGCGGCGCCGGTGCTGTCTGCCGCGCCGCTCCTCCAGAAACTCGGGTACACTGTCTGCGGGGTCGGTGTGCTCGACGTGGTTGAGGGTAGGTCTGGGACGAGCTGTTGGCGCTGACGGCTACAGGTACTGCGATCGAGGCCTTGCCCCTTATGAAAGGCATCATCCAGAAACGCCCGGCATCCTTCACGTCCGTCTCAAACGCGATCGCGTGGCAGTGAGTGAGACTTGTAGGTCCCGCTGACAGCAGCCTCAACTCTGGCTCGATCCGTAACCCGACCTCCGCGCGCGTGTCAGTGCCATCATACGTCGTGCCAGCGGCAAGCGGCGGGCCGGACAGCAAGCAGGTGTGGCGTACCGACTTACTATCCACGGAACCGTTCTGGGAGGGTGGGTGACGAGCATTCTCCACCGCTGACCCACCAGGCTGGTACACTGGGCTGTCGCAGCGTTTCGTGACGGCGCGGTGTGCCCGTCTCCTTGTGCTGGCGGGACAGGAGCGCCTCGACCGCGAGCTGATGGTTGGGCAGATGTGAGTGTGACTACTAGGAAAAAAGCTCACGCCCCAGGCAGGGCAAGTTCCAGCTCGAGGTCATGCAGGACGTCGGGCACTATCTGCACGAGGTGGGTGGCAGCCTGCGGGATGTGTACGCGCTGACGACCAGGACGACCCAGAGACGCTGGCGACCACGCTTGTCGCCTTCTGGCGCAGGAATACGCAGGTGCTCGTGCTCCCTCCCAAGATTGGCGCTGCGCGAGGAGTCGAGCTCAAGCAGGTTGGCGAGGCATAGCTGTATGCATGCTGTGCGCAGAGGACAGATTCGATTTCTTCCCTCCTTTACTCTCATCTCATCTCTCTATCGCCCTCCATCGCATCTTCCTTCTACTCAGTCACACTTCGCAAGCAGGCAGCACAACTAACAAGCTCACCTGGCCACCCACTCACTCTTGACGATGCTCCGCGCAACCCTCTCACCGCTGACCACGCACCCGTCATCGCCGATGCAGCCTGTGCATGCGGCTGACATGACAGCCTGGGGCTTCCCCCGAGACCCTTCTTCTCCTGACCCTGCCCGGCCCTTTCTGTGAGCTGACTGAATAGACACCAGTGCTTAGCTCACGACAGCGCGGATCCCCCTTGCACCCACTGCAAGCGCTCACACATCCGATGCCACATCGCAGCGCTCACGCCGGCGCCGGCGCTCGATCGCGGCGATGGCGTGCGCACCATGTCTCGCGGGCCGTGCGCCGCCTGCGTGCGGGATGGCGTCTCGTGCTCCGAGGACTCGTCGCGCAGGCGCTGGTTCGTGCACATCCATCCCGACGTTGTCGGTGGTGCCAAGGCCGAGGATAGTCACCCTGTGCCGGCGGCCGCCAGCAGCGTGCGGGGCAAGTTTTCCGCGCTTGCCGATTCGAGCGACAGCGACAACGACGACGCCGGCGACCTCGCGTCGTCGCTATGGTCGGAAGAGGGGCAGCCCACTACTACCCCCACCCCCACCCCCGCACAGCTGGTAGCCGGCGCCGCCGCATCGCGCGAAGCGACAGCTGCCGTACCCCGGCCAACGCGGCCAACGCCGATGGCCGACGCAGCCGAGGACGAGACTCCGACTCCCACGCTGGCGGGTCTTATCGCCCTCGTCGAGCGCAACGCTGCAACGCTGGCCGCCGTGAACAGGGGATACGAGAGGCTCGTTGCCCGCGCCGAGGCGGCGATTGCAGCGCTGCTGGAATAATAGTAGGGCCGAGGGGCCGATCGATGTAATGTACATATGCGCGATGTCTCGCGCGGGTGCTTGCTCGTGTGTGCAGAAGGGCGGAACAGGGTTGCATCCGGCCATCCAGACATGGTAGGTGCGCGCATGCACTTGCACGCCGCACCCGCCTGCACATGCATGGTCGCATCGCGCGTCAGCTACACGCAGCTGTCACATGATGGCGAGGCTGAATGGGCACTGACCTGACGGCCCAGAAGAGTCAAGCGCCGAGCTTGGAGCGAATGTAGTCGGCAGCCGGATAAGCGTGGCGATTTGGCACTGGCGGGGGCTAGACTCGTCGCCGAGAAGTTAGCAGTCACCCAGGCAACTTGATGCATACTCTGTGATTGCAATGAGCAGCCGCCCACTCACCTCACTCTCCTCTGCGTGCGATGCGAGTGCAGCTGTCCGCCCATGCTCGCTACGCCTGCCCGCGATGTCGCTGCCCCTGCCGCCGCCACCGCCGCCGCCGCCGCCCCCGCCGCTCCTGTGGTCGCCGACAAGCCGCCCAACGCCGTGACGTGCGACCAGTGCCGGGCGCGCAAGGTGCGTGGGGTAGGGTTATCTCGCATGGCTGCACGCAGTGCTGGAGTGCAGCGGGAGAAGTGGCGACGGCGCTGCGGTGCGCTAGACTACGGCTGACCAACCCCCTTCCACAGGTCCGATGCATCCCCGACCCCGACGCGCCGAGCTCGAGCACACACGCCCAGTGCCGCAACTGTGCGCGCCGCACCGAGCGATGCACGTACGAGTACACGCCGAAGAAGCCGGGCCGTCCGCGGGCGTGGGTGTGCCGTGCTGGCTGTTGTGCTGACATCCAGCCCGATCCGGCGTTCGGTAGGCGGCGCCCACGCGCGCTGGGACGACGTGTCGGCCTCGCCGCAGTCACCGGCTGTCTCTCTCTCGCCAGTGATGTACGCAGACATGGGGGCGGCGGCGGCCGCTGCCGCGCCGCTGATGGAGCCGCTGGCGTACGGAGGGTTCCCGATGCAGGCGCAGCTGAGTGTCGAGTACGGGTTCGGGCTGCCGATGCTCGAGAACGGCGAGTACGCCCTCGGCGCTGCGGGGCTCGGCGGCCCAATAGCCCCGCCGCCCCCACCGCCGGTGCTGCCTGACCTCCCGGTTGCGGCGAGCGCTGACCCCGGCGGCGGCGCCGAGCCGGATATCTCGCGGCTCGAGGCGATTGCGAGCTGGGACGACGTGTCCTTCTTCATCGCGCTGCACATGAAGCACCAGCATGTGCTGGTGCCGCTCGTGCACCGGCCGAGCTTTGCGCAGGACGTGCTGCACCGCCGTGACGAGGGGGACGAGGCGTTCCGCGGCCTGATACTCAGCATGGGTGGGGCCAAGTGTGGGGCTGGCGAGCTGACACGCAGTCGCGTACACCATCACGCAGTGCCCGCTCTCGTGGCTCGTCGGCCGGATGGACAAGGCGCGTCTGCAGGCCCTGCTGGTCAAGTGCCAGCGCGGGAGCAGGCTCATCCAGATCCGGTACCAGACCCGCCCGAGCCTCGTCGTGCTGGCGAGCACGATCCTGTGAGTGGCAAGCATGCTCCGCAAGCTGACGGCACCAGTGACTGGGTGACGGCGCAGGCGGCGCCGACGCCCGAGCTCTCGGCCAACCTGCTCGCCGACGTGCGGCGGCTGGTGTACTCGCTCGGGCTGAACCGCGAGCTGCCGTCCGAGCAGCTGTCGCCGCTCGACATCGAGCACTGCCGCCGGCTGTACTGGCAGGCGTACGCGATCGACAAGACCAACAGCCTGAACGGGCATCCGGTCCAGCTGCCCGACTACGACGGCACGCCGCCGCTCCCCTTGGCCATCGACGACGAGTACCTCCCCGCGCTCGCACAGCCGGCCGACAAGACGAGCTACCTCGCGGCCTTTGGCGTGCTAGCGCGCCTGTTCAAGGTGCTTGGCGGGTGCATCCAGCGGCACAGGGTGTGGCTGCACGACGCCGACTCGGGGCCGAGCGGCGTGCGCCTCGCGTCGTGGGTCGCCGAGCAGCGGCGCGAGGTGGATGCCCTGCTCGCTGGCCTGCCGCCTGCGCTGCAGCCACGCTTCCAGCAGGGCAACACGGCGTTCGGAACGCAGAGCGCGAATATCTACATCACGGCTCTGTGTGCCGAGCTCGCGCTGGTGGGTTGGGCTGGGTTGTGACCGTTTATGTGCTCACCCGCAATCAGCTCGATCTCCGCGCCGAGGTCGTCCCCGGCCCTGACGACAAGAAGGAGCGCTACGAGGTCGCGCAGCGCACCTTTGCGCAGCTGGAAAAGTGAGAGGGAAGCAAAGCCGCAGCGCTGACCTACCCAGCATCCCCGTCGAGTGCGTCGCGTCGAATGGCGAGAGCGTGCGCGGCAAGGTGCTCCGTGTCGTCGTGTCCCTGCTGTCCGCCGACGCCGAGCAGACGCCCCGCGGCCTGTGGGACTGGTGGGGCATGTACTCGCGCGTCGAGTTCGTGCAGCTGCTGCGGCCGCCCCAGGGCGCGGGATAGAGTGCATAGGCAGGCACTGTGGTATAGCTACTACCATGCAACAATAGAGCTGCGGTGTGACCAGGTGTTGCTGCTCGGCTCATCTTCGGATCGCCACTCGGCCACCTCCGACGGGTGACACCCCTCGGCGCCGAACATGCACTCGGCGATTGTGCCGCAGTCATTCGACTCGTTTGCAACCTCTCCACGTCTTATCGAGCGCATACATAGCTCGACTGTACATACCTGTGCCTCCTTCCTCTCCTCTGTCCCCCTCACGATGATCGAAAACATCTACGTCGCGCGCCACGGCTACCGCGCCGACTTTGAGGACAGCCGCGTGCTCACGTCGGTGACGGGCATGTTCAAGGACCCGCCCGTGAGCCCCCGCCCGCGAGTGCCGGCCCCAGCTGACGCCCGCAGCTCGCAGCCAGCGGTCTGAAGCAGGCCGACGAGCTCGCCGCGTTCCTGTCCCACCCGCCCGCGCCGCTGCCGCGCCCCGACGCCCTCTACAGCTCCCCGTTCCACCGCACGATGCAGACTATCCAGCCGCTCGCGCTGGCGCTGGACCAAGAAGTCGGCTGCGAGCTCGGCGTCATGGAATGGTGCGTGTACCGCCCGTATCCGCTGACGCCAGGTTCTCACCCGCGCGCGAAGGCTCCGGCCTCCTCCCGCGCCCCGGCGCCCCAGAGACACTGCAGCCGCACTTCGAGATGCGGCTGTCGGGCCACACGCCGACGTACTTCCCCAGGCGGCAGGGGGAGAGCCTCGCGGACCTGAAAGAGCGGTTTGACGCCTTCGTGCCCGCGTTCGTGCGCCGCGTCGAGGCCGAGCAGCCTGGCGTGCGCACGCTCCTCATCGTCAGCCATGCTGCGTGCGTCGTGCAGCTCGGGCGCGCGCTCACGGGCACTTATGAGCTTGACTTCCCCGCCGCGACGGCGAGCCTGTCGCTCTACCGCCGTAAGGGGCTCGGCAGTCTGTCCGCTGCCCGCGCGCACGGGCATGTTGACGGCGCGCTCTTCGGCCCGGACAAGCCGGTCCTCGGCGACTGGGAGATCGTGTTCGCCAACAGCGTTGAGCACCTCTCCGCCGGCGTGCAGCACTCGTGGGGCGTGAGTGAACTGCGCTTGCTCAGCTGACGAACCACAGTTTACTGACCTCGAGGTGCAGGAGAACGGCGACGTCGTGTTCGACAAGGGCGACGGCAAGCCGTTCACCCCGGAGGACTTGTTGCCTGTCGGCCTGCCCAAGGAGTTTGAGGCGTACGCCAAGGTGGGTTGCGCTGGCTGGCGCCATGCTGACGTGCACAGTAAATTATAGAGACGTAGAATGGACACTTTGTCGTGCGTGGAGTGAGACAAGACAAAGAGGCAACAACTGGCTTCGTATGTCCGAGGAGATTGTCTTCAGAGCTGCTGATGGTCTTGGGCTAGCCCATCATGCGTCATCTGCCTCCCTCGTCGGGAGATGACAGCAACGGAGCGGCATCCGTGCCCACCGGCTCTTGGGTGCCCAGTTTACAGAAGCGCAACACCACGTCCAAGGCCCAGATAGCCTTCGAGTGTGTTGCGCTGTAGCCGCGGGGCATACGATTGACGCTGGAGCCATCACAACAGCCAAATGCTGCATCATACAACCTATGACCCCGGACCCAGTCCTGCCCCGTCCCCCGCTGACCACCCCTCGAGCCCACTCCACAGCGAGCTCAGCGTGTTCAAGTCTGCAAACGGCAGTCTGCTGTCAGCTCAACGTCGCCCTCGCTCACTCACATTCCGGGGCCGAACCCGCCCGTCGTCTCCGCTCCAGAGCCCACCCACGCAGTCGAGTGCTGCAACGCGTCGAGCCACGACATGTCCGCTCCGGCGGCATTGTCCGTCTCGTGTCCCGGCTGCTCGCCCGGCGGTTGAAGCAGATCGAGGATGTAGAGGAACCGCTCGGTAAGCGGCTCGGCCTTCATCGCCTCGAGCACCTCGCGCGCCTTGGCGAGGTCGTCGAGCCACTGCTCCCCCGCTGGCGAGGCGCGGTTCGTGTGCAGCGCAATCAGAGGGACGAAGCATGCGTGGAAGAGATAGTGGAGGGAATACCAGCCCTCCAGGCCTGTCCAGACACGCCCGCTCCGGATCAGAAACTCGTGCACGCTGTGGATGGTGTCACGCGCATTCACGAGGCAGAGCCGCGCGCACTCGACCTCGGCGGCTTCCTCCTCCTCCTCGGGCTGCTGCTCCGGCAGCAGTGGCTTGCCGGTGAGCGCGCGCTCGAGGAACGCACGGCGGTGGAGGATGATGCGCAGGTTGCATATCCGCCACAGCAGCTTCTGGCGCATGAAGCCCACCCAGCCTGGCGCCGACGGATGGTCCGCCTGGATCCATTCGGGGAGGGTCGCCTGCCACCTACCCAGCTCGGCGTCCATGGCTAGGGTCTCGATGGACGACGGTGGGCGGACGGACGTAGCCTGATTGTAGAGTTCTCCGCCGACGACGTGGAACTGCGACTGGAAGATGAGGTTGGCGTAGGGTGTAATCTCGTCAACTGGTTGTGGAGAGTCGGTAGAGTAGGGCGTGAAGGACTGGGCGTTAGCTGGTTCGCTGACACGATCCTCACCGGGTCGTGGAGGTTGACCACATAGTTCACATCGCACTCGTTCATCGTCAAGAGCTGGGGTTAGTGGGTGGTGTGTGCGGTTGGGACACCTACTATTGGGCGCCCGAACGTCACACTTGAGCCCGCGTCGACGACCCAGAGATACCACCACACTCGCCGCCTGGGGTGAGCTCAAGCGAAGAGGGTGGTCAGCTCACCTGACTTCACGCTCGAACGGCGAAATGTTCCAGAATGGTAACTCCCGGTGGAGGCCAAGGCCGACAGCCATGCGGCCAGCAATACCTGCGGTGTGAGCTCCGCCCGTTTCCACTCTTGTACCCACCCAAGTACACGTACGCCGCGTTGGGCTTGTTCATCTTCTGCGTGAGGTTGGCGAGGATCGTGAAGCCTTGCACCAGAGTCAAGCTCCCCGCCTCGATCAGGTCGACATTGATGGACGAGACGGCACACTCGAGAAAGTGGTTGATGACATAGTCGGGCTGCGAGGCACAGAACGCCCCGAGCCCAAGAACGACGTTGAGCACAAGCTGCCATCTGGGGGTGGGGTGAGCGACAGCGTGGCATGCAACCTACTGCTCGTCTGGCGGATGCGGCACTACATTGGCCCACTGTGCGCGGAACGTCGGCTGGTGGAGCACGGGGTACTGCAGGTGGTAGTTGTTAAAGTACGAGTCGATGAACGACTCGAGCTCGATCGCGCTGGGGCGGTACTCCTGCCTCTCGCGTACCCGGCGCTCGCGTTCGCGCGGGTCGCGCGAGTCCGAGTCAGAGAGCGAGACGCCGCCCGCGCAGAACTGGAGGATGCGGAGGAGTGTCGCGCCCGATGCGAAGCCTGCGTGGTGAGTCCATTGCCGAGCGATCTCCACATACCCAGGTATCCCTGCCCGTCTGGGTCGACGGCGAGTGTGCTGGTCCCGTCGTGTCCGCGCGGCGTGCGCAAGTTGCGCTCGTTCCACTCGTACCCCGCTGCGTTCTTCGGCTGCCGCTCAAACACCTCGACGGTGCGCGCGGCCGCCCGCCGATCGCCCGCCGTGTCCGTGTGCGGCGAGATATGGCTCGAGGGGTTGGTGTGCGGCGAGATGTGCGGCGAGATGTGTGGTGAGATGTGCGGCGACGCCTTCTCCCCGCGGAGATGGGACATGGGCCGCGACGCCGGCTGCGGCGTCGGCGAGCGTGTCCTCGTCACCGCGTCCCCGAAGTCCTCGCCCGCCTCGACCCGCCGAACTGCCTCCTCCAGATCAATGTCGGGCAGGTACTTCTCAATCACGCGGCGCAGGCTCTCGCTCGTGTCCTGCAGCTGGGCGATGTGTCTCCTGTCAGCTTTGCCAGAGCCAAAACCCACTCTCGTGTCGGCCGCGCATTGTACTGCGCGTACTTGCACGCCTTGCCGTACCGCTCGCACATGGAGCATGGGTCCTGGCGATCGCACTGGGACGGGGCGTCAGCCGCGCCGGCGTGGGGCTAGCGTCGGCGGTGTCGCCGACGCCGTGTTTGGTGCTGCAACTCACTTTCCGCTTGAGCCGATGGCACTCGTCGCACGACTGCATAGTCAGCTCCGTCCCCGCGATCGCTGTGCCGCTCGCCGCAGCGAAGGCACACATCCACGCTGGCCGCTGCCGGCGGCAAGACTCACGCCTCGTGAGAGCGGACGCGACGCCGCTCCACTCCCGCCGGCTCGGGGCGTGCCCCGCCTGTCCGCCGGCATTGAATTTTCGCAGTGGGCGGGGGGCGGTGTGATGGGCACGTGTGGGGATGGCGCGGTGGTGATGGCTGCGCGCGATGCACACGCGCTGGTAGTGTCGAGAGGTGGTGTGATGGAGAGGAGAGGGGAGGAGGGATGAGGTGAGATGCGGTGGGTGGAGCGGGGCGGATGCCGCGGCGGGTGGGTGGTCGTTGCCGCCGGCCGTCTCGATTAGCGCCGGCAGAGGATGTCCCGCGGCTTTCGTCCTCGTGCCAAGCCTCCATTCGGATGTTCTACTGCTGCCACCTGTGTCTTAGAGCGGGCAAGGAGGCTCACAGGCCGGCGGGCATTGCATGCTGTCATCTCAGTGTCTCTGGGCATGCTGGGTGCAGCGCAAACGATACATTTGCAGTCTATCAATCATCGGACATTTCCGACAGCAACGGAAACGCCTCTCGTCTTTCAGGTCTCTATCCTCTCTACCTCAATCTCTCTTCTCGTCCCTCTAGTAAACAGTGTAGCCTGTAATGTGTCAGATGCAGTGCCCCACTCGGCAGGTCACGCTCCCCCCACTCACCGCCGTCCATAACCAAGTCGTGTCCAGTCAGGAAACGGCTCGCGAGCCCAGAGCACATGAGCACGACCATGTTGCCCAGCTCGGCGGGCTGCGCAAAGCGTCCAAACGGCGTCATGTCGCTCCACTTCTGCATCCACGCCGGGTCGCACGAGGTCATGTCGGTCGACACGTAGCCGGGCGACAGCGCGTTGACCGCGATGCCGTACTGGGCCCATTCGCCAGCGAGCGACTGGAAGGTGTAAGCACTCGCAGACGAGAGTCCACCACCCGACTCACCTTGGCAGCCATGGTCAAGCCCGCCTTGCTCGAGTTGTACGACACCTGGTTCTGCGGCGTCATGCTCACCACGCCGCTGATGGACGAGATGAAGATGATCTTCTTGTCGAGCGTGCGGTACTCTGGCCGTGGGGGGTACGTCTCCTGCTGGGCGACGGCCGTCTTGAGGCCGAGCCAGTGGCGCACGAACGCGCGCGAGAGGTACAGCGGCGCGAAGAGGTTGTTCTGCATGACGAACGCGAGGTCGTCTGGCGCGGCGTCAGCTTGACCCAAAGGAGCGCGGCACCCACCGTCAGTCATGTCCACCGTGTCCTGGTGCTTGCACACGCCGGCGTTGCACACGACAAAGTCGACCTCGCCGACGTCGCGCGACACGCGGTCGACGACATCGTTGACGGCCGCGCTCTGCTCCCCGGGGCAGTGGTACGCGACGACCTTGGACCCCGTCTCGCGCGCGACCTGCTCGGCCACGGGGGTCGCGTCCCGCGAATTCCATGTGATCACGACGGTTGCGCCGGCTGCCGCGTGAGCTGTGTTCTTGGTGCTAGGCCTCACCTTTGGCCAGCTGCTGGGTGATCGCCAGACCGATACCGCGCCCGCCGCCGGTGACAAAGGCGATCTTGCCCTTGAGGTCGAGCGAGAGGCCGGGGCTGGGTACCGCCGTGTTTCCGTTGGTCGTGGTCATGGTGTGGTGAGTAGGTGAGTGAGTGAAGCCTGTGAAGAGCGCGTCCAGTACCACACCTGCATGCACCCCACCCGTTATATGAGACCCCCGCATGCTCTCTCGCGCTCGAAACACGCATCGGCAGTGCTGCGGTTGTGCCGTTTAGCAGCGTGCGGGGTGGAGCGTCGGCCCGGGCTCCGTTCGGCCTGATAGCACTGCCGAACGACGCGATTCGTCGGCGGGAGTGTAACTCTCCGACTTGGTGGGGGCCCTCGTCCTCCCTCGTCCAGCACACATGCAACTCCTGCGTCGGGGTAGCCTCGGAGGGTTGTGTTGTGCGGAGGCTGCTGCGCGTGCACATGCTCGAGAACTCGGGAGACACCGAGGCCGAGCCGGATGAACGGTTGATTCTTATCGGCCTGGCTGCGCATCGGCTGCGTCCACCAGAGTTCTGTGTTTGCACGGTTCGATTGATACACGGTTCTGCTCACCGTCAATGCTTTAATGTCTTTTGGGACCGCTCTGAGATGGCAAGGAGACTCGCGAGCAGCCCGACACCATGTTGAGCAGCTCACTGCCCACACTCCTGCCAGCATTGTAGGCACCAAGGCACCAGTACGACCCCCGTCACGGCTGTGGCTCCCCCGGCTTGCCCCTCTCATCCTGGTACTGTATAAGACCAGAAGTGATGACCCACACCACATGACGTCTGCCTCATTATCATCCTCACCAGCCCACCATGTCCTTGGTCATCCCCAAGCCACCCACGCTTCCCGACCTAACAACACCCGATGGCCCCAAGCGGTGGATCGCAACTTGGCCCGCCCCACTTCTCCCTCTCCCCGGACAGTACGCGTGCTCCTCCAGCACGTTGGACGTCACCGACGCCTGCTGTGCGAAGTATGGCGGGGCTCTTTGGATCACCACACCCGAATGGGAGGAGAAGCACAACGCCATCCACATGCACACTTGTCTGATCTTCGCTGACAAGGACGGCTCCAACGCCGCCAGCGAGGAGGCCGATCGCCCAGTCGCTCACCTTTGGTCCAAAGAAGCTTGCTTCTCTGCATGACCGGGTCAAACAGTCGGCCCTCACCAATCTATGGCGCTATTGCAGCGCCGCTGCGTAGCATACAAAGTTGGTGATGCTGCATTGAATGTCGTAAAACACCAGTAGGAGCGCAACCGGCTATGGTCCATTTCAATTCACCACTCCCGCGACATTGTCAATGACGACGGCTAGAGACGCCAACAGCCCACTCGCGGCTATAAGACCGACAACAAGCTAGCGACATGTTCAAGTCTTCCCCAACTCATCATGTCCTTGGTAATCTCCAGACCACCCGCCCTGGGCGACCTGTCCGTCACCACACCGCCCAACGGCATGCCCATATGGCCGGCAGAGTGGCCCGCCCCTCTCCTCCGCGGGCAGGTCGTGTGCACATCCGACGTGGACAATGTCACCGCCGCCTGCTGTGCCAAGTATGGCGGCGCTCTATGGATCCCCAACGACAACTGGGCCACCGATCACAACGGCGATCACCAGCACTTCTGTCTCCTGTTCGCCGATAAGGATGGGTCCAACTCCACCTGGAAGGCCTACCTTGATTGCGAGTTTGACTCAAAACCGGAGCATGTCCGGATCGGGGCGTGTCTGTACGGCTCTGGCGCTTGGCGGCGGGCAACGGTGGGGCTGGGGATGATGGCGTGGGTCGTGGCTGGGTGCGTGCTCTCATAATAGATGCATAGATGCATTGGGTGGTGTGGGCAGCTGGAGTGTGCATGCACAGCATGATGATGGCCAAGTGTTAGCTGCCTTGTAGTTGCCGTGTACGCCGCCGAGAGTGGTCTCCTACGGAGGGGATGGCATGCTGCGTAGGGAAGACCATGATCAACAAAGGGCGATTGGCGGAGCTGCTCACTTCGCGCCTGATGCCTAGCGGCAAGCATGGCTCAGCGTTGCCGTCGTCGTCCGCCTCGCCCAGGCGCATCCCCCGCTCGCCCGTCGTGGTGGGCATTGCCGCTGCTGCCCCGGCACTGTCATACACCGCATCTCAGGCGGTGTTTCAGAGTTCGGCCTCGGCGGAACGAGGCACCGGCGCTGCTCGTGCAGCTGACCTCTTTGCCTAGCTACATAGCACCGTTTATTCCGCCGTCGCCATCTATGCAGAGCCTCTCGCAGGCAGGCAGGAGCATGGATAGCGGCAATGCCTTGCCTTGCTCCATACCTTGGTTGAGCGTGCGCTGGTCGTCAATGAAACGTTGCTTGCTTGCTGCGTATCATCGTCTGTAGCAGCAGCAGCAGCCCAGCGAGCGATGCGGGGTATCTCATACGCACTCCGAGGCCCCGAGCCACGGCCACTTCATGTCTTGGCGTTGCTTTCCACTCCACTTCACGCTGCTTGGCGCTCGACAACCCACCAGAATGCAGCAGCCTTAAAGCTTCGCCCCCCGCCCCCCCCCGGTGCCCCCCGGTTCTCCAGTGCTCTCACTCCCAGCACCATGTCCAACTTTACAGTAACAAGCCTAGTCAACGGGACCGGAACCACCACCACCGTCGTTCCATGGGCAACTGGCATCGGAGCGATAGGGCCGGACGGGTCGCGGAACAGAATGTACTCGGCGCAGTGGCCCAGCCCCATTGAGCCTGGGCAGATTGTGTGCACCGCAGGCGTGTACAGCGCGACGAGGAACTGCTGTTTGGAGCTCAACGGGGCACTGTGGATTCCGCCCGTTGAGACGGCCGGCGACCGACCACAGCCGTTCTGTCTGTTCTTCACCAACGCCACGACGGCCAACACGACCCGAGACAACTTCAGAGAGTGCGTTGGACAAGCATACGGAGGTCAAAACATGATTCAAGTGTGTACCGACGAACCCCGCATCCTGTCCAAGTCAGCTGGGTCGACCAGGGCCGCCGTCGGCGCAATGCTCGTCTTGGTGTGGATCGCTGCCGGCTGCGCGCTCTCACTGTAGGGTAGTAGGCGTGGCCGCTACATACCGGCGTGCATTGATGTAATGCTGTACCTGCTCCGACTGATGTACAGCATGATTGCTTTGCACCGCATGGTTCGAAGCTGTCTTCGCGACCATAGCCCTTGTTTCCGCTAGTGACATGCCTCGTCGATCTCGTAACAACCCCTTGTCCTGTTTGAAGAGTTCCACAACCCGGACCTGGTCACTATGCACCTATAAGAGCGCGTGCAGAAACGCGTGCAGCTATGAATCCCCCCTCTTCTTACTGCCTCCCCGCGACAACAATCCGCACCGAATGTCCTCCTCGCTGGTCTCGCCTTCAGCCACACTCCGCGCCAGCAGCCAGGCAAACACAACAACAGCCTACAATGGCCACCCATATATCTTCACGGACGGAAGTTGGCACAGGGAGCAGCTCCAACCCTGGCAAACGCTGTGCTCAAACGGCCTGTACAACGTTACCGACAAGTGCTGTGCAGAGCAGCAAAACAGCTGGGTATACATCGCCAACGAGACGACCCCTGGTGCCGGACAGCACCTCTGTGTGATCAATACGACCACGGAAGCGAGCGCCAATGCCTCCATTAAAGCCTTTTTCGAGTGTGGCAGGGGCCCCTTCACTGGACTATCCTCGTGCGGCTTCAAGGACCCGAGAAGGTCAAGTGCCAAGCGTGTGACGACCGCCGTTGTTGGGCTCGTGTGGGTCGCAGCTGGTTGTGCCCTCGTGGCGTAGAGCTGGAGGATGTGATAACTAAGGGAATGGTTCCCTCTTGTTTGTGTAGCTGTACCTTTACCCCTGTGCCTTGCCTGACGTTCTGGGACATTGGTGGCTCGCCACGCGCTCTAACTAGGTGCATGTATGTAGGTAACCGCGCACCGCCGATCCACTCTTGCCTCACGACATCACTACACCAACTGCCCTCAGCCGATGCCGTCCGCAATCGTCGCCCCTTCGGCCACCCTCAGCGCTAGTAGCGCGCCAACCACAGCAGCGGCCTACAATGGCAACCCAGGCCAGTTCACGGACCCCCATCGGCGCACGAACGAGATCCGAGACTGGCGAGCATCTTGTACAGCCCCCAAGAATAACGTCTCATCTAAGTGCTGTGCCGCGGTCAACGGTACCCTTGACAGCCCCATGGCCCTCCCCGATAAATACACATGTTCGCTGAACACGACAACCGAAAGCAGCGCCAACGCCTGGGTTCAGGACGTTCTCCAATGCATCAGTGCGAACAATGGTGGAGATGCAGGGGGCTCTGTCCAGAGGACTTCGGGTGCCAAGCGTGTGACGGTCGCCGTTGTCGGTCTTGTGTGGGTCGCCGCTGGGTGTGCCCTCGCGTTGTAGGACGTGATGATACACTCCATTGCTGTGTGCCCGAGGGGATTGTATTGCAGGGGCTCGCAATGATGTGTTTGTTTTGTCCTGGACCTTTGGAACCTGCTGAGGGCCCTGTTGTTTACGAGGTCTTTGAGCTGGCCGAGGTTTCCGGGCGGATCGTGGCATGGAGCAACAGCGTGCCTTGACCATCCCACTGCTACTACCCGCGCTCTACCTGGTGCATATAACACAAACGCGCGCCGCCCCATGCCCCTTGTTTCAATGCTGTTAACATTCAATACATCAGCCCCCACCGAATGTCGTCCTCAATCGTTGCTCCATCAGCCGCCAGCAGTCCTACCAACACAACAGCGCCATGGAACGGCAACCCACGCAAGGTTCAGCATCCGAAGTGGCGCGAGCCGCTTAAAGAATGGTAGACAGTCTGCGCCGCCGGCTTGTTCAACGTCACCGACAAATGCTGTGCAGAGCAGGGGGGCTTCATCTGGGTGGACAACTCGACTTTCTTCGCCGGCCCAGGGCAGCACCAATGTCTGCTCAACACGACCACTGAGGTCAGCGCCAACGCCTCGCGCCGGGCCTTTGGGACGTGCGCCGTTCCGGGTGGCGTTATTTCAGCGTGCGACTCCTACAACCCGAAAAAGTCGAGTGCCAAGCGCGTGACGGTTGCCGTTGTCTGTCTTGTGTGGGTCGCCGCTGGATGTGCTCTCGTACTGTAGCTTTAGAGCTGTGCCGATGGTCTCTGGACGATGTATGGTCCTATACATAGGAAACTGTTCAAGCCTGCATCGGTTTCAGTTACCTTTGCCGAGGAGTCCGGTAGACGGAGCGCTGTGCCTCACATCGCTTGGCACCAGTGGCGCGTGACGACCGCGCTATGTACCGCTCTAACCGGTTGCATATAAACAGACGCGCACTGCCCCATCACCCCTGCCTTACTGCATCACCTTTCTACAGCATCCTACACCGAATGTCGTCTGTTCCCGCCACGCCGAGCGCCAGCAGTCCAGCAAACACGACAAGCAGTCCGGCGAACACAACAACGCCATGGAACGGCAACCCTAACATGGTCGAGGGTCCGAGGTGGCGTGAGCCGCTGAAGGAATGGCAGACAGTCTGCGCCGCCGGCTGGTTCAACGTCACCGACAAGTGTTGCGCGGCGCAGAACGGCTCCATCTGGGTGGACAACTCGACGTCCTTCGCCGGCCCAGGGCAGCACCAATGCCTGATCAACACGACCACTGAACTGAGCGCCAGCGCCTCACGCCGGGCCTTTGGCGAATGTGCGCATAACTCCGTTTCAATGTGTGCCTTCAATGACCCGAGAAAGTCGAGTGCGAAGCGCGTGGCTGTGGCTGTCGTCGGGCTTGTGTGGGTCGCCGCGGGGTGTGCTCTTGCACTGTAGGGCTGTGGCGAGGATGGGCCCGGCCACCTGTTCGGAGGCGGGCGGACGCTTTCAGGCGCGCGTTCCTCCTGCTTCGTGTCCAGCTTGATCCAGACGGCCCGCTCAACTCGTGCTCGAGCGCGTGAGCTTGGTGCGCCTTTTTCGGATTTCCCCCCCCCCGCCCTTCTGATAGTGTGATGATATAATGTTAATCGCTGCTGCAGGGTTGTAGCAGTAGCATGCGGAGCGAGGTGGCGTACATATGTCGGCTTCTTATACCTCGCCACTCAACGATCGACAGGCTGCCTGCCCCTTCCCGCGGCGTGTAGTTGGCGCGTGGAGGTATGCTGGCCCTCCCGACCCCCGCGGACTCGCAAGGAGCCGCATCCGTCGCTCGGCCGCAGATTGGGGGGTCAGACACAAGGGCTGGGCTACACCATCGGTAGAAGCTGATAAGCCGCGGCGTCCCGGTGCTCGGACACGCTCTTGGCACACTGCTTTGCAGCGCATCAGCCGCACAGCGGTGTCAGTACGGGCCGCCAAATGGCGATATTTGGCGCCACCAGACATGGACCGTCTAGTGATCGTCTTCAGCCAATGGGCTTGTTGTCTTGTCGAATGCACTGAAAGCGAGTGTTGGAGTGAGTGTGGTCATGAGCTGGTGGGTACAAAGACTGGGAACTGGACACAGCCATCCCCACTCAACCTCCAAGCACAACGATGTCCTCGCCCTCTATTCTCGCACGCAGCAGAGGCTACCTCGAGTTCGCGCACGTCATCCTCATCCCCGGCCAAATCGTCGCCACATGCGACAACGACGTCGTAACCGACTACTGTTGCCGTCAACTGGGGGGCGCGATCTATGTGGCCAACTACACCACCTATGACCCGAACATCAATACGCACCACTGCTTTCCGTTGCGATTGGAAGGCCGTCCTCGTGAGTCGTTCTCTTTCGAGACGGTCGATCGAGAGTGGCGAGCCTGTATCGCTTCCTCGGGGAACGCAACCGCCTTCTCGGTTCATAGCGGTGCTTCCAAGCGCGCCGCGTTGGGCGTGGTCGCCCTTGTGTGGGTCGCGGTCGGGTGTATCTTAGCCGCTTGATTGTGCGCTTGTGTTACACAGCGCGCGATAAGCATGTTACATGTACAGTTGAAGTTGAGAGTAGTATTCACAGCGCCCCAGTCGGCGTGGTGGGAAAAACCGACAGAAGGCGGAGAAGAAAGTGTCAGGGCTTGAATCGGTATTGGACTGTCCCCCGGAAGGACCACCCAACTCTTCGAAGTAGATTATGGTGCAACGGTACCCCAGGATGGCCGTTGGAAGAGGTCGGCTAGGCGAAAATGAGTGCGTGTACTGTCTCTTCGGGGTCAGTAAAAGAAATCCCCTGGTGGCCACAGTTGAAGTGATCGGGGGTCTTGGATGGCAGGCCTCGCCATCAACATGAAGTCGAGGCCCCCTTGAAGGTTCCATCGAGCCATAAAAATGGCGAAACGCAGGTGGTGATGCTCGTGAATCGGACAGTCTGTGAGAGACACAGTAGGAGTGTGGGGGTGTCGGGACAGTCACTGGTGACGCTGGGCTCGTTCTCAACCTCTCAGAGCGATGGGCGTTTAGCGAGTTCGTCTTAGCGGTGTTTACTCCATCTTGTGTTCGACACATCCTCAATCCTGTGAACTGTCTGGCTACGCTCCCAGGAGCACACGAGCAGGGGTCGAGGGTCAGAACTGGGGCGACGCTGAGAGTGGCGCCACCCCATGGCGGTCGTGTCGGCGCCCCACTCTGACCTGTCATCGCCTCCCTCCTCCGCACTCGCGCCCCCTGGGCTTATCAATGAGTTCGCGCCTCCCCAACGAGTGCATTGCTTTGCGTACACGTGCTGATGACACGGGTCCAGCGGCATCCTGGCGAGCAGATCTGGGGTGGCTGGGAGGGGCCTGACGTCGGCGGGGTCAGGCTGCGCCTCGCATGAGCTAGCTGATCGGCTCGTCCGTTCTCCAATCGGAACCGTATGCATCTAGCCGAGTTCCCAACTCGACACTGATATCGAATCGCCGGCGGCAGAGGACAGCGCTCTATTCCCTCGGCCAGCGTAGTGTACAGCCCCAAACACGACCTGCGTCAGATAGGATGGGGTGCATCCGCCAGCCGGCGGCATTGGCACTTTCTGCCCTTGGCAGCTCGCGACTGCGACCCACTTAGCGAGGTGCCAAGCCAGCCGTCCCTCGACGCGGATGGTGGGAGGCCGAGACCTAGGAGACAGCCGACAAACGAGGGGGGTTGACTGCTGGCCGCGGTTGTTGGCAACCTGGCCCGCGCCAAGGCGCCAAGCCGCTCTCACCCGAGCCCACCACATGCCGCACTCGCCGCTGGCGCGCTGGCCACTCGCCGCCGGCTCGCGACAGTGCCGCCGGTAAGTGCCGCGGCAGGCGGCGCACGCATGCATAGGCGACGCGCAGCTGTTTCGTGTGAGTCGTGTCAGGAGCAGTGGGCTGTGACAGATCTGGCTGTATTCGTCGGAACAGGGGCGCAGTGGGTGCGCGCGTCGTGCGCGGCCCAGTAGCGAGGGATGGCTGGCTGGGGAGCCGGTATGAAGTGTGGGCCTGCTCCGGGTGAAGTAGCGTACAGCCCTGGGACTAGTGTCAGCACGTAGAGGTCAGTTGACGCGGCTTGGTCTCGACCGACCGTCCTCGGAGCACGGTCGGAGGATGAGCGTGCTCCGAGTCTGTGAGAGTGCGCCGAGCGCTGCCTTGGAGAGCGAGCGAGGACGTGAGCGGACAGGCGGAGCCGCCTGTCCGCCCACTCGCACACGGCGTGGCAAAGCCGTGCGTGAACACGCATGCACGCATGCGCGTACGACTGTGGCCCGAGTTCGTCGGCGCTGCTAGAGGGAGGGGGCCTCGCTCGGTCGGCGGTGCCCTGCGGCATTGGCGAGGTGTTTGGGTGCCTAGGCTCGCAGCGGCTTGGCAACCCTCGCGAAGCTCGTTTCGACCATCGGCAGTCGTCGCTCGGATCAGGCTTGTGGAGCCTGCACGCTTGCCCTGCCACTCGGACTGGGGCCATCCGGGCAGCTGTCACCGTCGATACATGCGCTGATCTGCGACGATCTGCGCGGCACGACGAGTATCAGATAACTGTGCGCGACACACTGCGTCGATTTTCGCGCGCTCTTCGATGCAGACGTTCTCCACGCCGCTGCTCGTTGCAGAAACGCTCGCAAAACTGCCATTCACCTTGGCCGACCATAGCCGGCGGGACCTGGCCGCGGTTTCCTGAATCACGCTGCCGCCGGCGGGAGCTTGCGGTCCAAGAGCGGCTTGCTCCACAACTCTGTGGTGCCAAGACCTTTCCAAGACTTTTCGCCAGCTCGTATTTGTCTGCTCGCGTGCCGAGCGTCTCGCCATTCGTCCAGTCTACCGTGCTTGGCAACCACCCCCGACACGGGTTGGCACTGCGGTAAGCGTACCAGGTGGGGCAAGCACGCCTCCCCCAGGCCCTGCGGGCACCGTTGCGCCGCCGGCGGGAGACTGTGGTCGTGCTGCACGAGCGCAGGTCCGGCAAGGGAATCTTCACGGGGGCCGGCGGTAACGGCCCAACGGGGGGGTCGTGTGTGCCCCGCTGGGGCAGCGGGGCACGCGTGCTTCATTCTCTTGCGGTCCGTGGAGCGAGAGGTGAAACGTATAAAGCGGGCAATGGTCACGAGGGCCGGGTTGTCCCCCCGCCAACAACATCAAACACAGCATGTCCGATAAGGGATCCAACCCCAAGGAGTTCAAGTCGTACCAGGAGCACACGGAGCAGGCGGGTGCCACCCGCCGCGGCTCGCACGCCGTCGGCAACCTCCAGGTCGTCAACCCGCTGCAGCGGTACTCGCCCGAGAGTGTGGCGCAGTCGGCCAAGTCGTGGGCCGAGAGCGTCGGCCTCAACGAGGACGCCGACCTGTTTGCGCGTGCGTCGCTCGTCGCGCGTGACCCCGACAACTATGGCGCCATCCCCCAGCTCACGGACGACGACATCGCGGCCCTCGACTACGAGAAGGCCCACAAGTGGGCGGGCACAAAGATGCTCTACTTCGCCATGTTCATCTGTGCGCTCGGTGCCGCATGCCAGGGCTGGGACCAGACCGGCTCCAACGGTGCCAACCTGTCCTTCCCTCAGGAGTTCGGCATCGCCGTCACCCTGCCCAACGGCGAGCGCGCGCCCAACGCAGACTGGAACGAGTGGATTATCGGTATCATCAACTCGGTGCCCTACCTCGCCGGCGCGCTGCCTGGTGTGTGGCTCTCCGACCCGCTCAACCACTACCTCGGCCGTCGTGGTGAGATCTTCCTCACCGCGCTTATCCTCATCGCGACCCCCATCGCGTCGGGCTTCGCCAAGAACTGGGGATCCATGATCGCCATCCGTATCGTCATGGGCATCGGAATCGGCGCCAAGGCCGCCACTGTCCCCATCTACGCCGCCGAGATGGCGCCCACGCCCATCCGTGGTGCGCTTACCATGGGCTGGCAGCTCTGGGTCTGCTTCGGTATCTTCCTCGGTTTCGCCGCCAACGTGGTCGTCAAGGACGTCGGCCGCATCGCCTGGCGCCTGCAGCTCGGTTCGGCCTTCATCCCCGCGCTTCCGTGAGTTGTTTGCAGTGACGCGATGTGGCGAACAACAACACTAACCCGCCCAGCCTCGCCATGTTCATCTACTTCTCGCCCGAGTCGCCCCGTTGGCTCATGAAGAAGGGCCGCTACCAGGCTGCCATCACCTCGATGAAGAAGCTCCGTCTCCACCCCATCATCGCTGCCCGTGACCTCTACTACTCGCATGTCCTATACGAGGAGGAGAAGGCCGAGGCCCAGGGTGCCGGCTACATCACCCGTCTGGTCGACTGCTTCCGCGTGCCCCGTATCCGCCGTGCCAACCTTGCCGCCAGCACCGTCATGCTTGCCCAGCAGATGTGTGGTATCAACAGTGAGTCGTTGTCAATGTGGCGCCGAGACCATGCTCACACCCCACCCCAGTCATCTCGTTCTACTCGTCGACCGTCTTCAAAGAGTCGGGCTCGAGCGACACCCAGGCCCTGTACGCCTCGCTCGGTTTCGGTGCGCTCAACTTCGCCTTTGCCATCCCCGCCGTCTTCACCATCGACACCTTCGGTCGTCGCTCCCTTCTCCTCGCCACCTTCCCCGGCATGGCCATCTTCCTCCTCGCTACCGGCCTTGTCTTCCTCCTCCCCGTCGGCACCCTCCGTCTCGGCCTTGCCGCCACCTTCATCTACATCTTCACCGCCTTCTACTCGGTCGGTGAGGGCCCCGTCTGCTTCATGTACGGTGCCGAGGTGTTCCCTGTAAGTCGTCGACGGCAACTGTAAACCCAGAACGCCACACTGACACACCGCCACAGACCATCCAGCGTGAGCAGGGCATGGCCTTTGCTGTCTTCGTCAACCTCCTCTTCGCCGGTGTTCTCGGCCTCACCTTCCCCCGCATGAAGGGTGCCATGGGCCCAGTGGGCGCCTTCTGCTTCTACGCGGGCATGAACGTGCTTGCCCTCATCTGGATCTTCCTCTGGGTGCCAGAGACCAAGGCCCTTACGCTTGAGGAGCTTGACGAGGTCTTTAGCGTCCCGACCAAGGAGTACATGTCTTACCAGACTAAGGTCTGGCTGCCGTACATGATCAAGAAGTACCTGTGCTTCCAGCGCCCTACCCCCATCCCTCCCCTCACCAGCAAGAGCCGCTTCGACAGGACCGACTCGCAGTACGCCTAGTTTCGTTTGTAGTAGTGTAATGTCCGCACAATGGTACAGGACCCAAGGAATGGTAGTGAGCAGTGTGGATGAATATGGTTAAGCACAAAGGCCGATGCCGAGAAAGGGCCCCGGGCAGTGAGGACGATGGCGTCGCGTGACTGAAAGTAATGTTCATCACCGAGCAGCAAACTGTGGGCGTGTGTGCTTGCTCCACCGCGCGTTCCTCTGCCCACCAAGTCGGTGGGTCACTGAACCCGACTTAGCCTCGACGGCGGTTATACTCCTCCGGCTAGTGTGCAGATTGTTACGCGAATAGCGCCTCATGTAGGCGATCCTCTGCGAGCGACTCTGCCGCCCATGTCTCTGGTTACCGGACACGGCCACGGCATCTTCAACACTCTGGTGTTGTCTGATGCTTGTGCGTCACACAGTTGTCGGTTTCTCCGCTCTCCGGATCGACGCCACCGGCGTCAGGCATCATGCAACCCCGATGCAGCGCTCGACAACGCAGAACATAGCCGAAGAACAGTAGTGTAGCGTGGGAAGCCTGCAGCTGTCAGCTTGGCGCCATCAACGCCACCCGGGTGATGCCTGGCTGCGGCCAACGGCCCGCGGACAGCGGGGCAGCCCGTGATGGCGTTTATAGCATTGTAACCAGTCTGACATGACGAGGTTACCACCACTTTGTCCCGTTGCGGGAGCGGTATGATGTTCTGTGGAGGCCCGAGGGGACGTAGGAATGAATGCAAGTAGCGAGCGTCCAAGACGCCGCGGCCGCGAAGAAGCGCCGATGGTGTGCGTCCCATGCATGCGAGTGCGACTGCGAGTGCGAGTGCGAGGTGGGATGCCTTGCTGCACCTGCCGAAGCGAGAAAGCCGGCCAAGCCGTAGCGTTGTTCCTCGCATTCGTCACTAGTGAACCAGTAAGACGCTTGCCCGGCGTTGTGGGCCATGCTAGACAGTTTGGTGGGGCAGCAGGGAGTCACCGCTGGCTGCATGTGCGTGCTGCATGCGTGGAGCAACGTGATGCATTGTGGTCGAGTGCATACGATCAGGTTGCGTGCTATTCACCCGCAGCGAGCGCGTACTGGGTGGCGTCTTCACTGCCCGCAGTATGAGAGCTTCTGCGCCGCCGCGTAACAGACGCAGGGAGAGCAGCTCGCGCCCAGGGGGCCAAGGCCACCCGCCATCGCTGTAGCTTGCAGGGGGAGGCACTGAGGCTGCCTCTGCTCTAGTACCCTCTGCCGGCCTGCCTTGTGCGTTGATGACCCAGCAAAGTCAATGTGCACCCTGAGACTTCTCTTTAAGCCAGGGCGAGCGCGTCGTGAGTGGCAGCGCTGCACCAGGGAATGTAAACTGGAATGCGGTCTCGTTGCCCGGGCTCGCATGCGCTATGCCGCCTGAAAGCCTCTGCCCGGGCACCGTCGTGGCGAGTCAGGCTCGCGAGGCTGCGTGCCCACGTCTAATGCTATTATACCCTTGGCCATGTTCCATTGGACGGGACGCGACCGCTTTCTTGGCGGACCCGGTGGCGTTGGGCACCTTGGCACCGTGGATGGCTTGAGGAGGGCAGCAAAGATGCATATGCCCGTACTTAAGTGCCACCGGGCTAGACACAATGCGGGCATACACTCTACACTCTACTCCTCCTCCTCCTCTTCACTACTTTAGCACCACTGGCTGGTCAACGCAACAGGCTTGCGCACCCTCGTTTCTGCAACTGGCATTGCAGCGCGTACATAGTACCCCCCCTCTCCACCTCTAATCCTCTCAACCCCATCCCCAAGCCCAACCGCCCACGATGAGCTCCCTTGCGCAGGCCGCAACGATTCTCTCGCTCTCCCTCCTCACGCTCTCCGAGTTGACTGTGGCGGCGCCCGTCATCCTCACACACCACCTCGAGCCCAAGGCGTACAACCACAAGTTGCCCAACGCCGACAAGTGGAACACGTTCACCGCGATCCCAACGACCACCACGGCCTCGTGGGACGACGGCTCGTGGAAGCCCGACACCGACTCGTGGGCGCCCGCACCGACCACCACCACGTCGGCATGGTCGAGCGCACCCACGTCTTCGTCCACCGCGTCCAACCCCAACGGCGGCACCGACCTCTCGGCCAAGCCCCCACGGCCACAGACCGACAAGCTGCGAGGCGTCAACCTCGGTGGCGTGAGTACAGTCCCTTGTTCACATGGCGGCGTCGTGGCGGCGTCGTGGAACATTCATGAAACTCGCACTGACACTTTTCTCAGTGGCTCGTGCTTGAGCAGTGGATCACTCCCTCATTGTTCCAGCAGGCCGGTGGTGGCGTCCACGACGAGTACACCTGGGGTCTGAACCAGGACAAGGGCCACGCTACCCAGCTGCTCCGCAAGCACTGGGACACTTGGATCACCCAGGACGACTTCCGCCAGATTGCGGCCGCTGGCCTCAACTCGGTCCGCATCCCCATTGGTACTTGGTCTTTCGAGCAGTACGGCGATGAGCCATACATCTTTGGTGCTCAGGAGTACCTCGACAAGGCCATCGGCTGGGCCCAGCAGTATGGCATCCAGGTGCTCATTGACCTGCACGGTGCCCCCGGCTCGCAGAACGGTTTCGACAACTCTGGCAGGGCCGGCGAGATGAACTGGCCCAACCAGCAGTCCTACGTCGACCACACTGTCAAGGTCATCTCCCAGATCGCCAAGAAGTACACCCAGTCCCAGTACCGCCAGACGGTCACTGGCATCTTCCTCCTCAACGAGCCCGCCGGTTTCAAGGGCGGCAACCTCATTAATGCGCTCCGCGACTTCCACAACCAGGCCATCAACATTGTCCGCCAGTCGGACAGCACCATTACTGTTATCCTCCACGACGCGTTCATGACCCCGTCCTACTGGAACGGCGACAACAACGGCGACAAGAACCTCATCATCGACACGCACTACTACCACGCGTTCGACCCCGCTGTGCAGGCGCTCAACTGGCAGGGCCAGATCCAGCGCGTGTGCGACTCTGCCGGCCTCTTCCAGAACTCCAACAAGCCCGTCATGGCCGCCGAGTGGTCGCTCGCTATCGGCGCCCAGAACCTCGGTACCGACAACTACGGCGACTTCCTCCGCCGCTTCTTCGACGTCCAGACCCAGACCTTTGAGAGGTTTGGCGCCGGATGGACCTTCTGGTGCTGGAAGACGGAGAACGCCGCCGAGTGGAGCTACAAGGACTCGCTTGCCAACGGCTGGATCCCCCAGGACCCCACAAAGCACACGTACTCGTACGAGTCGCTGTGTGGTGGTGGCGGCGGCGGCGCTGTTGCCACGAACAACAACAACAACGGCAACAGCGGCAACAACGACTGGAACAACAGCAACAATGGCAACAACGGTAACAACGACTGGAACAACAACAATGGCAACAACGACTGGAACAACAACAACGGTAACAACGGCGCCGGTGACTGGAACAACAACAACGGCGGTGACAACTGGAGCAACAACAACGGTGACAATGGCGACTCGTGGAACAACGACAACTCTTGGAACAACGGTAACGACAACAACAACGGCGGCAACAGGAACGGCGGCAAGGGCAAGAAGGGCGGCAACGACAACTAGATCGAGCCTCCTTCGTGACTTGTATTTTGTAGTCGTACATAGAGACATGGCCAGCGGGTCTGCACATGCATACTTGGCGACTCAACGTGATGGCGGCATGGGGAATGGCGATCAGTAGGCGGACGTATGGTGCGGTGGAGGTCGCACCCCACAGCTGGACGCATGGCATACAGCGAGCACAGTGGCCAGTGGCCAGCAAGCAAGCACTGCGCAGGCCTGCATATCCATCTCCACACACCACATCTCCACACACCGATCTCCTCGACGCCACCGCACATTAAGCCCCGGACAGCAACTCGCAACACGCACATTGATGGCGATCAGCTCTCCGCTGCGCACATTCCATCCCTGCTAGATTGCCGGGTAAGCCGGAGTCAGAGACCACGCCCCGGCCTCCACTATTCGGCCTTATCTGCTGCTCGCTTTTGGGCCAGGGAGATGTGAGACCTCGTGACGGTGTGGGGATGCGGAGGCCCGGGCATGGGCTGGGGGATGCTGCGTGGGTGCTAGGTGACCGGGGGGTACTTGTTCGGGTCTGTCTATAGTCAGGTCAGGTCCGCACGGCTCGTCGCTCTTCAACCCTGCGCCAGGCTGCTGTGCCGGTGGGGAAAAGCTCTCCCACCGACGCACTGCGTCTACAGGAACGCTCGCTGTGGAGCGCCCTGCGCTGCTAGCGACACACAGAGAACATGAGGCGCAGTCCCTGTATTCATCATGTACAGTAGGCAGGCGGCGAGTCCCGCGCTCACATGTTTCGCGGCCATCGTTAGCGCCTGCTCAGCCCAGCCTGGCCATCCACTTCCTTGCGGCCTCACTACTCGCGGCATGGCTCACTGCCTTTGCCTTCCACTACCAGTGCGCCTTGCCAGCGCCCCGACCCCAGCCATTCTGCAGACATACATCATGTACACACTCAATGTACCCAAAGATTTCAATACAACCACTACCCGTCCAGCGCCTGCACCACCTGAGCCCACGGCTGGTTGTTGAACGCACCGGGCACCTGGTCGCCGTCAAACAGCGAGGCCTGGACGACACGGTCGCCCTGCTCGCCGCCCCAGGGCTGACGGCCGTGCTGCGAGATGATGTTGTCGTACACGAGCACGTCGCCGCGGTGCCACTTGTGCAGCACGCGGATGTCATCGGTGATCTCCTCGAGCTTGGCGAGGTGCTCCTTGGAGATCTCGGTCCCGTCACCGTAGTACTGGACCGCGACGGCCTTGTTGTCCCAGTTCTGCTTGAGACGGCGGTAGTACGCCGCCAGGCCGGTGAACAGCGTCGGCAGACCAGTCGACGGCTGCGTGCGCACGGCAGGCAGGCGGTGCGTGACCTCAAGCGTCGAGTCGTCCTTCCACTCCCAGGTCGTGTGCTCGCCGCGCGCGTAGCGCTGCAGCTGCTTCTCGATCTTGGCGCGGCGCGTGGGCGCGTCGTCGTCGTCCTCGATCTCCTTGCCGAACGCCTGGCGCAGAGTCGAGCCGCCGGCGTACTGCGCGTCGACCTTGTACACCACCCTGGAGAGGATGCCCTCCTGGGTGATCTTCTCGATGAACTCGGGGATCTCGGCCTGCGCGCGCTGGAACAGCTCGAGCGACGACGAGATGGGCGTCTCGCCGCCAATCTCGGGCACCTTGTGTCCGTAGAAGAAGATGTACTCGGGCGCGTGGGGCACCTGGGGGCTCTCGTTGTGGTTGTAGATCTCGACCTCCTTAGGCGACTCGTTGGCGGGCGCTACGTTGGGCGCGAGCAGCGGGCGGTCAACAACAATGCCGATGATCTCGTGCGGGCGCCACCCGAACGCATGCGCGAAGCGGCTGAACTCGGTCGCGTTATTGATCGGCAGTCCGCGGAACAGCAGCGTGCCGTGCGACGCGAGCAGCTTGGTGAGCGTCTTGTCCTGCTGCAGCTGCTTCACCGTGTCGATCGCCTGGTCGAGCGTGAGCTCGGACGTCGGGCGGAGCGCGAGCGGCGTCACGGTGCCCGGCGCATGCGGGGCGCCGAGCTCGCGCTGGTTGGTGGACGGGAGGGCGAAGGGCTCAAAGAAGGGCGTGAGCGACGCCTCGGAGGGCGCCGCGGAGGAGGCGGTGGCGATAGCAGTGGCCATTGTGGGAGTCTGTTGGTCGTGGTGTGCGTGCCTCAAGAACTGTCGCGCGCCGTTTTAACAGCGACCTGCTAGCTGCTTGCCTACCTCAGCATGAGGCGCGACTGCATGCATAAGCCTCCACTCACCGGAATGAAGCGGTCAACTAACGCAATGTCGCGATGGAGGCTCGACATTGCCAGGAAGTCGAGGGGTTGGGGGTGGTTGTGGTGATAGCGCAGAACGAGGTGGTGAAGAATGACGTGATGGTATGGCGAGGCGGGCGACGCCGACGCGACCACTGCCACCACGGCCACTCCGACGCCGGACTCGTGCTTGCGCAGGCGGCTGAGCCCCGACATCCAGGATGCATGCTACAAACGATAACCGCGAGGCGCAGAGCGAGCTTGGGCCCCGTCGCCGCCGCCGCTGCCTCCGCAGCGCTCGTCGTGCTCGACTCGCTCGCCAGCGTTGCAGAGGCCGCGACGGCCACTGAAAATAGCTGCATGAGCAGCTGAAGCGACGCTTCGCGCACAACTGAGTCCACCTCGCGCGACATTCGCAACTCGTGACGCTCATCTCATGTAAGTGCATGCCTCGGCTTCGGCGTCTGCACATCAGTCAGTTGATGGTAGTAGTCACGGGTCAAGGCAGACCGACTGCCTAGCGTGGCTTATCGCTGCGCGCGCCCACGTCAGCAAGCTCAGCATCAGCAGCAAAGGACACGAGAATGGCGTGCTTATCCGAATAGATTGTGTCGTGCTCGCCGTGCTCTGCAGCTCCGAGCCAGATCCGACGAGCAGCAGCAGCCCTGGCTGACGGGTGTGCTCGACGCATAGACGCGTATCTCGGAGGTGCAGCGTGCTTGGCAGGGAGTCGCCAGCGGGCAGAGTCAGTCCCGAAGTCGGTAAGTCGGCTTGTCGCCCCGGAATCCCGACACATTGAATCACAACATCGGCGCCAAATTACCAACATGCGACAGAACTTTAGCGCTTCGTCTCCTGTGCCTGCACAGCGAGTGGCCTCAACCGCCAGACCACTAGCGCCCCCCTATGAGCCATGAGTGAGCTTGCCAATGGGCGGCGCCGCACGCAAGCTGCGTGTGGCATGACGTGCCATCTTATCATCGTTGGCGGCGGTGGCGGGCCGGCAAACGGGCGGGCGAGTTTGCCAGCTCTCGACCAACCGTGCGGGCCGTATTCGACAGGAAGACCACCGCCGTTGGAAAAGGATATCGGATGGTGTCAGTGCCAGTATCGGTGCCAAGGTGGTCAAGGTGGAGCTGTACATAAGGTCCAGATGCGCGAAGCGACACCGTAACACCCCGCAACCATGTCCGAAAAGCGCCCCCAGACACCTGACAAGGCTGGCAGCGTCGACGACGGCGACCGCGCGCTCGCGCAGGTCCCGGTCGTTGACGGCCCCGTGCAGCGTGAGTTGCGTTCTGGTGACTTGGCACAACGAGCTGACTCGCCCAGCCCGCCTCACAGGCTTCAAGGGCTTCTACCGCTCCACCCTGTGGCAGATCCTCATTGTCGGCTTGTGTGCCTTCTCGGCGCCTGGTATCTGGTCCGCGATGAACGGCCTCGGTGTCGGCGGATCGCAGAGCCCGAACCTCGTCAACGCGGCCAACGCCATCCTGTACGCGTTCATGACTGTGAGTGGGATGGGGTGGACGAGCACGGGGAAGGGGACGGCCGGCTGACGCCGACGCTAGATCACCTGCTTTGCCGGCCCGTGGCTCACCAACATCATCGGCTTCCGCTGGACCCTTGCACTGGGCTCGGTCGGATACCCCCTCTACGCGGCGGGCCTGTACCACAACAACCGCACCGGCGCCGAGTGGTTCGTCTACTTTGGCAGTGTCATGTGCGGTATCTCTGCCGGCTTCTTCTGGTCGGTCGAGGGCGCGATTGCGACGGGTAAGTGGCGAAGGGACGCTGCTAGGCTCGGCTTGACGTGCACTGCGCTCACACTCCAGGCTACCCCGAGGCGCACAAGCGCGGCCGGTACATCGCGACCTGGTTCAGCTTCCGCAACTTCGGCAACATCATCGGCGGCTCCATCTCGCTCGCGCTCAACCACAAGGTGAACCGCCGCGGAAAGGTCGGGTACAAGACGTACCAGGCGTTCATCGCGATCCAGTGTCTTGGACTCATCTTTGGCCTTTTCCTCTCCAATCCCGAGAAGGTGCAGCGCGACGACGGGACCAAGATCGAGGCGCCGCGCGGCATCAAGTGGCGCGAGGAGCTCAAGCAGATGTGGAAGCTGCTGCGCTCGCGCCAGATCCTGCTGCTCACCCCGCTCTTCTGGTACTTTGGCTGGATCCAGGCGTACCCCGGCACGTACCTCGCGACGTACTTCACTGTGCGCTCGCGCGCTCTCGGCTCGTTCATGTCCGCGGTTGTCGGCACGTTGTCAACGTGGCTGGCCGGCATGCTCGTCGACATCCCGTGGGCGAAGAAGCGCCAGACGCGCGCCATCACCACGTTTATCTTCATCGCGGCCGTCAACTCGGCCACGTGGATCTGGGCGGTGTACATCCAGAACGAGTACCGCCACACCAAGCCCGTGCTTGACTGGGGAAATCTGTCGGCCTTTGGACGCGGGTGAGTGTGGACGTGGGCGGGGCCGTGTGGACGTGCACGCATGGCGGCAGAGAGGTGATTGCTGGACGCGAATAGGATCAGCCCTCTGTCTCTGTCCTTTGGCACACAGTCCCCGAACGCCCCTTTCCCCCACAGTGCGACCTCTTGCTGACGCATCAGCTTCGGCGTGTACATGTTCGAGCGCATCACATTCTCTCTGGTAGAGAACTACGTGTACTGGTGTATCTCCAACCTGTCCGACTCGCCGGGCGACTCGATCCGCTACTCGTCCCTGCTGCGCGGCATCGAGACCGCCGGCGTGGCGGTCGGCTTCGGCGTGCAGGCCGTGCCCACCGCGCTGATTGCCACCGCGTCCATCAACTGCGGGCTGTGGTTCCTGTCACTCCCATTCTCGTTCTACGCGACCGTGCAGGTTGTGCGCAAGTTCAACGAGCTCGAGCGCGAGCGGGAGGCAAAGGCCGCGGGGGCAGAGGTGGGCGACGACGACAGCCGGGCGTAGATCACGTGGCGGTCGTAGGTAATAGATTATGCATGTCGTTTGGGTTACGCCTGTGTTTCGCACGCGTAGTGAAGGCTGTGACGTGACGGGACCAGTGGAATGGAGCACGCACTACATGCGCCAAAGGCAGGCTGACCCGAGGGTTTGGAGAGCAGCCCCCTTGTCTCAGCTGGCATGGTGACGCCATGCGCGCAGCAGCAACCTAGTAGCGGGCTACAAGCGCAAGCGAGCCAGCTCTGCATCTGACTCGCGCATTGCTTGCTTGGGCGCGACTCGGCGGCGCAGGAGGCTGTGCGCGCAGACCCCGTTCCGTTGCACCCCTGCGCGCGAGGATGACTGTATGTACCGGTCGACGGCGGCGGGCAACAGCCAACAAGGCGAGATCCGCACAATGACGACGAGGCGACGGGCAACACGGAGCTCTCCACTGTTATGTCCGGTCCTTTCGCGCCTGGCACGTTGCCGTCCCTTGGCCACTAATCGCCGTCGCCGTGCACTACTCCCACCGTGCCGCGCGCTGTCGGTGCGTCATGCAGCTGCGCGGCATTTCTCGCGCCGCTGGTGGTTGTCGTCGCTGGGGAATGCTGTGAATGCTGCGCCACACACACGCCTGCTGGGATCGATGCTCGCTAGGCGTGGCGTCGAGGCGCAGCCGCAGCAGCGGCAATCCACGTCGCTGTCGCCGTTGCTTCGCATCATCAAGACAAGACAGCAACGACAATGCATGATTGTCGCATCTTTACAATCGCGCTATCACCATGAGCGCACACTTCCGCTACCGCCTGCTGGGCAGCGCGGGCCGGCGCGAGCCAGGCGCGGTGACACCGCGGCGCCGCGTCCTCGTATTCGGCGGGCTCACGCTCTTCGCGCTCGGCCTGGCGGCGCACTGGCTGCTCGCGCCCGACGCACTCGGCAGCCTGTGGGACGCCAACGGACCGCATGCCGGCGGGGCAGGCCCCAGCGGGCTCGGCGGCTCCGACGACGGCACAACGCCGACGCCGACCGCGGACGCAACACACGACTGGCCCCCGCCGCACGCCACTATCACGGCAGAAGGGCACCACGACACCGGGAGCATGAAGCACCACATGATCACCGACCTCGGCGACATCGCAGACGCGCGCTACCGCATCAACTTCAACTCTGCCGAGTCCGGCGCTGAGAAGTGAGTGTAGTGAGCTGTGCTGCGCGCGCAGTCAAGATCGAGCACGAGTGGCGAAGGCCCCTTGTATGACACCGGTTTGCTGACACGCGGATGCAGGTTCTTCGAGCGCCTGTACGACTTCGCACTGCGTCTCCCACAGGCACTGCAGCCCGCCCTCGTTGCGTCGATTCATGCGCATCTGCCACCATCGCACAGCGGTGTGCCGGCGCCATCCGACCCCCCGGCACCACCGGCGCACACCGCCATGGTGGCGCACAAGAACATCTTCCAGACAGACTTCAAGGCGCCAGGAGAGTTCACGCGGCAGTGGCGCGACATGAACGCCGGCGACGGATGGACGCTGGACTGGTACGACGACGCGCGCTCCGAGGCGTGGGTGCGTGAGACGTTCGCACCGGCCGAGGACACGCACGCGGGCGGCGTGTGGTGGGCGTACTCTTACTTCTCGCGCGGCGTGCTCAAGGCCGACCTGCTTCGCTACCTCCTGCCCCTGGTCAAGGGCGGGGTGTATGCTGATGTCGATGTGAGTGTGGGGTGCTGCGGACGCAGCTGCGAGATCTCCCGCTGACCCCTTCCCCGCCCAGACCAAGCCCATTCGCCGGATCGAAGAGTGGGGCCAGCTCGACGTCGACATCCTCGATATTGAAGAGACCGACGGGCCAGACTGGTATGCCAAGCTGCCGGCCGACGCGGCCATCATGGTCGGCTTCGAAACGGACGTGCACGAGAAGGAGGGCTGGTACAGGTACTGGCCGCGCCCGGTTGGCGTGTGCCAGTGGGCGCTGGCCAGCGCGCCCAGCCATCCCATCATGCTCGAGGTTGTGCGGCGCGTGGTGAACGCGACGCACTATGTCGCGAGCGAGGAGCGGCGCGCTACGACAGAGGAGGGCGACGGAGCCGACACCGCCGACAAGCGCGGCGCGCCGCCCCTCTCCGTCGTCGAGTGGACCGGACCCGGCGCCTTCTCCGACGCGGTCTTCAGCTACCTGCTCGCGCGTTACAACGTGTCGTGGCACCATGTGCGGGGTCTGCGCCGGCCGCTGCGCGTGGGCGACGTGCTGCTGCTCCCGATCACGGCGTTCGCGTCGGGCGGCGAGGCGGACTTTGACGACGAGGGCCCCGGCTCGCCTCAGGCGCTGCTGCAGCACTTCTTGCGCGGCGGGTGGAAGAGCGACGGGCAGTAGGTGAGGGGGGAGCACGCATAGACCTAGATCAGTGAACCTGTCATTCTAATATCGCGCCAGGTGCGCAGAGAAATGTAAACACAACATGATAGCATACAACACTGGTGTCAGCGGCGGCAGGTGGGTACACTCACGCCTAGTTCTTAGTCTCGCCCGTCTCCTTGATCTGGTCCGTCTGGTTCGTCTCGATCGCTGCTGCTGGCGCGGCGGCCTCACCCCCCTCGCCCTCGTATCCACAGTGGCCGGGCTTGCCGCGGTTCCCGCATGTGCCGGTGCACAGCTTGCCTTCGGGGTTGATGTGCGGGCGGACGTCCTCGATATCGACCACGCCGGTGTCGACGCCCTCGGCGGCGCTTTCGGCCCAGCGGGGCCGCGACGGCGTCGGGATGGCGCGCGTGCGCGAGCGCGAGCGGCTGCGGTCGGCGCCGCGGCGGGGGAGCGGGATGGCCGCCGGTGCTGGGGTCGCCATTGCTTGTGATGTTACTGGTGCTGTCGTTGTCATTATTGTGCAGTGGCTACATGAGCGTGATGGAGCGACACGACGATGGAGGTGTTGTCGCGGGAGATATCGCGTTGTGCCTCGGCCGATGATGGCTTGTCGGGGCTCGCCGTCCGATGGGCGCGGCGAGGGGCGGAGTGGTTGCAGTGACGGAGCGTCGTCGGCGCACGCACTCAGCCCTAGGCGCGATGGGGCAGTGGTGGGCACACGGTGGTCACGACAAGAGTCCCGAGACGGTCACGGAGTCGGAGTAACGCAGGGTGGTGCTAGACACCGGCAAGTCCCACCAACTCGGGATGACGAGGTCGAGCGGGACAAACAACCCGCCGATGAACTGCGCACCAGCTGCATGTGGCGCCATTGTCCCCCGCAGATCGCCATTGTCCAGCGATCCATGGCGTCGGCGGCTGATCCAGCGAGCGCTACATAGGCATTGTTGGTGCTGTCCAGCCGCAATGTTCTTCTCGAAGCCTCGTCCGTGTCGAAGCAGACGTAGACATGCGCTCCTGCTCACGAGAGGGGGCCGAGCGGCGCCACGGCCCGCCACCATAACTGCTGACGGCTGTTGGCCAGCTCGAGTTGGCAGCACTCAATCACTATGCTTTAATGACCACGACGACGACGATCACGACTATCACGACCACGACGACCAAGGCAGCGGCAGCGGCCGCGGCGGTGTCTGGGGTGGAGGCCAAGGCGGTCCCACCACGGCACGCGCCCCCGCCGCCGCTGAACCTCAGCTACTCGGCGCTGGCAGCAACGCTGCTCCCCAACCCGCTGCCGCGCCCCTTCCCCCGCCGACCGCGCTCGCACAACGTGCACCCGTCGCTCTCGGTTCCGGCTGAGCCTGTGGTCGCCGAACCGACGCCGAAGGTGTCCCACATCCCCGGCGGGGTGGTGACGCTATCGACACATGTGTGGACGGCGCACGACGAGTCCGAGACCATCGTCGCGCGCGTCCAGCTCCCAGCAACCGACTTCGTCAATCCCAAGGCCCGCCCGCCGGGCCTCGTGCGCACAGTGCACCTCGAGCTCGCCGAGACGCTCAGCGCGGTCGGGTTCGAGCTCCAGCGCTGGGAGGGCGAGGTGCAGACCGTCAACCGCAAGGAGCGCGCGCGGCGGTGGAACGAGGAGCGCGGGATCCCGCACCCGGTCGAGCACACCGTTTTCCCGCTGTCGCCGATGAGCCCGTCGACCATCCCGCCGCTGCGGACGCCGCGGCCTGCCCCGCGGCCCGTCGCGCTCTCGACGCCCAGGTCACGCGACAAGCTGCTCGCCAAGCTGCGCACGCTCAACCAGATGGCGTCGTGGATGCACGACCTGTGCATCCGGCTGCGGATGTACGACACGACGCTGTGTGCCCCGACGTACAGCTACAAGAGCTACGGACCGCGTGGGGACGCGCACGACGACTCGGACTCTGACGACGAGCGCGAGAAGGAGCGCACGGCAGACACCGAGCGCACGGCGTGCTACCGTGCGGCGTTTCTCTGCCTCCTCCGCGAGCGCGTGTACACGTTCCGCTCGACTTTCCCCGAGAGCGTGTTCTACCAGACGCGGCTGAACGACAGCGTCGAGGCGCTCGTCAGGTGCGTCGAGGCGCTGTGTGCGCCGTTCGAGACCCAGCTCGATGGCGTGCGGCTGCAGTACACGTGAGGGGGTGGGCGGGGCGAGGCGGGCGGCCAGCGCGCAAGGGGCAGGGGTTGTGCAGCGCGGGTGAGTCCGCGACATGGCGGGGGGATTGCGCGAGCGGCGGCATGCCGCCGCGCGCAGTGTAGCACTGTATGCATAGACTGTAGAGTGGAGCACGGCGTGGGCGCCGCTCGGCCTGGAGTGGGAGCCGGCAGGTTGCTGGGCGGGTCCTCTCTTCCCATGGCCACAGACACATGTCGGCAGTGAGCGGAGCAGCAACGCCGCACGACTGCAGTGCGGGCGTCACACGACAAAGACTCTGACGCGACACACCGCCGGCGGGGACTGACGGCATGGATGTGCGACACGTCGCCCTCCGACCCCCGTGCCATCCTCTACCTCGAGGCTGACTCCAATCGGCCTCTTTCGATTTCGGCGGCAGACCTCGACAGCAAGTCGGGATCTACGCTGGCCAGCAACGCCGGGTTCGATCGGTCGGCAGGGACCGGCACGGAGCGCCATGCTGCTTGCAGCCTCGTCGCGCCGTCGCGCCCGATGCGTCCGACGCGCCCGATGGCCCCCGCACGCACGCATGCGTGTTATCAGCCCAGCGGGCGACCAGCGCCCGCCGTATCTCGGACGGAAACGTGCTGCTCGACCAACCGCGCGCGCCGACACGCAGTGGCGCTTTTGTGGCGTCAGGCGTGGGTTGGCACGATACTTCCCGGCGGCGGCGGGCTCGCGGTGCCGTCCGAGGGTGTTGTTGTGATAAGTTCTGCGTATCGTGCTGCCGTACTGCCTTCGCCCATGCACTTGCTGAAGCTCAACCGGAACACACATGACGACCCCAGAGCCCGCCGAGACAGCGACACGCCCCACAACTCCGACACCAACACCGTCACTGGCGCCGCCGACGCCGGCGCCGGCGCAGCAGCCCGCCCCGGCGGCCATAAACCTCGCGCTGCGCCTCGCGCCCGGCCGCAGTGTCACTGTCCGCGTGCCGCTGGCCACCTACCCGTCCCGCTCGGCCATCGACGTCGTCGCGACGCTCACTCAGCTGCCCATGTACCTCGACGGCGTGCGGCGTGAGATGGCCCGCTGGGAGGCGGAGGAGCGAACGCGCGCGTGGGCGCGGGAGCAGCAGCTCGCCCGGCCGTCCAGGTCAGCGTTTGCCAATGGCCCATGGGCGGCCCCGCAGCGGCGACCCGGTCCCACACACACCGTGGGCAAGAGCCGCGTCGACTCGAGTGTGCGGTTTGAAGCACGTGTGCGGGACGCCGGCTCGGCGCCCACCTCGGCCCCGACCTCCGCCACGCCGTCGGCCGCCACGTCCCCGACGACCTCATACTCGTCCCTCTCCCTCGATCCCGAGACGCCCCCGACCCCACCGGCCAGCACGCTGCCGCGTGTGCCGACTTCCACGCTCCCCGTGCCCTCGTTCACGCCGAAGCCGCTGTATCCGAGCTATGACACGCCGTCGCACATGCAGTGCCACCACCACCCATACGCGCGTCCTTTGTCCGCTGTCCGACCCGGCCCGTCACGCCCTGCACCATCACACCATTCACCGCCACCACTCAGCCCCGTTGCGGCAGCACTCGCTGCACTTGACCCGGTCTCAGCACTTGCGGCAACGTACGTCCGCCTCGACCTCCTCATGGCGGAGATCGAGGCGGGCACCGCACGGCACATCCTGCCCCCGAACACGCTGGCAGCACTGGCGGCGCAGCGCACAGCATACCTCGCGGTCCTGAGGCGCGAGGTGTACGCATGGGTCCGGAGGCTCCCCAGCGGCGTGGAGGAGCGTCGCGAGCTGCGCGGCCTGGTCCGCGGTCTGGCCCGCGTGCTTGGCGAGCTGGGGCTTGGGCTCGAGGGGGGTTTGGGACGGGTCGGTATCATAGAGCACTAGATGCGCGCTGCGCTTACAAGTTGTACATAGGACATCGCATAGGATTGAATGGAGTGCGGAGTGGGGGATGATCATGGCAGGGATTAGGCGGTGGAACAGAACTGCGCGTCGGGTGGCCTCGGCCGTCTTGACAACTTGGAGAACAAAGGCGTCTTCCCGCGTTTTGCTGTAGGCATCTGGATAGCACTCGCTGTGCTGGGTGCCTTGCTTACTGTTCCCTTGTCCGCAGAGATTCCACTCGCCCCCATCACACTGGACACGAACCTGACTGTTGAAGGCTTTCGGAGGGCTGCCGTCAATGTCGCAGGAGTCGGAACGGTATGCCCGGCCCTCGGCTGCCCGACAGCACGGAGCACCACGCCGCGCTTCTTGAACAACACACGCTGCTCTGACGGCACGCGATCCATGTACACGTACCCCCCGCCGAACTCCTTGCACGCGGCAGTAACGTGTCGGAAGAACGAGCGGATGCGTCGGCGCGTGTGGCGGTTAAACTCAAGCGCGGCGTACGATTCAAGGAGGGCGTGGTTTAACAGGCGGATGAGACCGACGTACACCGCGAGGTCGACCGCCGGGCCGGCCGCCATCTCGAGGTTGAACGGCAGCGACCCGTTGTTCATGTCGGTCAGCTGCGCGTCCATCCCAGCAGCAACTGCACACAGCCCGTCAAACACGGCGAGCGTGGCGCGGATCGCGGACCACGCGCTTCTCTCCATTGACTCGCGTGGTGGCGGAGGTGCTGCGGTTTCACGCGCACGCGGCATCGGAATGCCAGGGCCGGCAAGATAGATCGCGTGCCGCTTGTCCTTGTGCCCCACGAGGCTCTCCGGGAGCTGGAACGGCGCGGAGATGGCCACTCCGATGCCCCCTGCTTCTGAGCGCAGCGGGCCAGGGGTCGTAACCTTGGGAGCGTGGGGAGGTACGATGGTGCTTCGCCTGTAATCCCCGGTCGACCGGGACAGCCGGCTGCTGGTGAGAGTGTCGCGTAGCGTCGACGCCCGACGAGCGCTGAACCGTGGACTCGTGTCCTCCACAGCCCCCACATACTCCAGAGACACCTCCTTGGCCTCCCGCTTAGCCGCAGAGCCCTGTCCGCTACGGGATAAAGACGGCGGAGTGTATTCGGCGAATGTGGCAGCCTCGGCGTGCAAGATGGCCACGACGCTGCGCAGGGACCCCCACGCGGCGTCCATGCTCGCGGTGGTGCGGGTGACCTTGTGCGGGCTGATCCAGTTGGCGGTGGTGGACAGGTCGACCACGCGCGGGGACGAGTGCAGCGTCGGGTGGGCGCACGCGTAGTCCGGCAGATCGCACTCCACCTGGAGGTAGACTACGGGTCCCGGGCCGAATGGTAGTGCTGGGGAGGTGTCAGGCGAAACGGACAGGATGGCTGCTGTCGGAGTCGGGGGGGCGTGTGTGACTGTGGCGGTGATGTCCTTGGATGGCATGTGCGATAGGACCTGCGAGCTCGTAGGTTTGGCTGATGGGGTTGGTCCCGGAGTGATCGTGATACGAGAGTGCGAAGAGCCGTGCGAGTCGCGCCTCCGGTCTTCACACTCGCGGGGTACAGGCAGCATACGGGGATCGGGGGCAGCCTGTCGCGCTGTGCCATTCTGGGAAGATGTGGCGGTGACCTGGCGGCCTGGAGTCTTGCGCTCAGTCCCCCGGCTCGGCGATGCACTTGCTGCACAAGCGCCACCGTCGGGAGTTGTGCCACGGGTGTCCCTGGCTTTATTTCCGAGGTCCATACTCTTGCCAGTGGCTTCCCCGGAGCCAGCGCGTGAGTGCAGCTTTATCTGAGAGTTGTGGTGACTAGAGGCTCCAGTGTGGGCTTGCGCTGTGGCAATGGGGTCGAGGCGGCGTGGGAGTTGTGTACTGTGGGCGCGTCAAGATCTTTGGTCAGCTTCGCAAGGGTGGAGACAGGACTCACGGACTGCTTTTGGGGATAAGATCGTTGGACTGAACTCGGTTGGTGTTTGATCGAGAGAGATTTCTCTCAGGCGGTTTCGGTTGGTGGGTTCACGTTCAGAGGAAACGACAAGATGGGGATTCACTCGCGCTCGACAATAGCCTCCGAAGCCCTCGTGTTGCCACTGACATGTTCTTGGTGATGAGAGCTCGGTATACAGTGAAAGAGGGAAGACGGGCACCTGATGATGCCTCGCTCTCGCACCTTTGGCGAAGTGATGTGGATCCTCACGCTACGAACAGTGGGTGTGTGCGAGGCACCACAAACAAACAAAGGATTCGTTGGCTCTATGAACTTGCATGAGTGCTGACTGCTACGGGCCGTACAATGATGACCACTACCAGAAACGGATCTTAAAATACAGGGATATCGGCCTCTAAAACATGGTCTCGCTGGCGTCCATCGCCGCACTCTCCACACCGCGCAGGTAGTCGCTCTGACGCATGGTCGGGCCAAGGATCCGCATCTTCGTGCCACCGTTGACGAGGTGAGAGATGCGCCGGGTGTTGAGGTGCTCAAAGACTCCCTCATACTTGGAGAACGGCTCACAGAGTACATTCATAGCCTTGGCAAAGGCTCCAACGATGGTGCGCAGGCGCCGGCCTTCGGGCCCGGAGAAGCTGCCGGGCGGGAAGGAGTCGAGGATCGTCTTGGCGAGCGAGGTCATGAGTGCGAGGAAGACGATGCGGTCGGTGGCGGGGTTCGCGGCTGTTGCGAGGTAGAACGGCTCCTTTCCGTGAGCCATGGCGACGAGGCGTGTGTCGGCGATTTCGGCTTCGAAAGCGAACTGCGTAAAGTTATCGAGCATGGAGGTGATGGCGCCCCAGGGCTCGTCTCGCGGGTCGGCGGACTTGTCTTCTCCATCATCCAGAAGTCGCTTGGGCTTGGGTGGGTGGATCTGAGGTCCAAAACACATAGCCAGACCTTCATGGTAGTCATCGACACTAGTGCCGGCCTCGTTGCCGCTGCCGGCGCCGTCGAAGATGGGAGCAGCTCGAACGGTCGACAGTGATGACCGCGGCGACAGAGGAGCCGAATCCACTTCGTCGACAACACTGAGCTCGACATCCCATGAGGTGCGTCTGTCCCAGTACCGCAGGTCTAACTTGTGGGGCTCGACTTTCATCCTGAATTGTTCCAGGTTCGTGGAGAGAGCTTGAAGGGGAGAAGCGAGTGATTCGCTGGTCTGGCTGGTGGGCGTCGAGAAATCATCAGTGGGCGTGGTGGGCGGTGAGGGGAATGCAAGGGTGGACATGGCGCGACAGCTGAGACGGCGCGTCAGGGGAGGGATGGGGTCACTACGTGACTTGAGTGGCGATGACGGTGCTGTCGCGCCAGCGGTGAGAACGGACAGTGAGTCGCACTCGGCCAAGGGGATGTATGCCAGGCGGAACGTCTCGCCACGCAGCTGAGAGACTCCAACGCGGAGGCTCTCCCACACCAGCGCGACACTCTCAACTGTGCGCTCAGGGGATGGGTTGACCCAGTTCGGCGTGGTCGAAAAGTCGACAGTGACAGCCGAGGCATGGGGCGTAGAATAAGTTCCTGGCTCTGTGGCGAACATCACCTCAAGTTGGAGATGGGAGACGGGGCCAGGGGGAAGAGCGAGGCATGCTCGAGCTGGCGACGAGAGAGGGGAAGGGGCGGCCTTATCGTTCGAGAAGCGAGGGATGCCGGGATGCTGCGTGTCACTTGGTGTGGCAATGCAGGTATTCGACTCCATTGGGCTGTCGCCCGAAGTCACAATTGCCAGTTGTGAAGGCTCGCGGCTCTCCGTCGGGCGCTGGCGATGAGCATAGTGCTCCGGCATGCCGAACGACGCCTCAGATCCATCGACCGGGTCGCGATTCTTAGAGGTGGCAGTGGATCCAGTTGAGGAGCGGAGGGCGTGAAGGCTGAGGATCCTCTGCAGGGGCTTGCCGATCTTAGCCTTGGCTCCAGAAAACCGATTGGTCGCGGTGTCGTCGATCTGGAGCGTGGCGGGTGGCAGGTGGAGTGCGGTGTTTGACACCCACTCTGTGATGGCCATTGCGCGGGTTTCCAGAGCGCCAAAAATCGCGTTCTCGTAGTTGAGGTAGTCGAGACTGTCGGTGCTCAGAGGCAGCGTAGCCCACTGAGAGGGGTCCGTCACATCCTCGGTGGTCTCCTCAGTCTCGGCACTGGGCTGGGCTTCGTCGCCGCCGTCAAAGTTGTCTCTCGGATCCAGCTGTAAATTCCTCTGACCCGCCGAGCCCCACTCAGACGCTTCAGACAGCGCGTCGGTGCTGTACTCAAGCCTGGGTGGGCTCGGCGGGGCCATCGGGACCCCCTTGGAGAAGTAAGTGCTTGCGCGACGGAAGGCCGTCTTCCATAGCCCAGCTATCATGCTGCGCCCGGCGTTCTCCGAGTCTTCCGCTACAGCGACCAGCTGAATGGTGATCTCGGGAGAGCTTGATGGGGTTTGGGGGAAAGCGGTCTCAGAGCATGCCGTCGGAGAGGAAGCCGTCTCAGAGGATACTGTTGGAGAGGAGGCCGTCTCAAATGGGCTTGGTGGCGGGCGAAACGGGTCGGGGTCGTCGTCATGGTCAATAGGTGCAGTGGGTTCGGTCAAAGTCGCCACATCGACGCTGGAGGGGAACTCTCCATAGTAAATAAGATCACGACCATTACTGTCGACCAGGAAAACCGGGGTGGGGTTCCCCTCTGTCATGGTCAGCTAGTGTAACAAGGAGCTGCACGTACCTGTTCGGGGGTGGCTCACCTCCATCCGGCTGGCTTGGGCGCACTTACCAGCCAGGATGACCTGTTGGGGAGTGTTATGGGCGATGTGGCTCTGGAGGTCTTCGTGGCACGAGGGCTCCTCATCAACAACTCCGTCATCAGCGGAGCTCCGGTGGTTGGGCTTACATGTTGCGGGCGTGGCCAGCTGAGAAGGTGCTGGGGGAGGAGGCTCACTCCCAGACATCTTGCCGGCAGAGAGGATGCAATCGATCGGCATGATGCCGGCAATGGCAACGGTTGCTTAGCTGCCTAGTGCTTGTGCCAGATGGAAAAGGTGGCGGGTGGCGGTGTATGGGTGGGGGAGGGTATGCAGGAAGGTCGAGAAGCCCAAGTGCTGGTGCTTGATGAAGAATGCCTCAGGGGATGAAGCTGGAAGATGATGATGGCCTTATGAAGGCCAGCGTCAAGACAGGGAAGAGGAGCGCGAGTGATGGACACACAGGGTCGCATCCCAAGCGGCCCGTCATGTTGGTTCCAGTGATGGCAACCACACACAAAACACGGGAGGGAAGGGTGAAGTCATGCGCGTCGAGTCCTCGCACCATCAGTGAGTACCAGTGTTTGGGTGCATAAGCGGGATCCCTGTCGGGGTGGAGTGGGGGACCAAACATGGGAGTGGCGGAGGGTACGCGCTCGCCCCATGGTGCGAGTGATGGGGTCTTGGGCAGGGGTCCGACTTCAGAGACTTCATGCTGTGTGGGGAGCGGTGGGGCCGCGGGAGAGGGGTCTTTTGCCTCACTCGCGGTCTTGTTGGCCGGTAAACAGAACACAATGCATGTGAGAGACTCAGACTAATCAAACGGAGCGCAAACCAAGACAGAAAAAAGCAACTGCAAATGTGCAGGCCTTTGGGTGGCGCTTGGGAACAGTGAGAACTCTCTAAGACTTCCCAAGTATCAGCTACCGGAGGCCTCGAAGAATGACAACCCACCTTCTTTTTCAGTCCTCACGGTAGATGGGGTTGAGTCCCTCCCCATTGTATGTGATGTAGCCCAACTGAGGCAGGTAAGGCTCGACAAATTCGTCAATGGCCGACTTCCACTCCCAAACATCATTGAACATCTGTTGGTCATGCGACGCCTCAATGAGATTGGTATAGAGCTGGCCTCCACGGACGCGAAGGAGCTCAGCCAGGATGAGCCGGTAGGCCGCATACTCGCGGCGGGCGTACTCGCAGTCCTTGATGGTGACTGGAAAGGCTGCGCGAGTGCGGCGGCCATACTCGTCTGGCTCGCCATCCTCTGGCCCAGCCTCCTCGTCGGGGTGGAGGAAGTGGCTCAGACGGCTGACAGTCGCCCACGCGTCCTTCGGAACGTTCGGGAGGAGGCGGTTGAGGGGCTGATTGAAGATCACCAGAGCATGGAGAGGAGTGCCACTGTTGCCACCTGCTTCCGCTGTTGGGGCGGACGCAATGGAAACCGTTGGTTCCACATCATAAGAGGAGGGAGCCTGGGGGCCTGGAGCTGACGCGGACTTCAGTTGGAGGTCAGCAGTACTCCTGGCTGTGCAATCAGAGCCCGGAACCACTCACCATTTCCGCAGGACCAGTTGGGAGCCCCTCTGAGCGGAAGAAGTTCAGGATCGCCCCACGTTCATATCCAATTGGGACCGCGGGAAGCGACGGGGTAACAAGGGACTGCGGAGGTGATGGTGATGCCGGAGAGAAGATAGTAGGGGGTGGAGAGCTCGGGTCGGGCTTGGGGTGCAGGCGGCGGTACCGTCCGTCCATGCCCCGGAACATCCTCTCGTTTGCCGCCCGCGCAGGGGCACGCTCGTCGACCTCCTCCTGGATAGGAATGGTGCACATGGCTACCTCCATCTCCATAAGCGACTGGGCGAGGGTGGCGACGTAGATGACCTGCTCGATCAGGATCTCCGCCTGGAGGTAGCACTTGTAGGCGTCGTCGGTGGTGAGTGCAGGCGAATGGAGTGGGTCGCAGCGGTTGAGGTGTGACTTATGTGCGGCGTCGTATTCGGACTGAGTCTCCCAGGCCACGTCGGTGACCTTGACCTCGCGTATGGGGGAGCGACGCCGCTGTCCCACCAGGTCCTCGCGCCACCGCCAGTCGTGGCAGTCCGAGGTTACATCAAGCCAGTGGTCGAGACGCTCGGGGAGCTGTGCAAGGGGAGATTTTGGGTTGACTCGGTGATGGTTGATGAGGAGAGTCTTCAACCCCTGGAGTGAGTTGAGAATCTCCGGCGTGAGGTGGGCGAAGAAGTGGCTGAACTCGTCAAGGATGGTTCCCTTGCCCGTCCTTCCGGCTACAGGGATCCACTTGGCTGCCCCAAAGCCGCTTAAGTCGACCTGGACGCGGATTTGCTGGAGTAAGAGAGTCGATTCGTACCACCACGGCACCCGCAGGGCGTAGATGCCCTTGGGGCCATGGTTGGTAGACTTGATGGGGTGCAGCTCGCCGGCGGTCTGATTGGTCGTTGACAAGTATCGGGGGCCGCTCTTCGGATAACCCCGGATGTGGTGGGGATTCTCGACGAAACGTGGGTTGACAAGCTCGGTGGGGAGCAAGGGCCGGCGTGTCGAGGTGCACGCGTTCGGGTAATAGTAGGGTTCGGGGGCGGGCTGTGGCATCGTGGGTGTGGGTGTGGGTGTGGGTGTGAGTGTGGGTGTGAGTGTGGGTGTGGGTGTGAGTGTGGGTGTGGGTGTGAAAGATGGGAGACTGACAGAGACAGCTTCAGTGGCCCTTTATGGAGTCGTCCAGCATCAAGGCTAGTCGCAACAGTCGCGAGAATGTGTGGCGAGTGATGATTCAAACAACGCACAGACCACTGATGAAGAACACACACGCGTGGCTTGCCACACTGCCACGCTGCCACTGATGGGGTGTGTGGGAAACGTGATGTCTGGCTGGCCCACTATCACTGGTTCAGTTTGGAGGGTGTGTGTGCAGGGAGGCCATTGTTCGGATGCATGGGTCTGGGATTTTTGTTGCAGACCATCATCGCTTCTGTCTAGCTGCTCCCACTTGTTCGCGCCCAGTTGGCACACCAGCACCGGTGCGCCACCGGTGTACCCGCCACACCGGCCTTCTGTGAACTCAGTCGGGGTAGCAGTTATCTCCAACCACTGATGCCGAACGCATGCACATACACCATCCATGTCACGTCTGATCGTGCCTGTCGTCAATCGACAAAAACTGTAGAAAAATGCACCCGCAACACAATGGAGTAGGTGACCAATTGGCGACCAATTTGCACAGAGGGTATTCATATGATAGGTATCTGAAAATGGGCGTATTTTGCATGGTATGCAGTGAGCAGTGGGCGTGGAATCTGAGCGGATACCTTCGAAGGTCTCGGGGTAGGTGAATTGTGGGGGAGTTGGAAGATACTGGCAGGAACACGGACAGAGGGAAGTCGATCGCTGTAGGATGGTACCTTAGAGATTTGACGTGGATGAACTCAGGTTCCTGTCGAGGCATGGAAAGGCCTGCTGACTTGACGATATGAGGACACTTCAGATCTTGAGGCATTCTGCCGAGGTGTCGGCACGAGTTGCAAAGTATTCCTCGGCCTCGTCGTCTGTGACCTAGATATGTATTAGCATGTCCACATCTGGAGTGAGCGGTCTGTGCTTGCCTCGACGGGAATAATCTCCCTCAAACGGCCCTCCAGCGGGATGCACCAGTCAAGGATGCTGCGGTGAAGCGAGTTGAGATTTTTAATCATGAAGTCCCTATCGTTGACGTATTCCTCCGTAATGAGGGGGGGAGGAACTTTCTCCGAGACGTCACGGAAACTCTCAAGGAGATCCAGTACTCCCCCAAAGAGGAAGCCGGCCGTCACCAGCCGCTCGGCAATCTCGGGATAGATGTCATCGTAGACCTCAGGAAGGGGGGTGGCCAGTGCCAACTCGCTCAGCGTCGTGCTGCTGTCGTAGATGGGAACACGCGGGCCGCTCCTATCGGAGCCTGCCAAAGCTTTCGCCATGGCCGTACGAATACGAAAGTTCCCCTCCCTGAGCTGAGCACAAACCACCCAGATCCAATGGACCCTGCTTAGAAGCAAGTTTATCTTGACGAGAGTTTCCTCGGCCAAAGGGCGAATGCCCTGAGCGAGAGAGAGGCTATCCACCGAAACAAACCAGGCTTTGAAGTCGACGTGCAGGTTGTATATCACGAACTGATAGGAGGCAGGGATGTGGGCATGAACATCGGCGAGGGTAAGAGGTGGCACAATTGCGTGGTGGAGCACGCGATTCCACATGCCCTCTTCACTGGGGGGCCAAGCGGGCAAAGCGAAAATGAGATCGGTGGGCTCATTCGACGGAGCACGGCTGAAGTAGTTCGGGATGCCGACCGGAGGAGCAGTGCGGTTTCCTGGATGGGCCACAAGGCCGTCTACCGTCTTTCGTAACCTGAGTGGGCGAGTAGGCGTGATCACCTCAAAGCTGGGGATGTAGAAAGGATAGTCGAAACGAGGGGGGAGCTGGTGCGGGATGGGCCCAGGTCGGCGACCTCCCTCATTGAGACGGGTCCACGGCTCATGTGCGGTGGCATGATGACTGATCGGCATGACTTTGACTGGTTCTTTAGCGTGAGGTAGCGAAAGCTAGTAAGGAGACCCACCTTGGTGCTGAAAATTCAGAAGGTCAAAGGAGTGTGAGGAGACTTGAAGGAGAGACTGTCGAGATGAGTGTTGATGGGATCAAGCACCAAGATTAAGTACGCTCGAGGTCGGGGATTACCAGGTCGGGTTAATTTAGTGTCCTCCCATCACTACTGATGGTGAACAGGTGTAAACATGATGTCAACCTGCCCAGCAGAATTCATCCGAGGGAGGAGGAGTGATGCACGCCCTCGCCCCAGTACAGGGTAGTGAAGCTGAATTCAAGTGGCAAGGACTGCTCTCCGAGTGGTATGAAAGTGACGGAAGGAGAAGGGCATGCTGGAGAATGCAGGATGCCTTCTCAACGATAGAGCAGCTTGTGAACGGAATGAGGTCTTGGTGGCTACTGGATTTCTCCTCCAGAGCGGTACTAAACACATCGTGGTCAGAGCCGAATTACTGTTTGCTTTTCAAAGCCATGTCCTGACTCCTTCAGAATGATCAAGCGTAGTATCTACACTCCAAAGTACTTTTCAACATGCAAGTTCATTCACAAGACACGGCCAGTTTTTGCCGTAAGAGCAAGTTGAGGCAGCAGCAGAATGGGTTGCAGTAGTCAAGAGCCTCGCCGCCTCCTCGGTCTTGTCCAGCTGAGCGCTTTCCGTCGGATCTTGCCGATAGCAAACATGTCGCAATCGTAAACGAGGTCTGCCCGTCCACTTCAACAACTAGCATCTCTCACTCTCTGCAGTGCAGCATCAAGAGCATCCTTTTTCACTGCATATCTCTCCTCTGCGTGACTGTATACCCTGGCTACAGCATCTATCTTGCGCCACCCCAGCCGACAACCAACATGTCGTACTCGCCCCGTGCGCAGGAGCTTCAGGAGGCAAGTTACTTGGCTTTCACCGCTAACTTGCCCAGCTGCTCGACGCTGTCCAGTCCCTCGCGCTTCCCTTCATCACTGCGGCGGACAACTCCAAGGATCACAGTCAGCAGAAAAACGGGAGTGCGTCAGCCAATGGCCACAGCGAGTACCAGATTGCGCCGTCGCTAGGTCCCGTCGAGCTGGGCAAGGTCCTTGACATCAAGTTCCCTGCCGAGGGCGGAGGACAGCATGGGTTCAAGGAGCAGGTCGACAAAGTCCTCAAGTGGAGCGTGAACACATGGGACGCTGGATTCTTGGATAAGCTCTACGCGTCCACGAACCCCGTGAGTACTGCAGCAACACTCCATTCTCACGCCCTTCAGATTGGCATTGCGGCCGACCTGCTGCTATCCATCCTCAACACCAACGCGCACGTGTACAACACCTCCCCGGTTCTCACGCTTGTCGAGAAGGCCACGACTGTGTTCCTTGCCCAGCTGTTCGGTCTTCCGGGGCCACACATTGGCGGCTTTTCGCAGCCTGGCGGCTCGGCGTCCAACTCCTCGTCGATTGTCGTAGCCCGCAACACATTGTACCCTGAGACCAAAGCATCAGGCAACGGCAACTACAAGTTCCGCCTCCTCACCTCTGCGGCGGGACACTACAGTGTCGAGAAGGCGGCGCAGATGTTTGGCATGGGCAGCGACGCGGTGATCCCTGTGCCGGTGGACGCCGACGGCCGCATCGACGTTGCCGAGCTGGAGCGAATCGTCATCGAGTCCAAGGCCAAGGGCGAGACACCGTTCTACGTCAACGCTACAGCTGGTACGACGGTGTTCGGTGCCTACGACCCCTTCGCCGAGATCAGCGCCGTGTGCAAGCGGCACAACTTGTGGCTGCACATCGACGGCTCATGGGGTGGCAACGTGGTCTTCTCCAAGACGCAGCGTGAAAGGCGCCTAAAGGGCGCTGAGTTGGCCGACTCGATCGCCATTACGCCCCACAAGATGCTTGGAGTGCCCCTCACCAGCAGCTTCCTGCTCTTCCGTGATCTGCGACAAGCGTGGAAGGCGTTTACACTACCTGCGGGATAGTGCGTGTAGAGTGCAAGGACAACTACTAACGACGACAGTCTCTTCCACACCGCCGCCAATGACGACCCAGATGCGCCTTTGGAGATTTATGACCTCGCCGACCTTACACCACAGTGCGGACGCCGCGGTGATAGCCTGAAGCTGTTCCTCTCGCTGCAGTACTACGGCGTCGAGCACTACGAACGGGCCGTCGACCGGGCGTTTGCCAATGCCGAGGAGTTCTACGCTGCGCTGGAGAGCAAGCCCGAGATCTTCAAGATCGTGTTCAAGAAGCCATTACCATGCCTCCAGGTAAGCCCTGCCGCTATTGTCGTGCTAATGCGTAGGTTTGCTTCTACTATCACCCCGAGAAGGAACTGGTCGACGGTACACTCATGACTGAACGCACGGCGGAGGTAGCACGCCGACTCAAGGTGCGCGGCTGGATGATTGACTACGCACCCGGCCCCGAGGGCAAGTACTTCCGTATCGTCGTAAACACGCGCACCACGAGTGAGGTGATCGCCCAGCTCATCCAGGCACTCGAGGAGGCCGGTGCTGAAGCGTTCGCCGAGGAGCAGGCTCGTAAGTGAGGTGGGAGATACAACATGCATATACTGAGAGGATGCGACTACATCTAGCTGTCTAAAGGATGAACTGTGTGTACAGCATGACCTGGGCGTCAGTAGGACTTATAGGACACGGCTCACTATCACCAGGGCTTCTGACGCGCGTCCTTGAGGAACTTGTCGATCGCCACGAGGAACCCGGCGTACTGGTACTGGGCGAATCTAGGGAAGAACTTCTCCTCCTTGAGCTGGTTCGCGACCTGGAACAGGCGGTCCAGGAGGTACACCAGGATCTGCTCGTGCGCGTCACGCTTCCCGAGTCGGATCACCTCGTTGTGGTAGAAGACGAAGTGCTTGTATGTCTGGAGGCGGTGCTGGATCAGAGACTGTAGATCGGGCCAGTTGGAGGCCGTACGCCTGCCAAGCTCTGAGTAGAGCGGGAGGATGTAGCGGACCTGGCTGAGCCACGCCTCGATGAGGTCGAAGCTGCAGCGGAGAGTGGGGTTGGCCAAGGTGAGCACGGAGGCGGTCCCGGAAGTGCCAACAGCGCTCGGGGACTGCTGAGCCGTCCCCAACGTCGGAAGGTGGACGGTCTCGGGAATGGGGGCGAGGGTTGTCACTGCCGCTGCCCTTGCAGTCTTTCTGAAGACAATCCGGGAACGGTAGGCGGCCCACGCCTCATCGACGCGGTCCAGGTGCGCCTTGAGGAGCTCGTGGTACTTGGCCGCATCCGAGAAGGCGCGGTGCTCCTCGATATCAATCTGCTCGGGGTAGAAGTCGTAAATGGCAGTAGGGATGCGTCCCGCACGGTCCGGGAGGAGCTTGACCTTGATAGGGTACACCCCGGCGGTGAAGGGGATGATGTAGCCGTCGGAGTCGGCCATGTTGGTTGTAGCTGGGAAGGGGAGGTCGGGATTTGAGAGGGATAGAGCGCGAGGGGTGGAGTGAGAGGTGAGGGGTGGGATGTATGAGCAGAAGGAGTGAAGATGGGAGGACGAGGTTCGTTTTATAGCCCGAACGAGCATGCTGAGTGGCCTACACACAGCAGTGATGATGGTGTGCACACCAGCGGTGCGAAGAGTGGTTGCCATCAGTGATGGCGCAAACAGTAAACATCGGGGTGTGGCATCACTGCAACTGGGCGTCGTCCGTATTTGTACTCCCGCGCCCTCCTGCCCCCGTGTTGCGACAATGTGCTGTTTGGTCATCACTGTGCACTCACAATCAGCACTCCACATATGTACAATGGACAGGTTCAGTATGCTAAAAACAATGGATTGTCCGAACCTAGCAGAGACCTGTGCCACTGACAAATGAAGACAAAGGGATGCGAAGCAAAAGGCAAAGGCCGCCCTTCGCACCACTTCATTCTCCGCCAGGGAGTCGAACCCTGCTCTACCGCGATGATATCTCTCAATGAGAGGCGGTTATACTAACCGATATACTAGCGAAGATGTGTGTTTTCTGCAAGTTTTGGCTTTAGGTGAGTGAGACTGCGGCAGAAGGGATGTCTCGCCACCACTGTCGCCTCAATCGCCTCGGTCCTTGCCCCACAGTTGACATCTCCCCTATCCGGCCAGTGCAAGCGACGACATGCTACTTCTCCTGCTAGGATTCAGCTCCCAAGCCTCTTGAAGCCACCACCACAGCTCGGCCACGCTGCCACGAAAGGTGGTGAACTCCGGACACTCCCTCAACGACTTGGGGAACAATTCGTAGTCTTCCAGAGTTTTGACGTACCCAGCGAGGTCTCGAACGACGGTGTAAATGGCCAAACAGTAGGCATCGCTCCTTGCATTCTTGAGCACGCCGTTGTGGTAAAAGATGGCATCGGCGTAGTTTTCAGGCGGGATGATCTCGCGCAGGCGGTCGGTGTCGTCGAGAGCAGCAATGTCCCAACGGCGATACTGTGGTGCAAGGTGTCCGAGCTGATCGAAAAAGCCCTGCACATGGTCCAAGCACCGGGCTCGGTCGTCGTGCCCGTGGACCCGCTGGAGCCGGTAGGCGACCACACGGCGCTTCCACGCATCCAGCCGGCCCTGTACGGCTTGGAAGCGGGATAGAAGGGCGCGGTGGCCGCACTTGAGCTGGTGCTTGTCGCGAGGGGTCATGAACGTGATCTCGTCCACGTGGAAGTCGATAGTCATCGGCGACGTATAATTGGCTCTGTTGGGAAGCAGTGGAATCAGCACACGGTACGGCTGACCCGGCGTGATGGGTACCACGAGGCCGTCGTAGCCGTCCACCATGATGTTGGAGCTCGGTGGTGACGGCGTCGTCGTCCGCTTCGGCACGGGTGGGCGCGTGCCCTCCGGTGGCGCCTGCGCTCGAGGGTGGTTGCTCATGGCTGGCAAGTGGGTCAAGGGCAGAGTACGTTGGAGTTGAGTGGAGAGTGAAAGTGAGTATGACCGAGACCATGTCTCGTCGGTCACCGACTGCTCAGCTCGGGTCAGATGGGAATCAACCAACGCCATGTGTCTGACGAGCCGTGTGCAGACGTGGTACTGTGATCGGTGGGGTGGACAGCGCCCATAGCGGGCGGCAGGGTGGGGGGGAAGCCAGGTCAAATGGACGTGCGTGAGACTCAGCTGACAGTGACGAGTGGATGCTCAGCTTCATGGAATCTATCTACATGCATGCAATGTCACACCGGGCGCCGTACTTTCTTAAGGTGCGTGTGTTGGAATGGGCTGGTAGTGTCATGTCGGGGACATTCGGGCACCCAACAGGCTGTGCTTGCTTCTACGACGTCAGCCACACTCCTGGACAAACAACCCACAAAGGACACCGGAGCGGTACGGCTCCACAACCTGGCTCTCTACCGAGACATGCCAGCCGAACAACTTGGAGACATGGTCCTTGGTCTGGCGGTGGGCGTCGAGTGCTCTCTCGTGGGCGGTTGACTCGCCGTCCGAGCCCCAGTCAATGTACCAGGCGTCGAGGGTGTCGACCTCGGCGCCGAGGGCTGCAAACTCGTCGAGGAAGACGTGGAGGAAGGCGTCGCGACGGGAAAGGGCGTTGAGAGCCTTGGCGTCCCACTCGGCAACGGAGTCGTTGACGGTCTCGTCCAGGTCTGCGAGCTCGTGGCTGATCTCGACAATGTTGTCCAGCGTCTCGGTGATGCGCTCAAACTCAAACGCGCGGAGGTGCTCCTCCGTCTTCCCGAGGCCCTGGACAAACAGTGCATGCGACAGCTGCCAGGCGGTGGTGCGGCGTCTGAGGTTGATGAGGAGGGCCGCGAGCGCCTCGTGCCCAGCCTTGACGGCGGCGAGGGGGCGTCCGGTGCCGACGCCGGGGTGCGGGATGACCTCCACAGCCACGCCCTTGGCGCGGTGGTCGAGAAGAGGCACGGTGACGAGGTGGGGCTTGGGGTGGGTCATTGTGATTGCGAGTAGTACTTTGGTAGCGACCCTGTATCGAGCTGAACAACAGTGCTGTTGTATTGAGTGGGTGTGAGTGGGAAAAGCGGACTGTCAACAACATGGGACACAAAGTGTGCAGTGACACGAGGCAGCGTCGCACGTCGCACCGCTGTGGCGTCAGTCGATGTCGGCGCCCCCAGCGTCATGTGTCAGTGCACACTTCGGCGGCAATGGGAACAGGCTGGCTCGTGCATTGTGGCAACTATGGATAGGGAAGGCTCATGTTTTACAATCATAGGTAGGCTTGGTGGAGGCGACAGAGGGGGAGGGTGTCGTGCACTGGTGGGCTTGGATAGACGCCCATCAGCCCGGCTGCTCGGCCTCAGGCTCGGACTCCCACTCCTCCCAGTCTTCAAGGTCGATAATGACTGGCAATTTTCAGTAGGGATAGAATCCACTCGGACTTACTGCCAATAGGCACCGAGAACTCACTGACCGTGGGGCTGGGCTCTGACCCCTCAGCCTTGCCCAGGGAACTCGTGTTCGCGGCAGTCGGGGGCATGATGGAGCATGTATATTGGGAGGGAAGCGTACTAACAAATTAGCATGTTATATGTCGAGGAAGACGCAACACCAATAAGTAGACCTCGCTGACCTGTTCCCTTGCACTGGGACAGTGGACATTGTCCTCACATGCAGTGCCACGCCGTGACGCGCATGGTCACGGCCAGGAGGATGTCGTGGTTCCTGAAGATAAGAGGTGTACAGCACAGCACTTACAATGTAAGTCTCGTTGAGTTATACAAGGTCTGTATGTGCCATTCGCCATTGAGGTGGAGCGAGTTCGGTAACGTGCTCCAATCGCACCGATACGAAGGTACTTGTCGTGGGAGTTGTCCTGCAATGATGGTCCCCGCCACGCCTAGGCGCCACCTGGTCAGATTTTGTGGCTGTCAAGCATCGAACTGTTTAGACAAGAGGCTGAGTTCACAGTTCTCACATGCTACGAATGTCATAAGCCACATCTCTATGTACATACTTGAATGCCAATAGTTGTATGGCAGAGGCTCGACGTTCACGTCCCCTGCGCTCCGGGGTATGACTGGAGCACCTGGCGGAGCACAGCAACGCGCGCCACGATCACCTCACGCAGAGCGTTGTGACGAGCAGCGATGTCCGGGGGCTCAATGACGCCGGTATCGAGCATGAGGCACACAAACTCGACCATGTCAACCAGACCAGCCGACACAGTGCCAGCGGCGTTCAGGGCGAACAGGCGGCGCCGATCGGCGTCGGTCCACTCAGAGCCAGGGTGGTGTGCCTGGGTGTGCGCGAGTGCGATGCGCTCGCCTAGCCACAGAATGGTGTTCTGGTACGTTGTGTTGACAAGGGAGAAGCCGTTACCGCTATCAGGAGCACGGGCAGCTACTGAGCCTGTTAGCGATGAAAGAGGCCATCGTGGTTGTGGCACTCGCCTTGGAGGAGGACGACGAAGTATCGTGCGGTTTGGCGGTTGTTGTTCGCGGGTGCGGGGTTGTTCGCGGGCACGGGGTTGTTCGCGGGCGCGGGGTCGTTCGTTCCGGGCATTGTCGTTGCTTGTTGTTGGTTTTTGGTAAGACCGTGACTCAGTTGACTTATGTAGCCTAGGCCAACAGCGACAAGGCGATAGAACAATGGCGCCAGGCGGAGGAAGGGCACGCACATCTTGGGAGCTCGCACCTGCGAGGGTGGAAGCACTTTGGATACATACAATGGGCAGTGCCATCACTAACACTCGCACCTCGGATCAGTGAGGGCTTGAGGATGGAGACACTCAGGAGGTGCTAGATGTAGTAGCCTGTGGGAACGGCTCCAAAGGCAGTTCAATGCAGTGCCACACTTCTCCTTCGAGGCGGAATTCTGTCATGCCCAACAGACAATAAAACGTTGCCGCAGACAACAGGATTGCATCCCCCACAGTCACTCTTCTCGCTCAGAGCTTGCACCACCGCCATTCAACTGCCTTAGAACTTGCATTCGGGCGCACTAAGCACCTGCGCCAGGAAGAGGTGACTGCGGAGCACTCTCACTGGTGGCAGCCCCCATGACCGACCTCGCCCAGCCGAGCCCGCTCGGATTCGGGAGGCCAAGCTCGAAGGCCAGTTCGGCAATGTCCTCGTACCGGTGCTCAATGATCGCGTCGCGGAGTGAATCGAGGCGGACGTCGACGTCAGCATCGTACGGCACATCGGCCTCCATGAGCACCTCCTGCAGCTCTTGAACAAGCAGCTCGGCGAAGGTCGCGACGTCGACCTCAAGAGGATACACGCGGGCAAAGGCCTTGTACGGCGGCCCATCTGATGTCAGGTGGCTGTTAAAAGAAACGCACCGACGAGCACATCGCGCCAGGCTGATGCGGTGCGCGTGACGATGTATGCCTTCTGTGCCGGGGTGATCGTCTTCTCAGGGGTGCGGTCTGGGCTACGCATCGGATGCGGTGGTGCTGGTTGGGTTGTGAGAGGTGCAGTGACGTTGCGATCAATCATTCTGGCTATTGGTGCGAGTGTTCAGTGGAAGAGGAAGACAAGGTGAGGTGTGGGGGTTAATAGATGGAGCAGCTGGACAGAACAATGGCTCCAGCTTTGTGCGCCCGCCTTTGGAGTAAAGGTGCATAAAACTCAAACTTCTTGCATTGTTCAGAATCTAGTATCTAGAGCCTGGCCCTGACTTCGCCGTTGGCGTGGTGCGCCTTCCACTCCGCTTGAACAATCTTCTTGATCTCGGTCTTGATAAGCTTGCCGTTCGCATTGCGTGCTGGAATCAGTGCTGTTCAACGAGGATACTTACGCAAGAGATCGCCCGAAACGACGACGATGACAGGGCGCGCGGGGTAACGCAGCCTTGGGGTGACCGTCTTGATGATCTCCTCGGAGGTGGCAGTGGCCCCCGGTGCGAGGGAGATGGCAACACCGACGCGCTCGCCGAGGATGGGGTCAGGGACGGGGACGGCGGCCGCCTCAGCGATACGGCTGTCGAGGTAAAGGGCGTTCTCGACCTCGGCTGAGGCAATGTTCTCGCCTCCACGAATGATGATGTCCTTGGCTGGTGGGTCAGCAAGCGAAAGACCAGTCTACCCACCTCGGTCACCGATGAACAGGAAGCCCTCGTCATTGACGTAGCCGACATCTCCGGAGTCGAGCCAGCCGTCGGCGTCGATCGTCTTCTTGGTGGCCTCTGGATGTCAGTGGGATGTTTGGACCCGCTTTGCTCACTCTCGTCGTTGAGGTACGACTTCATGATGTTGGGACCACGCATGAGGACAATGCCGGGCTTGCCGGGACCGAGCTCCTTGCCAGTCTGCTGGTCCACAATCTTGAGGCTGGAGATGGGGATGGCGGGGCCGACACTGCTAGGCTGGACATGTCAGTCGATGAAGCAGCTGTTGGACATCGCAACCCACGTATTCAAGGTAGTCAGTGAGCGCATTGGACGTGTGCATGGCGCTAGTCTCGGTCATGCCGTAGCCCTGGAGGCTGTGTGGGTTAGCTCTACCCAGGCGAGGGAGCACTTACATGGCGGCAGTGGGCCAGAGTTTGTGGACATCGCCGGGCATACGCTCAGGTGGGGGCGCACCACCGTAGCTCACTCCCTCGAAGACGTGGTCCTTGGGCAACAAAGGAGACTGAATGATGCTCTGGACGATGGCGGGGACACTGCCGGTAGTGAGCATCAATCTGACGCTGCAAACTCACCCTCCAATGACGCCGATGTTGTGCTCCTTAATGAGGTTGATAGCGTCCTTGGTGCTCCAACGACGCATGAGAATCATCTTCCAGCCGCTGAGGAAGATACGGATGAGCCAGCCCTCCACCGCCGATACATGGAAGAAGGGGATGGCTACGAGGACGATCGACTGTTCGGCCTTGGGGGTGAGGATCTCACCCATCTCCTGGAGGGTGGCGCCAGCGCGGAGGATGGCACGGCCGTAAGCTAAGGCATCAGTACGGAGGACTGCAGCAGATGCGTACGGATGAGGCACGAAACGACATTGTGCAGCGCCGCACGCTGGCTCGAAAGGACTGCCTTGGGGTAGCCGGTGGTGCCCGAGGTGTAGAAGATGGTGCCGTCGTCGTCGGTGTGAAGGGTTTCGAGGCCACCGCCGCGGCCCGCCACGATGTCCTCGACGACCTTGGGGTCCGGCTTGGACTTCGGAATGACCTTGTTGGGTGAGCTCTGCCCACGCGTCTTCACCCACATGGACGCCCTGACGAGCATTGACAGGGAGGTGTGCCACATCCTGCCAGCAGTAGAGCTTTCCAACACCCTTGCGAGTGAGCTCGGGCATGAGGGGGCTCAGAACGCCGGCGATCTCGTCAGAGGCGACGATGGCCATGGGCGGCGCGATGCCCAGGCTGTGTCCCATGACCTCGGCATTCCTGCACCGTCAGATACCGAAGAGATCCGATTCACTCACCAAGTCGCGTTGATGATGACCGGGACGGCGCCGAGGAGGTGGATCGCGACGTACCAGATGACCCAGTCGGACGAGTTCTGGCCGCCGATGCCGACGTACGAGCCCTTGACCACGCCGAGCTCGGTCCTGAGCCAAGCTGCCGCCGCGAGCGAGCGGTCTCGGATGTCGCGGTAGGTAAACTCCTCGCGCGCATAAAAGTCACTCGGCTCAGGCGTGGGTGCAGAGATGAATGGGCGGTCGATGTACTCGGCAAACTTGGCCAGGAAGAAGGCACGCCAGGTGGGTGGTTGCTAGCGCGAGATAGTGGTTTAGCGGGGAATGCGCGTCGTCGGCCGTTATCAACGTGGGGGCTCCATCCCCCGCAAAAGACCTACATTCTTCCAGACCTTGTGCTTCTGGCCGTCGATAACGGCGTCCTCCATCTCCCAGAGCATGCCCTTGGAGGTGAGGATCTTGTCGCCTGTCCCTTTCAGCTCGGCTCAAGCGACATCACTCACACTCCTGCATCTTGCGCTTCGGTCCAGCAAAGTTGAACGCCATGATGACTCGAGTCTCAGTGAGGGTACGGGGGTTGTGCTCTCGAGAAGAAGAATGCGGGGCCGGCGGTCAAGGCGCTTGCCCCTCCTTATAAAGCAGCCCTCCGCCCCTGGGTCCCCATATCTTTGTCATTGCTGGACGTGAACAAGGACGAGCGGGGTGGGGGAGTCAGACATTTGTGCCTGCAGTTCGGGTTGTCGGTTTGCCGGCCCGGCGGTGATTGTGGGCTCTCGGTCACCCCGCAGGGCGGTTACCCGCGATTCCGTGGACGTTGCTCCTAGGGATACACAAATCTCCAGTGCTGCGGGATCGCCTCACGTCAGCATGGTCACCTCACCAAATACGCGTAATCAGTAGGGTTCAACGCCGTGCCCGTCTGCTTTATACACATGCATGGTGTTCATGCCCGACTATAGTACTGGAAATCCCTAGGAAGTTTGGTGTTTTTTGGCTTGGCAAACCCGCTTAGACCTTAAGCTGGCTGTCCGCCTCCTCCTTTGTTTGCTTGGGGAGGGCGTCCTCTTGTCCGGAGCCGGTACGTGTGGGAGCGTCGTCCTTCTCCTCATCCTCGTCCGTCTGGGGGTTGTTGGCCTCCGGGTCGTCGGCCCAGGGCTTCCTGCCGTGGGTAACGTTGTTGAGCCAAGGCGGGAGGAAGCCGCCCTCGAGCTTGTAGGTCCAGGGCTCCTTCTCGTCCTTGTTTGGGGGACGGATGCGGCCGCCGGAGGCCTTCTCGATAAGCCAGACAGTCGTGTTGATGAGGATGTAAGAGCAGATTCCGCCAATAAGGCCGTAGGCGATCGAGTAGGTGAAGGGCATGACGGCAAGGCTTGTAGAGGTCAGTTACGCCACGCCTTGTTATCCAACCAATATGCTTACCAGATAAAGGACGGGATGGCGTCACCCATGTACTTCCAGTTGATGTTGCGCGACTCGGCAGCCATCTGGGCGCCGACCAGGATAAGGGTACAGCCAGTGGCCCAAGGAGGAATAGAGGCGAAGATGGGAGCAAAGAAAACGGCGATGAAGAAGCAGAAGCCGGTCATCATCGAAGTGATACCGGTCCTGCCACCCTCAAGGATACCAGCACCCGACTCGATGAAAGCAGTAACGGGGGGAGCGCCGAAGAGGGAGCCAATCGAGATACCGAAGGCGTCAATGCAGTAGGCGATCGACGAGTTCTCAAAGTCCTGAGTGCGCTTGTCAAGGAAGCCACCAAACTTGGCCATGGCGTACATGGTGCCGGTAGCGTCGAGGATGTCAACATAGAGGAAGGTGATGAAGGCGAGACCGAACTGGCCACCGTGCTCCTTGATGTTGAAGTCGAGAACGTTGAGGGTGTGCTTGATGGGGTGGAAGGTGGCAACCTTCTTGAAGAAGTCAAACGCGTCGTCGCCAAGGGGAGTGTGGGGGAAGTTGGTGACGGGGGTGCTACGGGGCCACGAGATGATGGAGACGAGGAGAATGCCGAAGATGATGGCGCCCTTGACGCGGAACATCATGAGCATGACGGTGAAGATACCGCCGCAGAAGATGCCGATCCACATAGTAGGGTTGCGCATCTTGTCCGAGCTGGGGCAGAGACCAGTGTCCTTGTCGCGCATCGACGGGTGGCATCCACCGAGCTCGACCGGGGTGGCCTGGGCACCAGTAATAAGACCAATACCGGCGGCGTAGGTCATTCCGATGATGGTGAGGTAGAGACCGATACCGACGGCGGTGGCAAGCTTGATGGACGCAGGAATGGCACGGGCAAGCCACTGACGGATACCGAGGAGGGTGAGGCCAACGAAGACAAAGCCCTCGACAAAGACAGCGGTAAGGGCGACCTGGAAGGGGACGAGACCCGAGCCGTGGAAGCCGACGACGGTGTAGGCAAAGTACGCGTTGAGACCCATGCCAGGAGCAAGGGCAATGGGCAGGTTGGCGAACAGGCCCATGCAGAAGGTGCTAAGGGCAGCGATGGCAGCCGTGGCGGTGACGAGGTCACGACGGATCTCCTGCACACACTGCATGTACTCGGGGTTGCTGACGCAGAGGTCGGCGGCGAACTCGGGAGGGCAGACACAGGTTCCTCCAGAGTCCGAGACAATGGCCGAATTCACGCTGATAATGTAGGCCATGGCGAAGAAGGTCGCGAGACCGGCGCGAATCTCGGTCGTGAAGAAGGTGCCCTTGCGCTCCTTGGCCTGGCGGTCGTCAGCATGGCGTTTGAAGGTGCGAACACGACGTGAATAGATCAGATAAGATCACACGCGTCGCGTTCGCAGTCGAGCTCCGACCTGGTCGGAGATGACTTACATGGCCTGAACCCTCAAGACGAAAGTACTTGCCGAATGGCGAGGTCGCCACGCGCGTGTTGAAGCTGTCAACCCAAGCCCAAGCCATGGTGGTTGAGTGTCGCAGATGGTGTTGAGTGGATGACAGACGGGATGTGGGAGACTGATGCACCCGAAGGCGATAGCGAGCGTTTATGCTGCCCGGCTAGCGATGGAGCTCGGCGCCAATGGGTCCCACATGGACCGCCCGCGTCCAAACCGTCCAAACAATTTTTTTGCCGGTGGCCTACCCTGTCGCTGAATTTTTAGTGCCAAGCCCCAGGTCGACCCACTCTGCTCAGCCGACGACTCCTCTCTCCTTGATCGACCAGTCGATATACCAAATACTGCTCGCCGGCCTCCTCCGATAAGTCCGGCGTTCCCCTGGTCAGCTGTTTGCCTTTCCGCATCCATGATTGGGTACACCGTGGCTCGTTCGACCCCTCCCCTCGTCATCACTGGCGGGTCACCGGGACCACATGGTGAACGCTATCACAAAGTGGGCAAGTGGAACACTACGTAGCTTCCGGGCCCACATCATAGCGTCCGATAAGAGGCGGATGAGGATAAGAACTGACGGCTTGGCTTCCCACAGAGTGCGCGTGTAGAACTGTCTGAACCGACACCATCGGGGAACAGAGGAGGAGGCAGAGGATGCTTGCGATAAGCGTCTAGCCAGGTCGACCTACGGCCAGCTCACTCTGTCGCCACCTACCATTGTCTTCTCCACATCATAAGCGACTTGGCGGCAGGCCGGCTAATGGCTCGGGCTCTCAACATGCACTGACACTTTGTGACACTCCATGTTCCGTGTAGGGGAGGTGATGAAACCAGGACTGTGCTGTGCTCATCGCCCCCAGCGCAATGGCCTCTCAACAGGGGTGGCTTCTCGCTTCGCCTGAAGAGAACGGGTCTTGTCGACGTTACCAAAGCTCGTCCCGATGAAACAAGCCCATCTCCCTCGCCGCCTCAACACGCCAAACCGGAATGAGCCACCTCTTCGTTGAGCCCATCCTTGCCGACACGGCTATCTCCACGGAGCTAACGCTTAGGAACGACTGACAGCGCACGGCGCATGTCCATCTCCATGTGTTCGTCGACCCCATTGCCGTCCTGGGGCTAGACCGAAGCGCCGAAACCCTGTCTGCTCAGCACAGCGAACTGTCGCATCGACTCAACAAGGCGCGAGAGGAGCTGGCGGACTTCAAACGCATCGTTCTCACCATCAGGGGCAAGTTCTTCTCCAACGCGCCTGAGAGGAAGGAGCGGCAGAAATGGGACTCACAGCTTGTCGAGCTCGTCCATGTGCTACCAGAGGTCAAGGACTGGGACATCGACGTCGCTCACGACGCTCCGCTCCTGAAGGGCACTCCTAAAAGCTACGTCGAGTTTGCCGAGTACCACAATGCGCTCGTCAAGGTTGTGCAAAGGGACGCGTACATATCCACCTTTGTTCAGCGGTTAAGACCTTGGATCACGGGCATCGAGATTGCAGGGGGGGCTCTCTGCAGCAACAAGATTAAGGCCAAGGCTAGTAAGGCGCTCTGGGCTGTGTTGTCACTCAGGCGGTTCGTCGGCCGAATGTGGCCCTTCCAAGACCGGCTCAAGGTGCAGACCGCGAAGATGACGACGTATAACGGGTGAGAGATCTACCTTCGGGTGGTTGGGGAGTAGGCTCCAGATGCACCAACGCCTCGGGAGTCCCTTCGGTTCGGGTGAAGATGGTTAGGGTGGGGCTGTTGGCGATTGAGTGTCACGAGGCGCTGACTGAACCGGACAGTGGTCAGTGCCGAGGGTTCGATGAGTGTCAGCCGAGATACACGGCGTAGTCTGGCGTTGTCCAGTCTTCGGGGAGGATCTCAACACCCTGGCGGATTCGAATAGTCATTCTGGACTTCATATCAATGCGTGGTACTATTTACACAACTGAATGTACTCGCTCAGTCTCTGTCGTTGGGTCGTCTGTTGGCTCGCGTGCCCGTGCTCGTTCTAACTGAGAAACTCGACATGAGCGAGCTGCTCCTCGAATCCCTTGGCGCTCTTCTGGATGTGCCGCTGCGTCTCCTCGAGCACCTCGACGAGCTTGGGGCGGTTCTCGAGCGTGCGAGGGAATCCAGTGAGGTACAGCTCGTAGTGCTCCTTGAGCGCGGCGAGCACAGCGGTACGCTCAGCAGCCAGCAGCGCGAGGTCGTGAGCCTTGAGTGCAGGGTCGCGCTCAGCGGCGAGCGAGTTGATGTCAGGGTCGTCCTCGGGGTCAAGGCTGCCGGTGGGAGGGGCGGGCTGGTCGTCGCTGTTGGGGAGCGGAATCGCGCCCGCCTCTGCGACGGTCCGGTCAAGTCTTGTGAAGCGGGCGGCGAGGGCAGCCACGTGCTCGAGCTGCTGGGCGAGGTCGTGCAAGCGCTCGATGAGCACCGGGTCGGGCGTACGAGGGCGCGACTGGGCTGGTGTGGGCCCGTTGGCTGGTGTGTGCAGGGGGACGCCGTCGGGCTCGACAATGTCCGACTTGAGGGACGCAAATGATAACGAAGACAAGCTGTGCTTGTGGGAGTGCGTCACGAGGTTGGGGTCGGTGGTCGCCGCGATCTTCCAATTGATGACCTGCTGGCGCGTGCGCTCGAACAGGTGCGCATACTGGTTGAGGTGGAAGATGACATCGGGGAGGTTGCGCTCGCGGTATGCCGCGAGTGGAACCCGCACGAGGACGTGCTCACTGTGCTGGGGCTCGGTCCAGGACGGAAGCGAGAGGGGGATGATGATTGTCTGTGGGGTGGTCGTTGCGCGCGTGTGCTCGTCGCCTCCGGCAGCGTCGAGAACCATGGTGAGCTGTGGGTGTTGCGAATGTGCTGGTGATGGCGGCACTAGGAGAACGGGCAAAGTGGGCGAAAGACAACACAATAATGTGTCGCGCCGTTATTGTGTGTCGCGACGTGCGAGCCCCATAGCGTGTTCCACCTATCAGCAGACACATGGCTGCAGCATCTGGGCGTATACTCGGTGGCGCTGGGCGGCAATCTTGCGGGTCTTGGCGGCGCTCTTGTCCCCGTGACGTGCAGCAGCAGCGCAGAGACGCCACCAATCTACCATCTCCGCAGCCCACCTGACTCGGCGGCGATGAGCGCTCCGCAACAACATCCAAGCGGGACCCCGGACGCCGACGGCGTCGTTGTGTCCTGGCACCGTGGCATCTGGCCGTGCAACTCGCGCGATGCACTCTGACAATGAGCACAAGAAACGTGGGTGAGGTCGAGGTGCACAATCCATGCACCCGGCCATACTACACGGCACACGACTGCTCGATGCAATCCGAATGCACTTGCGCATTCGTGATGTCGCGGGGGCATGCGATCGATTCAATCAACACGCGCAACACGTGAGCCTAGACAGGGTGGGCTAGGGTAGTGCCTGACTAGAGGCCCCACGCGACTGACTTGACTTGCCCGCTGAACTGGTCATGCTGGTCAGATAGTGCCGAAAACAGGCCTCTTGATGTCTGCATACCACAGGATATCACAGCGCAGTGAGATGGCGACTGCTCATGCTTCAGACCTCGTCATACCACATCAATGTGGAGATGGCACCGCCATCAAGTCGTCTCCCACCGAAACGAGGATCGATTCCCAGCGGATCACACCGATCACGCCGATCACACATCGCACTTCGCGACTCTTGCTGGCCTGCGAGCAAGGCAGAATTATCATGGGCACTGCTCGGTAACACTGACATGTTCTCTACTCTGATGTGGCGTTGTCCCCCTTTTCGGTCACTTTTTCGGTGGCCTCGCCTGTCGAACTCGTAGCGTTCTTTTGTCAGAACAGGTTTTCAAGCTCATCTCAACACAGAGTTGCAGCCACAGGCTGAAACTGTACAGCTCTGTGTGTGCATCACTCGGCCTGCTTCCAAAGTCTTGTTGGAATGAGATTATGCACGGTCGCATGAAAAGCGAGACGTACGTCGCGCTTCCAGGACTTTCCTCTGACCGCGGGGTCGGCGGCCTGTGCCCTCTGCTCTACACACAGCATGTCTTCTGGTCGACGCTTCCCTGCCCTGGTCTCACTCATCAGCTAGGTTTCTACGGCACTTCTTGTCGAGTCGTCGCATGTCTGTCCTACGAACCCCGCTCGCAATTCGACGAGACGAGGACTCAAGGCTGGATCCAGGTGGGCAGACTGTATGTATGAAGTCCTTCTTGCCTTCTGATTCTCAACTCCTCCAAGACCGCCACCCTGACAGAAAGACTCAGACTCCCCATTTCTTCACCACAACTTCACTCCTTACTCGCTCGCGTCCCAACTATGGCTTTCGGCAAACTCCTCCAGAAGCTTCGTGGCACTGGCCGCCCCGCCCCCCGTGATAGGCTTCGCCGGCGTCAGCCTAGACAGGATGAATCCTACCTCCACCTTGACAGCGGAGATAAGGAGGCCGCCGAGGTGCACCAAATGGCCACCTACCGTGTCACCTACACCAGCCCAGACACCCGCTCACACCGCTCGCCAGTCCTCATTCACCCCGAGATCAAGGTAACCGACTGGAATGACAAGAATCGCGACGAGGTTTGGGGCTGCACCTTCGACTACCTCTCGATTTATCCTCCGCAAGTCATCAACCCCCAAAGCCGGCTGCTCAGGAATGCAGATGCTCTGTGGCAAGACCTACACCAGGCCTCGTCCCGAGTTGCTATCGAGCTGCTGGGCTGGCAGACTGCTCTCAACAAGGGGACTGCTTTTGAGCACAACGTGCGGAAATACCCTTCCGCGCATCCAGCTAGCATCCTCCCTACAAATCGAGAGCTCGAGGTACTCATTCGGGCCGTCCTCTGGTTTCGTGGTTGTGCCGACGCCATCCACCGGTGGGATGCAGCGCTCCTCGCTCCTCGGGTTATATCGAGATTCATGAGCGACATCCAGGGAAATGGACGGACTTGCGAATCGGACCATATTCTCAAGCTCGCTGGTGAACGGCTGCTCCATGTGGCGATTTTTGTCGAGCGCTTTTCCTGGTTCGTCGACCACAAGTGGCCACCCTCGACATGCCGGCGCCGCACCCTCATGCATGCTTTCAGGGACATGCAGCGGTGTGCCGCCATTGCAACCTCTCCATTCCAAGATCAACTCTGGGCAGTTCGAGGTGTACACATTTTGTAGCATTTTGTAGTGGTCGTATTGCGATGTCAGTGCCTCTGTGAATTTGCCACTGTCACTGCAGAGTTCCGGAACGATGAAAGTCGGATGATAGAAGTACATGCGTAGGCCGGCACACTCCCGATCTCGCTTCGCGCCCTTCGTTTTGCAGCGTATGAATTGCACCCGCCAAGAGTCGATCCTCCTGCGGAGACAGCTCCAGTCCCGCCACAGCGAAACCACAGCAAGACAGTTCAGGCGCGTTTAGCTCAGTGGCAGAGCGTCGGAGTCCTACGCGGGATATCCGACGGTCGCGGGTTCGATCCCCGCATCGCGTTCGCGTGGAGCTTTTGCAAAGCATCACTAGCTTTGAGAACAACAGTGTGTTGTAACATTGCGGAGGCAGTGTGGGATGGCAGATCCGTCCGCCAAGATCTGCGCCCGACGAAGTCAAAGTTAATGCCTCTGCTCAAAATCATTCACGCCCCGCCACCGACACACAGAGATCAACATCTCTACCACATTCTTCGTCGTATAACGGTTAGTATGCTCGCTTGTCACGCGGGAGACCGGGGTTCGATTCCCCGCGAGGAAGTGAAGAGGAGCTTCGAGCTCTTCCCTTTTGGGTCAGGGGACAGTGGCGGCGCGACTATTGGACAGCTGCCAGCGCGTCCACCCCTGCAATGAAGCGCCTCAGCAAGCTGCCAGTTGATAAGGGCCTCGAGGGAGGGGGTATATGTGATTTAATTGAGTGGATAGTCCAGTTGTCGGTTTATCATTCGTCTTCAGCAACGGGGGAGCTCGGGAACGACAGCGGCGAATCATAATGACATGGATTCCTGGCTGTAGACTTGTCTTTCAGGGACGGAGTGGCGGGTGCGGGGGTGTGCGTGTATCCATCACTCCCGCCGCGTGTTTTACACACAACAGAGGCGGGGGCGTCGCACTGTCTCTTCCAGGAGGCGGTGGCAGCGTGTTTGTGTGTCCAAGCACATGTTCTGATGGAAAGCGACAGAACCGCCCCGTCCGACGACGACCGCCGGCCAGGTATAAGAGGCTCCCCACCACGAATCAACCTGTCGCTTCAACATCAACCCACTCCCACTCCTCCAGCCCTCCCCATTCCGAGCGCCTACCACACCGACCACTTCCACACGCCAGTCACCCTCAACATGGACTCCCAGACCTCCCTGTTTCACTTCAACAGCCGCAACCCCAGCCCCAACGCCCGCCCCGTCACCTACCAGTTCCGGGTGTGGCGTGTCTGCCAGGTCTTCGCTGTCGAGCCCCGGCTTGGTGCCGACAACCGCAGCTTGGCCACCGCACAGGGAGAGCACCAGCCCCTTGGACAGGCGGTCTTCTTGCTCCAGCTGCGAGTCCAACGCTGGGCCACGGCGCTGAAGGAGGGGGACAGCCGCGACGTCCCCGCCCTGTCCGCCATCCACGAGGAGGAGCGGTGCGTCTCTGCCTTCGAACAGTTCCCGCAGGCCATGCTGACTCTTGCCAGCACCAACGGAACGCTCCAGTACATCCAGGACATGGTTATCGAGCTCTATGACACCTACCTCAAGGCCCGCCAGTACGACATGCACGTCACGGACCAAGAGAACTCTGTCGTTCCTGAGGCGGAGGACAACCTTGTGACGGCATGGGTTGCACGCGCCGTCCACTTCGCTGCAATGGACGACCTTTACAATAAGATCGACGTTGAGCTCCAGAAGCTCTACGAGCGCGTAAAGGGGATCCCGGGCAACCCCTTCGGAGGGCTCACCCTGGACGTCCAGGAGACGATGAACGACATCGGGTATGCTTGGGAGGCGTTCGAGCCCCTCCACGAGGACCTTGTCCGTTGCATCGACCTTGACCTGTAGATGGAGTGTCTCCATCGACTCCCATAAAATGCATAGATCCTCTCCAAGTCACTTGGCGGCCGGCTGGTATAGGTGTTGACGAAATGGTGGCGGGGACAAAGGCCAGGTGGCCACGCCGGTCTGGGGGGCAATGTGTGGCACCGCCCACGCGAAACATTCCAGCGCAGTCCCGACACCGCTGTTTGTTCACCATCACTGGATGCACACAACACCGCCCCCGTCGTTCCCTAGAACTCATTGTACATAAATTTGTGGCCACCCCACTCACAAGAGTAACCAATGCATTCACCCTCGTCATCAGGCCCCCCCCGTTCCTCCTGGGCGAGGTACATATCATTCCGGAGAGTTTTCGGGTCGTCACCCGGGACCAACCTTGACAGGCTTGGGTGTGATGTCTTGGACATCGGTGATGGCAGAATCATTTCTCTTCCTGGACTTGTGGGTTTAGTAGATCAGGTGTCCCATCAGGAGACGTTCGCCTCCTGGACTTGTGCTTCGATGAGGACGAGCCTCGTGGTGTCGTCGAACCGAGGTTCACAGCCCCGCTTCTCGCAATTCAACAAGAATGCATCTGTCCTCTGTGATTTTGGCAACGGCGTTGAAGCCGGGATGGTCCCACTCCAGGCCCTTTGCGCACTCCCACGCCCCTCTCCTCTCGGACAGCCCGTTCAATCCCATTCTACGCTCGGCGTGTGCGCGGGTGGGATCTGTGCAGCCCTCTATGCACCCATGCTCTAAGGTTCATTTGAACAAGCAGCAACGCGGGGCTGGGGTGGGGGCGAGATCGTGATGGCGGACCAAACAGGAGTCGCTGGCGAGGTCCCCCCCCCCCCCCTGTGTTTGCACCATCAGTGCCACTCCGGCTCCCTCCTTCGCCCCTCCCCTCCTACGTGCTCTGTTTGCTCCATCACAACACTATTCCGGACAACACTACATACGCTTCAACCGCTGCGCCTACTCCCCTGTACAGAAACCTATAAGCGGACCTTCCAAGCCTGTCGTCTCCTCGGAAGCTACAACCCTGGTCTCAATCTCGCCTCCCTCTCCAGAGACAAGGACGAGCTTGGCACCACTACCGAAACCGCCCCACTCCCACATACACCAGTTCCAGGAGACGAGACCCAGCGACGTCAAGCCCGCAGTTATCCTTGCCGTCGTTCTCACTGTCCCCCCAAGACGGTCAAGCGGCAGCGACTACCCAGGCCCGCTGGATCCTCCCCCCCCCCCCCCTGGAGGCAGGGAGTGAGTGCCACCTCGTCGCCGCCGCCACGCACACCAAACCAAACACCCAGCGGCACCTCGCCATGTCGCCTCAAAACAGCCCCACCGGCTCTGCCAATCGTGGCTCGTCCTCAACGCTACCCGTCCTGTCGTCGCCGAATCGCCCCCAGACCTCCGACACAGTCCCCCGCACCACCCTCCACGTCCGCCACCACTCCGCCCCCCCTAGTCTCCCGAGCCTGGTGCACCGCATCATCCTCCGCATCCGTAGTGGATCTGCCCCCGCCAATCTCCCAAGCCAGGTGCTTATCCACGAGCCCGAGCCCCCAAGCCCTCAACCGGAGCCACCCAAGCCCAAGCCCGGGCCCCAGCCCAAGCCCAAGCCCAAAGCCGACGACGTGGTAGTCTCCCTCGCCCTTGGAGTGTACAACAAGGACACACTGTTCCCGTCACCGTTTGCGCAGATTCGCGCGCGCCAGGTAGTTGAGAGCCACCGCATCACCGGGCCCAAGGACTACCACTTCAATCCTCCCAGGCTACCGCCGTACAGTCCCGCCCCGGAGCCGGGGTCGACCATATCCGCGTACGTCCCCCGCGGGGCGTGTAACACGCCGGCACCGGAATCGGGGCGCGTACTGCGACTCCACGAGAACTTCAAGCCCCTCGACACCGAGTTTGCCACCTACCTCGCCGAGTATGTCTGCGCGGCGCCGCTGCAACGGAACAACGACTTCTTCGACCTCGAAGACTGCGCCAAGGCCATCCAGCGCGTGCGCCACTACTCCCGCTATGTCAGCGAGATCGTCCGCTCCTTTTACAACTTCCTCCTGGACGTCGAGCAGGGACGGGATAACCAAGACAGCGTCGTCCAGTCCGCCACAACTCTGGCGTACCGCCGCTACCTGCTGTTCGCCGTGGACTCGCTACTTGGCCGCTTCAAGGAGTTCGACTACGAGAACCCTGCCGGCCTCCTCGACCGCCGCCGCAACCACGTCGAGTTCCTGATCAGTATGCTGAGGATGGAGGTGCGCAAGGTATGCCGTGCTCATGAGTCCGTGCTGGAGTCGATTATGACTGTGGTGAAGTAGGGGAGGGTTGAAGGAAGGTGGAGGCGGTTGCGTTGCGCCGCCGCTGGTCAGATCGTTGCATACTGTAAACATAGATTTATGCCTGTAAGCAGACATGTGTGGAGATATAGACAGCGTAGTATCGCATCAGGAGCAGCACATCAGGAGTCAGAGCTGCCGTGCATCCAGAGGAGGCTGTCCGCGACTGGAGAGGCGTCAGTGCAACCGGATGGAGCGTCCACCAGCGCCCTCCAACCCTCGGACACCGGCCCCGGCATCCGAGTAAGGGCAATCAGCGCCACCTCTTCGCCGAGATCAGCCCACAGACCAGCCCACACACCGATGCAGCAGCACCCTAGGCATCAAGGGATTCGTCTCGTCGGTGCCGCTGGCCGAGTCGGAGGCTTTCCAAAGCCGCATCCCGTACCGGCACACCGGGTGCCACGGCGGGAGCAAGGCCGCCGAGGCGTTTGCAGCCGCTGTATCGTGAGGACGCGATCTGGTGTGACTGATCTGCGGAGACTGATGGCATGCGGTGGTGCTCTCGCAACTGTGTTCACTCAGAGTGATGATCGCCAACGTCTCAGTGGCTTGAGAGTGGTTGTGCAGCAGTTGCTCGTTGCTCACGCCATCTGTAGTCAGTGTCGCTTGGTGTCGCTTGCGCGACGTTGACGTCATGTTCACATGATGTCGCACTCGACCGGCGCTCTCACGTCTATTAGTAGTGGCTGGTCGTGGGCCGTCGTGCTTCCTCGTCTTCTCATCGCCTTGTCAGTCACCATCAGCGGTAACTTCCTCCTCCCTCACACGAAAACCCTCCCTGCCGCGATGCCAGACCAGCCCCAGCCGCACAACCCCGTCGGCCACAAGCACGAGGCGCACGGCCACGAGCACCACCACCACGCCCACCCGCACCACGAGCACCACGACCCCAACTCCCACCCGCAGAAGACGGCGCAGTTTGAGGCCGAGAACGCTGCGGCGCACGCCAAGCCGAACGAGCAGAAGAAGTAGGGAGGTGCACCTCGCATGTGCCAGCATGATGCATTCTCTAGCAGAGCCTCGGCCATGTATGGATGCCAAATGCAACGCTATGCGTGTGTTGGGAGAGTGATTATACAGAGAATATGACCCAGTCTAGTGTCCTTGGTGTTTCGAGTTGCGCCACTCGCGCGATGAGCCCCGTCCGGGACTGGGCGGCTGGCGCAGCCAGTCCTCGTACGCTGCTCCTGGCCCTCGGAGACGTGCGGCCTCGGCGTCGGCGTCAAACGGCTCGCTGTCATCCAGTGGGGATGTCACACGCTCGATGCCGCCCGCCCGCCGCGGGCTGAAGTCGTCCTCGGGGGCCGTGTCGTACCCTCCCTCTGCGGTGCCGTACTCGGTCGACGCCATCGAGTGCGAACTGATGGATCCAGCGGCTGACGGTAACGCAGATGGCACCTGTGTTGCCCGCGAGTGTAGCAGAGGAGCTGGTGTCGAGTGCACAAGTGGCAGGGTCGTCACTGGCGTTGCGTGCCCTCCCTGGCTGCTCGCACTTGGAGCGAGGTTGGGCATCGAGAGAGACGAGTGCGAAGCCGACCGAGACATGTTTCCGATCGACTCGTTGTCGCCAAAGGTTCCTACACTGCCCTTGCGCCGCAGTGGGAAGGGACCGACCATGTCCGGAGCGCCGTCGCCGTCCTCGCCAGGGACCTCGGGGAACTGCTCAAGCACATCTCGAGACTCGCCTTCGTGTCGTAGTGTTGAGTGCGACAGAGAGTGGTGGAGGCCGTGGGGAACACCGAGGTTGCCGCCGCCGGCGCTGGTGGCAACCGAGCCGACGCTGGCTGCTGCTATTCCGGCCGGCGACAGGATCTTGTTGCCTACTGGTGGAAGAGACGTCGAGTGCTTCTCGGTGTAGCCAGTAGAGGGCGTGTCTGGTGCTGCGGTGTCAGCACGGACACGATGTACTTGCCTCCGCGCCGATTTACCTTTGAGGGGCATGAGGGACGCTCTGCCCTGGGGTTCGCCACTACTGTGTAACGTTAGCCAGGGTTACGGCGTGTCCAGCGTGACACTCACGATGTCACTGTGTCGGTTCGTCTTCTCCTGCGGCGAAGGCAGCAGAACGCAAGAAGCGCAAGGAGGACCACGGCGACACCACCCACAACGCCGCCGACAATGGCGCCGATGCTGGTGCCGCCCTTCTTGCTGCTGCTACCAGAGCTGTCTGTGCTGGCCGCGCCGTTGCTGCTTGTCCCCGTGGAGGAGCCAGAGCCGGGAGATGACCCAGGAGGCGTGCTTGAGACGGTCGAGCTCCCGTGCGTGGAGGATGATGGGGGCGAAGGCAGCACGGGTGCGGAGGCACTGGAGAGCTTAAGTCAATATGTCGCCACGGCGGTCCATCGGTCCACTCACGTCGAAGAGAACAGCTGAACACTAGTCAAGCCTGCCACACTGCTGCCCAGAGGAGCCCTGATGGAAATGCGGTAGTTCTGGGTCGGGTCGAGTGGGGACTGGAGGCGTTAGGAGGATTCCAGACCGGTAGTCAGCACTCACGGCGAACAATTGAGAGGAGAAAGTCGAGTCGCCGGTAGCCTGTGTGTTGAATGATCCGCCATTTGGCACCCAAGGAAGGCTGGGCGACGACGAGATGCTCAGCTGTCCGTTCTGAGGGCCGAAGGTCGACTCGAAGACAATGTAGCCGACATTTGGGGGAACGACGAGCTCGAGAGTCGCCCCGTTGGTTCCAGTCACCGCCTGGTTGGCCCTGTCCGCCGTCCATCCTGAACTGGCTCCACCGAAGAACGGGTGGATGCTCCCATCGCTAGTGAGAGGTTTGGCGACGACGTTGGGCACGCTCCCAGCCTCAACCGATGCGTCGGCCTGCATCTCCGTCGTTATGGTCACACCAGTCACGGATGTAGTCGCGCCATTAGAGGGCGGGGCGAACAAAGCGGTGTAGGAGCCTAGTTCCGTGATGTTGAGCTGCCCACAGTTGAGTGGGTCTGTTCCACACGGCTTGCGGTTGTCCGAAGAGGCGGGGCCGTCCAGTGTGATCGTCGCGCCCATACCACTGGGTCCCCCCGATACTCCACCCGACCCAACATTGCCGCTGACGCTAACGCCAGTCCCATAGAACGGTATCCTCAGAACGCCATCATTCTGATTTTGACGCACAATGCTGTGGGAGGGTGCGGTGGCTGTCCAGGCGCCGTCGTACAGGAGGAATGGTGCCCAGTGGGTGTACTGCTGCGACATGGACACTGGGTGGGTGTTGAGTTGTTGCGCGCCCACATTGGTGACCGCCACGGCCGCGACGACCACGGCGAAGAAGGCCGTCATCGGAACGTCGCCGCAGTGAATGACAGGTGATGAGAGATGGTGGTGGTGGTGGTTGAAGGAGCAAAGTTGAGGTTGAACAATGTCAGATGCACCCAGTTGAGCTTGCTTGGTTTGGGAAGGTTGGTTCGTTTGACGGGCAAGGGCTGGCTAGTAGGATGGGCAGATCACGACCTCTCCCCGTCGCGGAGCCTCCGAGCTTTCGCCTCAGGTGTTACGGTTACGCGCTCCTGGCTGGTGCTCCTGGCTGGTGCTCCTGGCTGGTCGTAAGTAATGGCCCTTTGGTCGACTAACCTGTGAGAGCGCAACGACAGCCTGGTGAGTGTAATTAGCCCCTCCGAGCATTAGACCGGGCGACCGAGCCCCATGCTGTGCGTGATTCTTGGGAAGCGTGCTGCGCTCCCCCGCTGCGTATTCCAACAATCCAGCCCAACCGCGGGGTCCGAATGGAGCATGTGCGATCCAAGGCTCGTCAGGTACGAGGATAGGCAAGAGGCTTTCTGTTTCAGCCGGTCATGCGAGTTCTGTGAACCCTTTTGCGCGGGTGTACTACCGTCAGACGGCGGCCAGTTCTCAGGGACGGGAGACAATGTCCGGGTATCCTGGAGGGGCCGGAGGGACGGCAGGAGGGTTTGCAAGAGGGTTGAGCAGGTACGGGGAGAGAGACCAGGCATGTACGTTGAGAAGGATTCGAGTGATTACGGTAGCCACGGGAGGCGGCGGAGGCGTGGCGGCGTCGGTCGCAGCATGCGAGCCGGATGTTCAGGCACTGCGTTAGAGCGAGCGACGCTGGTTGGTGGCTGTGATAGGTGGGCAGCGTTAGGAACACACGCCAGCCGAGACAAAACAACCCAAACTGCAACTGCTCGTGTTACCAGTCGGTGGTAAGTGTGCACAGAAGGCACATTACCAGTAGCCGGCGGAGCCAGTGCCGCCAAGCTTCAGGAATGTGACTTCTAAAGCGCTGCTATGCAGGCCATCATTGCGTCAACGAGTAGTCGCCGCAGCGTACTCCTTGTGTGCTGCTGGAGCTGCTGCCTACGGCCTCTGACTCTGGCACCTTGTAGCTTCAGCCACTACTGCCCCCACACATCTGGTGTACGTCGACATTGCTTTGACAGGAACGCGAGTAAGCCGCTGGATCGACGCTGCCGCCATTGGTCCAGATCTCATCTCCTGGCTCCAACGACGCAATCTCGCCGAACTATTGGTGCTGTGGAACCGTCGGAGGTGGCTGTTCGAACGAGCGACGCAGACCCAAGGTTATGCACAGGTCACTGCTCGCCGAGATGATATCTGTTCAGGTTCGTCGGTCCAGATCAAAGTTGCAAAGGCACCTTGCAGGAGCGTCGGTGGTGCTCGTCTCGCACTAGGGAGAGGGTAGGGAACGGGGCCGAGGGACGAAGTGCGGTTCGTGGGAACCTCGGTCGGCCGTCATACAGATCCAGCAGCCGTGTGCTTCTTTGCTCGGTGTGTGGCTCGCCGCAGTCGTGGTCGCCGTTGCAGCTGCCTTTGCCATCGCCGTCGCCGTCTCGTCACGTCTCGGTTGTGTGTGGGTGTCGCCGTGATCGGCGGCCGCGTACGCTGACAACAAGTTAGTGATGTCACGTGACATGCTTATTCAGTCCCCCCTGTATCAAGCGGGATCAAATTGAAACGTGTTGCCCCACGCCCCAGCGCGCGCCGGTTCGGGTCTGTTCGCCATGAAGTCCATCAACTCCTGGCCCGTTTCGATTGTTATCATCCATCCATCCCATCCCATCTCATCCCGCAAAGTCGTCATCGCCAGTCTCTCGGTTGCTATCAGCAGCGAGAGCAACAAAACGGAGCCATGCCAGCAGATAGACCAAGGAGGAAATACGGTGCAGCTTGCGTGGTATGTCCATTCACCCTTACGCCGCCACCCACACAGGCCCCGGGTGTCTGGCGGGCTAGTTGCCGGGGCCTGTTTTGTCCTCTCGTGCGACCACCACCGCTAACAGCTCATTCTTCAGGCATGTCGACAGAAAAAGGTGTCGTGTGATGGCACAAAGCCGCGCTGTGCAGGCTGCGTCGAGACTGAGGAGGAGTGCATCTACATGTAGGTCGGCCGACGTGGCGGGGCTGCGCCGAAGCTCCGGTTGTACTCACCCGGTCCTAGCGCCCCTCTCCGACACCTCCGCCAGCGCCTCCCGGTTTCCACCTCGCCGGTCGCAAGCCACAGCGCTCTCCAGTCCACATCGCCAGCAAGTGCAAGCATGGAGGATCGCATGCGCCGTGTAGAGGACTTGCTTGGCCTCGGACCTATGCATCACGGCAAGCATGAGCACGACGCCTCGGGCGGCCCGTCGGCTTCTGGCAGCGGCTCCGAAAAGGACATGGTCGTCAAGTCGTACCGCAGCCCCTCAGGAGCCAACTTTGGCGCATCCAAGTACCGCTTGATGATGGACAACAGTGGCAATGTACGATATGCGTGGCTGGAGGGCCGATGGTGCTGACTCTTTCAGATCGTCTACCACGGCCTCACGTCTCTCACACATCCCGAGACCGAACACCCGGACGACGACCATCGCCCTGCAGAGGTTCCCGGTGTCACGGCTGACGGGCTCGGCGATCCAGCGTTCGCGCCCATCTTCCAAGCGCTGGCGACGTCCAAGCACGTCTCTGTGTCCCCCGAGATCGGTGACGCCCTCCTCGAAGTCCACTTTTGCTACTCGGCACCCGTTTTCTGCGTCGTCACCAAGCAGCAGTTCATGCGCGACATGGCTCTTGGCGGCCCATTCTTCTCCGAGTTCCTCCTCATGACGATATATGCTTCGGGTACTCGCATGATTGACGGTCTTGGCGCAGCCGAGCGTCAGGCACAGGGCGATTTGTTTATCCGACTGGCCCGAGAGATGCTCGCCAAGGAGTTGGCCGGCAGCAGCAAGATCACAACGGTGCAGGGACTCTTGCTCATGAGTGCACGAGAGTGTGCTGTGGGTAATGCAAGCCAGGGCTGGATCTACGCTGGTATTGTGAGTCGGCTTGAGCTCTTTAACGTGGCTAACTCAGACAGGCTTTCAGGCTCCTTCAAGATGTAGGCGACTTTAGCTACTAATGTTTTGCTAACCTGTCCAGCTTGGCATTCATCTTCCGTGGGAGAATGTCCCCGGTTCGTCGCGCATCCCAGCAGAGGAGAAGGCGGCACGAGACAGGTTGTTCTGGTCGGCGTTCATGTGGGACAAGTGAGCGCAGCCTTCTGCATGCTGCTGTATCTGACGCGCCAGGACAATATCGCTCGCTGTTGGTCGTGAGCCAACCTTCCCCTTGCGAATTGGCCTCGAGCCAACACGTGTCCCCGACTTTGAGGACGAGTCCCGACCGTGGACGCCGTTCTATGCCAACCCGCGAAACTGCCCGCGCACGCTTGTGGGATATGTCTACCAGCCCAACTACATCGTTACGTCCTTCCGTCTGCACGCCAAATTGTCAAGGGTGAGTTGCAGAACAGCTGACGGTAGCTGACGCTGCAGGTTGTCCACGACATCATTGTCCAGCTTTACAATCCCGAGACGCGTCTTACCTCGCACCAGCGCATTGCATTCATTGCCAAGACGAGGCCACGACTGGAGAAGTGGTGGCGCCAATTCCCCGAGGATATCAAAGGCCCGAAGGAAGTGTCACCCCCGCCATGGGTCTACAGTGTTCAGTGAGCTGGCTTCAGTGACTCTTGTCCCGCAGCTAACCCGCCCAGGATGCTCTACCACGCGTCGTGGATCCTCCTCTACCGCCCTCTAATCGACGAGCAAGAGTTGAAGACTGTTGAAGGCCATATTGTCACGTGCGAGGAGCACAGCATTGTCGCGCACCAGCTGTCCGCCAGCTTCAACCACACCTTCAAGGGCAAACTGTCCTACCTCGGCATGTACTGTGCCTTTGTCTCTGCGTGGGTAGAAGGATTCGTGCCTGGCTGATCTCCTCAGCACATTCGACATCTTCACCCTGAAGACGGAGCGTTTGGATACCCAGCTGAGCTCGCTCGAGCGTCTCAAGTCATGGCTCGATATTCTGGGAACCGTGAGTTTTGTTGATCTGTGATACAGTTGTTGACACCCCTCAGAGCGCCGTCCAAGGCCCAAGTATCAAGCGCTCCCTGCACACCATTGGCGAGGAGACGTACAAGCACGTTTCACGAGACCCGATCCTCGCGTCCTCAGAGTAAGTGTCAAACGCCGCTGCGAGCGTCCGCGCCCTAACCTGCTCTCAGTGCTGGACAGTTTATCATGTCTCGCCACTCTGCCCAAACGGCGGCCCAGGTCAGCCCCGTGTCCGGCTTTGACGGCTACGGTGGTTATGGTCAAGGCGGTGCGATTGACTTCTTGGAGCTTCTCGGCCCCACGCAGATGTAAGGAGTGGTAGGTGTGGTGAGGTCACTTGTGTTGAACACTGTAGCAATATCATGGGGATGTAAATACAAGATTCAAAGTGATGAGGGTCGTGGGGGCGAGAGCAAGGGCTGTTCTGACCGGCATTGGTGCTGACCAACATTGACCGAGGCCGAGCTGGTCGTTCTTGCACGGCTCGGTCGACAAAGAAAAGGAAAGGGGGTGCACGTGAGTGTGATCTACGTGCTGCTCTGTTGCTGGAATCCGGACATGGGAAGCCAATGCTGAGAGGCGCATAACCCATCCCCGCCACTGACCTCGATGTCACGGAGAATGACTCATAAAGTATGGCCCAGCAAGTCTGGTCTGTGCCCGCTGAAAAGGTAAACAACAGGCCAGTATAATTTGTCTTCAAGGCGCGCAAACTGCCCGTTCACCGACGACATGCGCCTCCAGCAAGGGATGTCAAATTGAGATTTCCTGTGTGTGAACCAGTGTCGATGTAGCCAACGGGGTTTCCATTAATAACTGGCACGAAGGCAAACTCAAAGAACGAGAAGCGGCGGCCACCGCTTTATGCGAGGAGGACAAGAAGACGTCAGGAATTCGGAACAAGGTGTGACTTCTGGTGGAGGGATCGCGGCGCTGTGAACAAAACAAGATAATATACACGCCACGAGCACGCTGCTTGCCTCCACCTCCACTGCTCCCTCCACCTGCTGCCTGCGGGTGCGCGGGCTTGGGCCAGGCGTGGCGCGGACGGTATTGGCAAGAGCGGCGGGAGGAACACGAGAAACAGGCGAAAGTGGCATCTGGCCGCCCGGCTCGGCGGTCGGCCGTACCGTCGTCACACGCACTGTTCTCCGCCCACGCAGTCTTCTCTTCCCTTCAGAAAAAAAAAATCAAGAAGAATGCTGCCTGCTCCGCGCGCTCCGCGCATGCCATTAGCGACGATAGCGACCGATGCACTCGCCACGAGCGTGCGGAGATTGGTTTGTCCGCCGGATTGGCTAGTGTGGCGCTGTTTGGCGGGATAGCCGAGGCGCCCTTTGCTGCAGCTATTTCCTGCCGTTCTTCTCCACAGAAGCGAGGCAGAGAAGTTTTATCTCGCGGGGGGAGTGTGCGGCGGGTACAGCGTCGCGCTGGCGTGCGGCCGCGTTATTGGGTGCGCGCCGCGGCCGGCCGACAACTGTCGGTCAGCGAGACGCTGGGCCCCCGCGTCGGTAACCTCGCCTCTTCCGCTGCAGCCACAGCGAGATGACGCTTGGTCGCCTGGACGCATCGCGACAGCCTAAAGTCAGCGGGCTGACGCAGCAGCAGCGAAAAAGCAGTGGGAAATGTCGCCATCCGTTGCGCGGATGGCGGCGCGCACTGGCCCCGAGGTCGGTCGGGTGCTCGCCATGCCAAGCGCCGCGTGTCCCCGTTTATCTCTGACCTCGGCGCGCTATACCGAGTCAGCCGCTCGGTCTCTGGTGTTTGCCGCAAACTTTTCTTGCGTCCACACACACCGATAACCTTTATCCGGGGCAGGGATCGTCGACGACTCGGTACTCTCGCCCAAATATTCGCGCGTTTGCCTATCGCCCGTCATTGTTTGTTCGTCGGCGATGGCGCTGCCCGGCCCGTTTCCCGGATCGTCGAGCGCCACGACGGTGGCCATCACGATCCCCAGCTGGACCGACGCGGCGCGCACGCAGACGATCATCGCGCTCGTGCCGCAGTTTTCGGTCGACGCGACGACCAAAAGCGCGCTCGAGCGCGTCATCGGCCGGCACTTCAAGACCATCACTGTTTTGCTTCCTGGCATCCGCGCCGAGCTCGTCAAGTGGAAGGACGACTGTGTTGCCGCGGCCAAGGGCGAGGGCCAGGCGCAGGGCGTGTGCGTCAAGGTGCTTGAACGGCTGCTTTTCAAGCTCGATATCCTCGACACGCTGGTCGGGAGGCTCGCGGCGATCGACTTGGCGCTCGCGCAGCCGTACACACAAGACTCGATGACACCGCCAGCACCACCGCACCTCCCGCTCACACGCGTGACGTCCGCCGAGAGCGACGCGTCCGACACGACGCCCGTGTCCATCTCGGCGTTGACATCGATGCTGCCCCCGCCGCCGGCCGCGGCGCCCGACGCACCTGCAAGTCTCTCGCCAGACGACCAGCGCCGCAAGGTCGCCGAGCGCTCGCTGTATTTCAAGCTCCTGCTAAACCGGATAGAAGAGTACCACCGCGAGATGCCCGAGGCGGCCTACTACCGCGACGGCGACCGCCTCAACGGGCTCATGGTCGCGCTGTACGCGCACGTCAAGTCGCAGACCAAGAATTTCGAGCGCGAGATGTGCGACATGGTGTCCATCACCCTTGGCGGCGAGCTGCTCCCCCCGCCACCGGCGTAGCGGACACTGTCCGCACGCTCAGCAGCCATAGAAAACAACACACACGACACACCCCCAGCGGCCGACCATCACCGCTGGTGTAATACATAGCACAACGCATGTCACTGTATTGAGTAGCACTGTTTGGTTGGCACGGGTATGTGCCAAGCCCCTTGTGCCGTCATTCGCAGTGCGGCGGAAATCGGACATCCGCGCACGGGCTTAATCTTCGAAAGCTCATCGAAGCCACACATCGCAGCGATGGCGCCACAGCTGTGACTGGGGGCGGCAGTCGCCAGGCCCGAAAGCCAAATAACAGCGCACGAAGCGATTGTGGCGACGGCGAACCCAGGCAGTGGGTTCGTCTGACCTCACGGGCCGTTCCTACTCGGAGGCTCTGTACGCCCGGGTTGCCGAGAAGAAGGCAACACGAGCAAACAAACAAATCGTCGACCACGATCGCCCGCTCACAGGGCGCTGCCGCACCCGAAAAACATGCTCTCTTGCAACATCCTCTTGATAGCTCAGTTGGTAGAGCGTCGGACTGTAATAGGTTACAACTTCAATCCGCAGGTCCTGTGTTCGAATCACAGTCAGGAGAACAATTAGCAAGAGTCGCTGGTCCTTTTGCAAGTTAGCTGAATTTTGCTTCCGCTCCTAATGGCTTCCGGCTTCCGGCTATGACGTTGGTCGAGACTGACTTTATCGTTTGGCCGATTGCCATCCCTCGCTTGCGACCACCAGCCCGTCTGCACCTCCTTTGGCGGTCACATCTCATGGCTGTGCGACACGTCTCAGGCTCGCTGAGACGCTCTCTGCAGCGGCAGCTGCCCGTGTCGCCAGGCCGCATTCTTGCCCCCGCCTCCGCGCTCCCCTCACCCCGCCTCGCAGCCCGGAGCCCCGTGCGACAGCTCGCAAAGTCCCGCGCCATGTCGACCCCCGCGCAGACCCTGCGGCCAGCCGCCGACCCAGCAGACGACATCACCGAGTCGTTCGGCGGCGCGGCGAACGTCGCACACCTGCGCCGCGTGGCGCGCGACTTCCGGAGTGAGCCTCGCCCGGCCGCCCGCCCCGCCCGCCCGCGCACGCACTGACCAGTCCCAGCGGACACGATCACGATGCCGACCGACGCGCAGGTCGCGTACGCCGCGCGTGCATCGCGCGGGGACGACGTGGAGGGCGAGGATCCGAGCACGACTGCGCTGGAGGACCGCATCGCCCGCCTGGCGGGCAAGGAGGCTGCGCTGCTTTGTCTCTCGGCGACGATGTGCAATGCGCTCGCGGTGCGCTCGCACCTCGTGCAGCCGCCGCACAGCGTCATCGTCGACGCGCGCGCGCACACGTTCAAAAACGAGGCTGGCGGCGCGGCCCTCTTCTCGCAGGCGACGAGCCACGCGCTGACGCCGAAAACGAACGGGCTGTACCTCGTACGCGAGGACATCGAGCCCGAGCTCCAGCTCGGGTATGATGTGCACACGGCGCCGACGCGCCTCATCATGCTCGAGGACACGATCAACGGCGTCGTGCTGCCCCCCGCGGAGGTGGCGCGTATCGCGGACATGGCGGGCGAGCACGGCATCCGGATGCATGTTGACGGCGCGCGCGTGTGGGACTCGGCCGCGGCGGCGATCGAGGCCCAGGGCGGGGTACATGACGACGCGGGGCTCGGGGCGGCGCTGGCGGAGATTCTGAAGCCGTACCATACCGCGAGTTTGTGCCTGTCCAAGGGGCTCGGGGCGCCCCTCGGCTCGTGAGTGGATGTTGGTGGACGGGCAAGCTGACGACAGCGCGCTCGTAGGCGACAAGCGACTGATCGACCGCGCGCGCTGGTTCCGCAAGGCGTTCGGCGGCGCATGGCGACAGAGCGGGCAGATGGCCGCACAGGCCGACTGGGCACTCACGCACCATTTCCCGCGGCTTGTTGACACACACAAGCTCGCGCGGCGGCTGGCCGACGAGCTGCAGGCTGTGGGGTGCAGCATTCTCGCGCCCGTCGACACCAACATGGTCTTCTTTGACGCCGCGCCGCTGGGCCTCAGCTTTGACCGCGTCAAGGCTGCGCTTGCGGCGCTCGACGAGCCCATCACACTGGGCTCGAACCGGCTGGTCGTGCACCACCAGACTAGTCCGCAAGCTGTGGCGGACCTCGTGGAGACCATCAGGACGCTCGCGGGGAGCGTGAGCGAGGAGGAGAAGGCACGCGTCAGGAGTCAGAAGCCGGCCGCGCTGGGGTACAGGTAGGGAGTATAATGCATTGTACAGGGTATATAGCGAGTGATGTCTAACTCGTCATTTTTGGTGCGCGCTCTACCACGCCAGCTTGGCGACAAACGACCGCGGGCAGGTCCTCACGACCAGCTTGCGCAGCTCGTCCATTGCGAACAGGCCGATGGCGAGCGGGATAGGAAGGAGCCAGAACTTGATGGGGACCGACGCCGTGCCGAACAGGCTCTGGATCCCGGGCACCTCGGTGACGAAGATTGCGATGACGAGCGACACGATGGGGCCGGCAAAGAGCCACCAGTTGGACTGCGGGCCGCGCTGGAAGATGCTCATGCGCTTGTTGCGCACCGAGAACAGGTTGGCGATTTGCAGGATGACCAGGGTGACAAAGTAGACACACTGGCCCGTGTTGAGGAAGTTGTTGAGCTCGGCCTGCGTGTGGCCGTAGTACCCGTCCGAGTAGTTCGCAAACGCGAAGAACATCTTGTGCACTGGGATGCCGGCCGCCGTGTAGATGTAGTAGAAGAACATGGAGTGCGCGGTGACCGTCTCCATGACGCCGATGAAGAGGTAGCTCTGGGCGTAGAGGTTGAAGTTGACGAGGTGCGCGTGCATGGGGTCACGCGGGGGGAGCGAGAGGAGGTCGAACTCTTCCTTCTCGAAAATGAGGGTGACGCACGACGCGAGGTCGGTGAAACAGCAGATGATGATCATGAGGAAAGAGGACAGCGGCAGGGGGCATCCAAAGAAGACGTTGAGGACGACGGGCCAGTCCTCGGAGAACGAACCAGCGGGGAGGAGGTACGAGATGGCCTTTTGGAGGTTCTGGAACACGAGGCGGCCGAGGCGGATGCCCTCGATAATGGACGAGAAGTCACCCATGAGCACGAGGTCGGAGGCCTCCATCGCCACGTCGGAGCCCGAGGCCATGGCGATGCCGACGTTGGCAGCCTTGAGCGCCGGGGCGTCGTTCACGCCGTCGCCGGTCACTGCGACGACAGCGCCGCGGGTTCTGAGTTCGGTGACGATGCGGAGTTTTTGTTCCGGGGTGGTGCGGGCGAACACGATCTCCTCGTACTTGCACACAATGTCCCACTGCTCGGCAGTGAGGTCGGCGATCTCTTTGCCTTCGACGAGGAGTGAGGCCTCAATGTACGCGTCGCGGACAGTCAGGTCGGCAATTTGGAGGCCACGCTTCTTGCTCTCGAATTCGGGAATGCGGTCCGGGTCGGCGTGCGAGCGGAGGATGCCGATCTGCTGGGCGATCGCACAGGCAGTGAGGGAAAAGTCGCCCGTGACCATGAAGACGCGGGAGCCGCACCGGCGAACCTCAGACACGGTGTGCGGGATGTCGTGGCGCGGAGGGTCGAGGATGCCTACAAGCCCGACGACGGTGAGGTCGCTTGACGCCAGCTCGGTGATGTGTTCTTCGAAGGCCGCAGACTCGACAGAAAGCTTGGTGAAGCACGTCTGCTCGGTGAGCATGATGACGCGCTGGCCCTTGCGAGACCACTTGTCCTGGAGGGCGAGGAGCGAGGCGCGGGCAGACGCGGTGAGGGGCAGCACCTCGCCCGTGTGCGAGAGGTAGCTTGTGCAGCGGTCGATGAGGACGTCGGGTGCTCCCTTGACGAGGATCTGGGACTCGCCGCCGGAGACCGGCTTGATGAAGGTGAGAGCAAATTTGTTGCGCGAGTTGAAGGGGATGTCGAAGGCGCGGGTGTACTGAGAGCTGATGTTGCTGGCTGGGAGCGATGCCGTGAAGCGGAGGAGGGCTGCGTCCGTCGCGTTGCCTTGGATCTTGCGTTCGGCAACCTTCTCGGCTTCCTCACTCTGGTCAAAGAACGCATCGTTGCACAGTGTCATGCCCTTGCGGAAGGTGGTGAACGCATCGGACATGCCAGCAGCCTCGGTAGGCAGGAAGTCTTTGTCGACGAATCCGAGTGAGACAACAGTCATGCGGCCCTCGGTCAGCGTGCCAGTCTTGTCAGAGCACACGACGTTGACGCAGCCGAGGGTCTCGACGGTCGACAGCGACTTAGGCAGGACCTTGGCGTCGCGCATGCGGCGGGCGATGAGCGACAGCGTGAGCGCCACGGCCATGGGCATGCCCTCAGGGATAAAGGCGACGACGAGCGACATGAGGTTGGTGAGGATACCGACCGTGTTGAGGAAGTCGTAGTGGTCCTTGCGGAGCCAGGCGAGCCAGGTGATGAGCATGATGATGACGAGGGTGAGGGTGAGGGCGATGATGATCCGGACAAAGCGGCTGATCTCCTTCTGCAAGTTGGTGCGCTCGTCGTCACCCTTGTTAGTGAGGCGGTTGATACGGCCCATGACGGTGCGGCTGCCGGTGAGGACGACAACGCCGGTGGCAGTGCCATTGCAGACGTGGGTGCCGAGGAGAGCAATGTTCTTGGCCTCGAGGAAGTTGGGCTCGTCCGAGTCAACAGCGCCAGGTACTTCCTCCGACTCGCCTGGGGTGTTAGGCTGGTCTGGCTCGTTTTCCACCTACCAGTCAAGATTGCACGGTCAAACTTGAGGTCGTGAGACGCCTTGATGATCCTCATATCAGCGGGAACCTTTTGGCCAGTTGAGAGCTGCACGATATCGCCGACCACGAGTTCTGACGCAGGAAGAGACTTGGCCTCGCCATCGCGCAGCACAACGGCGTTCTCGGGGAGGAGGTCAAGAATCGACGCCATGACCTTTTGCGCAGACCAGTCCTGGAAGCCGCTGAAAATGGCCTGGGTGAAGATGACGAGGAGCACCACGATCGCCAAGGCAAGATTGTACGGGGCGGGCGGGTTTCCGAGCGGCTTCCACGAGATGAAGAAGATGATGACACCGATCCAGAGGATGGAGCAGAAGTCACCAAAGACGTAGCGGACGATCTTCTTCCAGAACTGGGGCTTCTTGTGAACGAGGATGTTGGGCCCGTTGCGCGCCATGCGCTTCTTCACGGCATCCGAGTCGAGGCCGACGGCAGGTGACACGCCGAGGCGCTGGGCGACCTCGTGCGCGGACAGCGTGTGGAATTCGAGCTTGCCGAAGAAGCCCGTGTCGTCCTCAGCCGACTCGGCGGTCGGCGTTCTCGACCAGAAGAAGCCCTTGGCAGCCGGCAGCTTTGCCGCGGACGCCGGCTCGAACCGCTGCGAGTCGTACACGTGGATCGAGAGGGTGCGGAACTCGGCCGGCACGCGGGCTTGCGTGCGCTGGACCGGCTGGAGGTCGGGAAAGGTGACTGCACGCGCCGCCTCATCCATGGTGCGTGTCTTGTCCTCGTCGAGGCTTAGCGACGAGCGCGGCGACGATGCCTTCTCGGCGTCGGCAAAGGTGGTGTGTTTCGACATGACGGGGCGGGAGGGGCCAGCAGTGTGGACCGAGCCGTAGGTTGTGGGCGGGGTCGATGTCGAGTCAATCAGCCAAGAGCTATCTGTTTGCGGGTTGCGCCATGAGCTCAGCTGGTCAAGGACAGTGAGAGGGGACATACTGGCGGTCTGGGGGGTGGTCTGGGTACGACCTGGCCTGGGGAAGGCAGACTTGTGAGATGGGGAGTGAGTCACACGGCGACCAAGGCTTCTTTTAAGCAGTTAGCGGGCAATCTTCGCCTCGTCCTCGTCCTTCATGTCGGACAGCAGTGACCCGGGTGATCTCCTCGCGTTGCTCGCTCGGAAGTGCCAATGTCAGTGGGAACGTCCCAGGATTCGCTGCTGGGAGTGAGCGGGCGTGAGCCGACCCGCGAGAAGGAATGCATGTGGTGTGCGCTACGGTGCCACTTGTTGACATGGGTCAGTGAGCGTCAGGCGCGTCGAGGAAGAGCGCGATTTTTGGGTAGATTGGATCAGGATGTCAGCAGGGTGGAGGTTAGGCCTGATCTCATCAGCTGTGTGCGAGTGTGAGCATGTTGCCGACAAGAAGCGTGCAGGGGGATGAGGCTGGGACTGCGGATTGGAGTAGAGTGCAAGTGAGGCTGGGTTGAATGGGATGAGGGATTTGTCGACGAGCTGTAGTTGTTGCCGGTGGTCCTATCTCGATCTGTGGCCATGCGGGAATTTGTCACTCGCCGGGCGGGTCGCAGGCACTAACCCTACACCGACCATGCTCTTCGCCTTGGGCATGCATGCAGCCATGCATGATCTGCCGGGTGTGCAATGCATCGATAGGGGCGAGAGTGCACAACACTTTTAGGTCCCCCCGACAACACAAGCGGCCAAGCGCGATTTACACAGTGGTCCAATCTGGAGACGCGGGGCAGTTTGCGGCCTGGAACAAAGGGAGGTCGACCAGGACGCGTACCAAAATATCCCATTGCGGCGCATGCGGCGCGTCGGTGGGCAGCGTAATGAGAGGAGCAGGAGTGCTGCCAAGGAGACACGGTCAACAGCACGTACAGTACATATGGTCCAAGGGTGGGGGAACGATGAGGAGAGGAGAGCGGCGGGTCGGTGACAGTCCGATCACCTACCCCCCCGAGTGCAGAGCGCAGACGGGGCACAGCGCGGCACCACTCTCCGCCATGCCGGCCAACTCTACCTCGCACGGCCACTACAAATATTCTGACAGTGACCAAGGCGAGTCTTGTCGAGCTGTGAAAGCGATTGTGATGATGGAGGACAGAGTTTGTTTGTTGTCGATGCCAAGGCTCTTGGGCCTACCCGACGTCATCGGTAATCCGAGATCGGAAGCGCGGCGATGCGCGAAGCGATGCACCGACAACCGCATCACGCACGCTCCGCTCGACTTGCAGCACAGCAGACAACGAGCTACATATAGCCTGCGATAGGGAGCAGCAGGCGGCCGCTACCCCAACCTACCACCCCACCCACCATGCCAGGCTACTTAAAATCCGAAGGCTCCAAGGAGCTGCTCCCCATCGACCCGCCGGTCGGCGTATTGCCGGGCTACGTGACGCGCGAGCCGACGGTGCTGTACATGCGCAGCAAGATCTTCTCCCTCAAGGACGTGAGTGGGGTGTGTGGGCGGTGGCGAGCTGACCTGGCAGACAAACTTCCCCATTCGCGACGGGAACGGCAACGTCGTGGTGACCGTCGCGCAGACGTCGCTGTCGCTCCAGTTTCGCCGAGGTGAGTGCGCGCGTAGCGTGGCCTCGGGCGCGCTGACAGGAGACAGACATCCTCGACGACGCGGGCAACGTGCTGCTCAAGCTCAACTGCCCGCCGCTGCGGCTGCTGGCCAAGGTGATCGCGACCGACGCCGAAGGCAAAGAGCTGTTCGTCGTGCAGAACAAGTTCACCGGTGCGTGCGTCGGGACGTGTGCGCGAAACTGACGACCCAGTCAAGACCAAGATGACGGTCACGTTCACAGACTACTCGACAAAGCAGCCGGCGACGCTCCACCTCGAGGGCGACATGCTCGGCCGCAGCGCGGACATCAAGCTCGCGGACGGGCGCGTCGTCGCGCAGATTGACCGCCAGCTGTTCAAGAAGGACCAGGTGATGAGCAACAAGGAGAGTGTGAGTGGCATCGCGGGTGCGACGCATACATGCCCGGTGTACAGAGCATGGCGTATGGTCGTCGCCGTAGCACCGCTGACACCCGTAGTACTACCTCTGGATCGCGCCCGGCGTCGACCAGGTCCTCCTCGCGTCCATCTGCCTGGCCTTTAGCATCATCAAGGAGCAGTACGGGCAGTGAGCCAGTGCCCACGACGTATAATTGTAGCAACCCGTGTACCACTACCACCCCTGTCTGTATGCATTGTTGCTGTCGCCGCTGCCGCCGCCGCCGCCGTCGTCGTCGTCATCGCCGTCGTCCGCCGCGTCGTACGGCGGTGCAATCGAAGCGATAGCACGGCAGGCACGGCACACAAGGCGCCCCGCTATTGTTTGGCTCCAAATGTCGCCGAGTATATAACATCCACCGCCCGCGACTCGATTCCTGCTCCACACACACCACAATGGCCACACTCACAGTCGAGCCGCAGCTCACCCTGCTCGCGTCGCCGCCCCACCTCCCGCTCGAGGTGGTGCTGCACATCGTCGCGCAGCTGGACCCGACGCGCCCGACCCAGCGGCACACGCTCGCGCTCTTCGCCGCCGCCTCGCGCGCGTGCAACCGCGTCGCCGAGCGCACGCTGTACGCCGCGCTCTCTCTCGACGGGCACGACATCCGCGCGCTGGCCGCCGACGCCCACCTTCGCCCTGTGCGCCGCGGCAAGCTCGCCGCCGCGCGCTTCGTCCGCCTCGTGTCCCCGCTCGCGCCGGCGGACATGGACGCGCTGTACGCGCTCGCGCGCGCCGGCGACGGCCCGCTTTTCCCCGCTGCCACTGCCGTCCATCTGGCCGACACTCGCCGCGTCCTCAAGCCGCGCATGGCGCGCCCGGCCCCGACGCCGCCGTCCGATGTGCTCATCTTCACGTCGCCCAACGTGTGTGTCGACGGCCTCGCGTCACACACGCTCCTCAAGTACCTTCCCTGCGCCTCGCCGCCCCAGATCACGGCGCACCTCGATGTTGAGAGGTCCTTTTGCTATGACCTCGTGCCCGCGTGGAAGTCGTACACGCTCTTCGGGGAGTGCGACGATGCGGTCTCGCTCGGTTTCACGGCCCGCGTGCTCCACGCGACACGGGGCGACATGCCGCTGATCGAGCTCCGATGCTGTGTGGAGAGGGGTTGGGCGCACCACCTCCCTATGGAGTGGTGGGTCTTCATCGAGACAGCGTTCAACGAGCGATTCTTCCCTCCTAACGAGGCGCACAAGGCTGAGGGCTGCCCCGTGTGTGGTGAGTTGGTGCGCATGGTTACGCTGACAGAAGGCATGACATGGGCTGGGGAGAGCTCGGAGACCCAGGCACTGCTGGGACTGGCTCCCCGCGTTGGTCGCTCTCTCTTTGAAGAGCGTAAGCTGAAGTGAGCGAATTTCGGGCTTGTGTCCGAGTAGGGCGCGCGGGGGCTGGCTTCGGGCGAGGCGTATGCATTACAGCGGGTAGAGATGGTACTCTGTGCCCTCGGAGAGCTGCTACCGGAGAGATGCTTGCAGCTGGGGCATTAGTGTTGCTGCAGGCTTGGACTCGTTGGTGCTGCGCGTCGGCCAGACGCGCCGGCTTTGGAGTCGTCATGATGACGGCATGCACAACCTCGAGGTGTTCCACTCCACAAAGTGAAGCACATAAATGTTATGGTGAAGCGGGTGCGTGAGTGCGTCGTCTGGCGCAAGCGAGGTCAAGTCGCCGACGACCAAGACCAAAGCCCAGTCATCCGCGCCGCCGACGCCGCCCAAGCCGACGCCGAGACCGACCGCAGCGCCGCCCAGCGGAAATCACCGGCACGGCGTGTACGCCTCGGCTTGATTGTCTTACGCCCAGCGACGTGAGGGCGGCAAAAGCTTCTTTGTTCACCACCGCCAACAGCGACGGCCAGCACAACAAAACGACGACACACCCACGCCGGTGGCAACGGCGAGCACAATGACACTGTCCTTTACCGCCTAGACCGGCCATTGTACTCCCTCCTTCCCTCCCTCCCTTCCTCCTCGCACCGCCATGTCAGCGCAGGCGGCACCCACTGCCCCCTGCCCCTCCGCCGCCCCCAAGCCCGCCGAGCCCGCGCCGGCACCGCTCCAGCTCCCGACCCCGGCGCCGAGCACCGCAAGCGAGGAGAGCGACGCGGGCGCGGGGCCAAGCACGCTCGTGCGCGCGACGCCGGCCATAAGATTCCCTTGTAACCAGGTAGGTGCGTGTGGCCCCTCCACGCCGATAACACGCCCCGCAGTGGAAGTTCACGCTGCTGCGCGACCCGCTGAGCGGGGACGAGATCGACGCGGTCTTCGCCAACGCGGAGCGCACGCTGCGGTGTGCGGGCGGTGGGTTGCGCCTTCCCTTGCCTGCGCTGCGCGGTTAACGACCCAGTGACGCCCTTCGCGCTCTCCGTGCACAACGGCCACCGCCGCGTCGACCTCGGCGTTGCGCGCGGAATCGTGCGCGTGCGCACCGCGCCCGAAGTGTTTGTCGACAACGTCACCCTCGAGATGCTGGGCCGCGGGATCGAGCGCGCGTGCGGCGTGCCCAGCAACGACAGCGACTCGGAGGACGACGAGGAGGGGGAAGGCGGGGGTGACGCCGAGCCGTTCGCGTGAGTGCCGGGGAAGGGGTCAATAGCTGACGGACGTAGAGTCAAGGCCGTGTTCATGCGTCTTGCTGCTGAGGACGCCGACGGGTAGGCCGTAGACGCGCTGCGCGTCGCCGCCGCCGTCGCCGCCGCCGCCGCTGTCTTCCGCCTTTTGCCTCCTTTCGCTTGATCGGTACCCATCATGCCCTCGCGCCCATCACTCGCACCCACCCCCGCCTCCACCTCCACTCTCCACCTACTGCATGCTGTAACCCATCAACAACCGTCGCCTGTCTCACCACCACTGTGCATATGTACTTTCTCCCCGATGTATCCTCCACCCGAGACACCAGACACCAGACACTGGAGACGCGGAGCACACTTCCGCTCGGAGCCCCGCAAACAAGACGACATTGTTCCCTGCCGGGGTCATGTCCCGCGCCGCATGTGTCACTAGTTGCTAAGTCGTTTTCCAGCGACCATATGGCACCATGCCAGCACTTTTTCTGCATCGCACAGACATCCATTGACACGACTGACATGGCAAGCAACATCGAGCTGCCGCCGAACGTGTCGACGGCGCGGCCGCGCCGCGCGTCGTCCAACAGCGTCGGCGCCGGCGCGTCCCTCTCCCCCGTGCGCGCGAAAGTGCCGGCCGAGCTCCCGGCGGTGGTGGACGAGGACGACGAGGCGGCGACCCCGCCGCGCGCGGCAACGCCGACAGAGGACGACATTGCGCTGTACATGACCGGCGTGCTGGGCAAGGCCGCCGACACCGCGCCGGGCCCGTCGCTCCCTGCCTCGGCGACGCCGTCGCAGGCGCCGACGGCGGCCAACTCGGTCATCGAGCTCAACGTCGACGGCGAGGGCGAGGAGCGCGAGCTGCCCACCCTCGCGCCGACCGACCGCGGGCGCGACGCGTGGCTCTTCCTCGCGTCGGCGACGGTGATCGAGAGCATCGTGTGGGGCCTGCCGTACTCTGTCGGCGTGCTGCACGCTTACTGGTCCGGCACGATGTTCCCGGGGCAGGAGAGTGTCGTGACGCTCGCGGCGACGCTGCAGAACGGTCTGCTGTTCGTCGCGTCGGGGTTCCTGGGGCCGTGAGTGTGTTACTCGTGACGGCGCGGCGCGGCTCGTGACGGCGACGGCTGCTCCGCGCGGCGCCAAGACAAAGACGACATACCTACTAACCGCCCAGCCTGTACGCCGCGTACCCACAGTACACGCGCCACTTCCAGCTCTTCGGCCTGCTGTGCGGCACCGTCTCGCTCCTGTCCACGGCGTTCGTCAGCAAGTCGTGGCACCTGATCGTGACCCTGGGGTTGATCTACCCGCTGTCGGCGTGTATGTCCTCCCCTCTTCACCCCCAACTCACGCCCCAGCACTCTACTTTCCCTGCCTTACGCTCCTGTACGAGTGGTTCAACGCGCGCCGCGGCCTCGCGAACGGCATCATGTTCTCGGGCGCCGCGGCGGGCGGCACATTCTTCCCGCTGCTCGGGCAGGCACTGCTCAAGGGCGTGGGGTACAAGGGCACGATGCTGACCCTCGCGGGCATCTTTGCGGTCGTGGACGCCGTCGCGCTGGTTTTTATCAAGCGGCGTATCCCCGTCGCCCAGCGCGGCGTCCAGCGCGGCCGGCGTGCCCGCCCGGCCATCAAGATCGACTACGGGTTCATGCGCCGCCCGGCGGTGTACCTCTTCTCCGGGTTCGTGGTGTTCACGTCCCTCGCCAACTTTATCCCGTCGCTGTGGATGCCGAGTGAGTGGGCGTGGCGTGATCCTTCCGCCACTCGCCACACCGCTGACACCCGCCCCAGCCTTTGCCGAAGTCGTCGGGCCCACCAACCCGTCGGGAACGTCGCTCGTCGCCATCATGTACGGCGCGAGTGTCGTCGGCAACCTGATCACGGGGTACCTCACCGACCGGTTCCCCGTAGGCTTTGTGCTGCTCGGCTCGTCGACCATCTCGGCGGTCGCGTGCTGGGTCCTCTGGGGCCTGGGGACCAACCACGGCCTGCTCGTCGCCTTTTCCGTCGTGTGGGGGATCACGGCGCTGTGCACCGGCTGCGCGTGGTCCAAGATGGTCGTGTATATCTCGAGTGGGTCGGGCGTCGCGGGGCGCGTGGTGTTGGGCGCAAAGCTGACAGACGCCATCAGAAGACGACCTCACCCTCCCGGGCCTCCTGCTCGGCGTGCAGACCGCCCTGCGCGGCGCGGCAAACTTCGCGTCGGGCCCGCTGTCGACGGCGCTGCTCAAGTCGTCGGCGCTAAGGGGCGCCGCGGGCGCGTACGGCGCGACAAATTACGGCGCGCTGCTATTGTTTACGGGCGCGATGACTTTTATCGGGGGGATGAGTGCCGGGCTGTTCCCGAGGAAGTAGGGGGGGGGGTGCGAGGTTGCTCTCTCGCGCGCGCGCGGCCTGGTAAGCGCACGCATCAGCACACCGGCGTTTAGATTATCTTGGAGTTGTGTACGCATGCATTATTGTTCTACAGCGTGGGCGTGGCCGTCCGTGTGCAGGCGCGGAAAGCCCGTCTGGTGCCCCGGCGTCGCGGACAACAAGCGCCAGGGTGGTCGGCGCGACAATGTGCGAGTGTGTCGGCTGCACGCCGCGTCGGGCTGCAGCTTACCTCACCTCGCGCGCATGCATGCACGCGCGCACGCGACCAACGACCTGCAGCAAGCTCTAGAATCACCGCAAGCGAGCACCCACCCACCCCCGCGCGAGCGTATCGAGCAAGCCGACTCTACCGCCGCGGTTAAACTTAAGCGCGCGGTAGAGAATACCCGCGGCGACGACTCACTCCACTGCGCTGCGCTCCCCATCGCTTGCTGCTCGCTCGCTCCATGCCCCCGTTCGCTCTTATCAGCTAGCACGAGTCCCCAGCACACGCCCACCCACCCACCACCACTCACACGATGCTCCTCGCGCCGCTGCTCACGCTCCTCGCCGCGCTGCCTGCGCTCGCCGACCTGGCTGTTCTGTCCGACGCCGAGCCCGAGCCATGGCGTGAGTAGCAGGAACAACTGGCCGACGCTGTGCCGTGCTGCGCTGACGCTGCCCCCAGAGGCCAAGTACGGCAACACGCCCGACCTCACGTTCTCTGGCGTCGCGGGCTTCGGGCGTCTCCCGCACGCTGTGTGTCTCGACGAGCCGGGACGCGCGTTCGACGTCGCGGTGCTGGGTATGCCTTTTGACGTGAGTGCGGGGAGGGGGAGCGCGTGAGGGCGCCGGAGACGGAGTCGACGCGAGATGAGAGCTGTCAAGGTCACGTCGCTGACACCCGCCCCAGACAACCGTGTCGTACCGCCCCGGAGCACGCTTCGGCCCCCACGGCATCCGTACCGGCTCGCGGCGTATCGGCCCCGCCAGGTCGTTCATCTACGGCTGGGGCTTCTCGCCCGCGCAGGACTCGGGCCTGGACATTGTGAGTGGGGTGGGGAGGGGGTTGAGCATGGGCATGGGCGGAAGGTGTCCGGCGTACGCAGTAGATCCAGCGATGCCGGCGGGTTGGCAGTGCACGCGGGTGATGTGACAGCGCTCACGGCCTTGCCCGTGCCGAGCCCCTCGGCCTCCTCGGCGCAACGCCCACGGTTGCTGACACGCCAGATCGACTGCAACGACGTCCCCGTGTCGCCGTACGACCCCGCGCTGGCCATCGACGAGATGGAGACCGCCTACCGCACCCTCCTCGCCCGCCCGGTCAGCACGCCCGACAAGGCAAAGTTCACGCGCCACCTCGCCAAGGACGGCAAGGAGCACCCGCGGCTGCTGACCCTCGGAGGCGACCACACGATCGTGCTGCCCATCCTCGGCGCGCTGAGCGAGGTGTACGGCCCGATCACGGTGCTGCACTTCGACGCGCACTTGGACACGTGGAACGGGCACGAGCTCGGCGGCGCGCACAGCGAGCAGCACAAGGTGGTGAGTGGGCGTGTGTGGATGGAGCTTGGTGGCGATGGCTGACACCCCGCCCCAGACCCACGGCACGTTCTTCTGGAAGGCGCACGAGCTGGGATACATCAACAACGCGACGTCTGCGCACGCGGGCATCCGCACGCGCCTGAGCAGCATGGCGGACTTGTTGCACGACGAGGCGGTCGGCTTCCGCGTGTTCTCGACCGACGATATCGACGAGCTCGGCGCAGACGGCGTCGCGGCCGCGCTGAAGAAGCGCCTGGGTAACGGCCCCGTGTACCTCTCGTTTGACATTGACACGATCGACCCGTCGATGGCGCCGGCGAGTGAGTGGGCGGGCGGCATGCCTGACGAAGCCTTGTTGCACACGCTGACACGCCCAGCCGGCACCCCCGAGTCAGGCGGCTGGACCACGCGCGAAGTCAAGCGCATCGTGCGCGGCCTGCACGGCCTGAACATTGTCGGCGCGGACATTGTCGAGGTGTCCCCCGCGTACGACACCAACGCCGAGCTGACGACCATGGCGGCGGCCGACCTGGCGATGGAGTTCCTCGCGCTCATGACGTCGCCTGACGGGCCGATCCCGGCATCCAAGAAGGGCGTGCTGAACGCGCAGCTCAAGGCCAAGGTCGCCAAGCAGGCGGAGGCTAAGGCGGACGCGCGCGACGAGCTGTAGAGACAGGAGACACGAGGTTGAATAGCAAAAGAAGGGCGGCGGCGGCGGCTCTGCCCACGCCACGCCACGCCAAGCCAAGCCGCGCTGTCGGCCGCTGTCCGACGAGGGTTGAAGAGGACAATCTCGATGCATACTTGCCGTGATGCCATGATGCCGAGCGCCGGCGGCGCGCCACTGACGCCGCGTGCATGCACCCACCTCCGACTACGCGGCTGGGGTTGGTTGGCGCGTTGGCAAATGTGCATGTACATGATTGGCACTGCACCGGCGGTTTTGCTCCCTCGGCGCTGACCGTGGCCAGCTGGCCGCGGCGCAGCGGGCACGGAGATGCCCGGCGTGACGATGTACAGTGTACGGCGTCGCCAGCTCCACGGCTGTTTGAGGTCACCAGACGACGAGGCCGACGAGGTCGGGTCTTGTTCTCCGAATGATACTGCTTGCGTGCTTCGTTGGGGCTTCGTTGTTGGCACTCGCCGCTGCATGTGAATGTGTGTGGGTTTGGGGGTCTGAATGTGAGCTGTGAGGTGTACGACCTCTCACGCCTCCCGCTCTCACTGCTCCTACTCTCACTGTCCCTCGCCACCTCGCTGCACTCAGTAGCACGGCGCAACTGCCCCTCTTCCTCGCCACCTCGCTGCGCTCGGTGACTCGCTTGTCCTTCTTGCTTGTAATGCATATGCTACTAATAGTACACACCTCCCTGTCTATGGTTGGTCTATGCGAGAATGCCATTAATACACATCCGAGAAGTTGCCCGGCGACGCAGAGGGTGGCTACACCCCCCACGGAGTTCTCGGCAGCGGCGCTCTAGCAGCCGAAGCCATATGTCCCAGAGATGGGAAGATGCGAATTAGATTACTTGTGGTAGTAGTTGTCCTTGACAGCCGAGCGGATCGCCTGGTCGAGGTCGGCGATGATGTCGGCCGTCTCCTCGACACCGACCGACAGACGGACGAGGTTGTCGGTGATGCCGAGGGCGGCGCGCTGCTCGGGGGGAATACCGGCGTGGGTCATGCGCGCGGGCAGCTCAGAGAGCGACTCGACGCCGCCGAGCGACTCGGCGAGCGTGAACAGGTGCGTGCGCTGCAGGAAGCGGTCGGCGGTGTGCGTGTCGCCGCGGATGCGGAACGCGACCATGCCGCCAAAGCCGCGCTGCTGGCGCTTGGCGAGCTCGTGCTGCGGGTGGCTCTCGAGGCCGGGGTAGATGACGCTCTCGACGCCCTCGTGCTGGGCGAGGAACTCGGCGACCGCCTGGCCGTTGACGCCGTGCTGGCGCATGCGGAGGTGCAGCGTCTTGAGGCCGCGCTGGGTCTGGTAGCAGTCGAAGGGGGAGGGGATGGCGCCGATCGCGTTCTGGAGGAAGCGGATGCGCGCGGCGAGCGCGTCGTCCTTGGTGGCCGCGAGGCCGAGGACGACGTCCGAGTGGCCGTTGATGTACTTGGTCGCCGAGTGGACGACGAGGTCGGCGCCGAGGTCGAGGGGCGTCTGGAAGTAGGGCGAGAGGAAGGTGTTGTCGACGACGACAATCAGGTTGTGCGCGTGCGCAATCTTGGCGACGGCGGCAATGTCGACGAGCTTGAGGGTGGGGTTGGTGGGGGTCTCGATCCAGACGAGCTGCGTGTTGGCGGTGATCGCGCCGGCAAGGTTCTCAGCCTCCTCGAGGTTGACGAACGACACGTCGACGCCGACGCTCGACGCCACCTTGGACAGGTAGCGGTGGGTGCCGCCGTAGACGTCGTTGACCGAGATGATGTGGGCTCCGGGCTTGAGGATGTTAAGCACGGTCGCGGTGGTGGCCGAGCCCGAGGAGAACGCAAAGCCGTGGGTGCCGTGCTCGAGGGCCGCAATGGCAGCCTCGAGGTTGTCGCGGTTGGGGTTGGCCGAGCGCGAGTACTCGTACGCAAAGTCGCCGACGGCGCGCTGCTTGAACGTGGTGGAAAGAGACAGCGCGGGGATGACGGCGCCCGTCACGGGGTCGGGGTTGGCGCCGGCGTGGATGGCGAGCGTGCCAAAGCCAAAGTGCTCGTGCGTGAAGCCGGTGTGGGGCGCGAAGAGGGCCGGCTGGGGGGCGGGGGTGGGCGCGGGCTGCGCGACGGGCGCGGAGGGAAGGTCACCGGAGGGCATGGTGGGGGGAGTGAAGGGGGTTGTGGGCGGGGAAGAAAGGCGAGTGGGCGTGATTAAATGCTGATCGCTGCTGGCGTCGTCGGCTGCTGTCGCTGCTGCTGCTAGCTGTGTTGTGGTGGCGAGTGACGCGGTGATGATGAGAACGGTGTGAGTGCACGCGTTGGATGCATATATACGCCGTTACTTGCGCCTTGCTCACAACATTTGTTGAATCGGTTGCGTGCTCAGTCAATATCAGATTTGCCAAGTGCCACTTTGGGGCCGCTGCTGCCAGAGACATCCCGAAGCGAGCCGGGCGCGGCGGGCGACAGCGGCGGCGGCGGCAGGTAACCGAAACAGGCGAGAGTAGTCAGCGCAGTGCATCCAAGTCAGCACGGCGGCAACAGTCTCCCTCGCCGCTCGCTTCTCCCCGCCACCGTCTCTGTCAGCACGCACTCCCTCCGCCGCCTGCAGATTTTTCTTACTCAGGGCAGCAGCTCCCGCCGGCCAGCGGGCCCGGACGCCGGTGTCTCCGCGCCGCGCGGCGCACGCTGCAGCTTTTGTCTTCCTCGAACCCACACATCCATCCATGCACACCCACTCGCCATGCATGCATCCGCATCAGATGACCTGCAATGCATAGCAGGTGACGCTCGCGACACGCACCAAGCCCGCGCCCACTCCCACCGTGTTTGAAATACCGAGCCGTAGCGTCGTCTGTCGGCCACGCGCTCCACCGAGCACGACGAGTGACGTGTGGGTGCGTGTGGGCGGCGCGTGCACTGTCCGCGCTGCGCGCGGTGGGTGGGCAAGTCGGCGTCGGTCAGCGGTCAGCGGCTCAGCAGCAACACAGCCGTGGCATTCATTCCCAGACGCGTGCGTGCGTGCTTGCTTGCGTGCTGCTCGCGGAGTTGCCGCTTGCGTCCAAGTGCGTCCGTCCGCTGCATGCTGGCGGAGGCGGCAACGGCTGCGGCAGCGGCACCCACCCTGTGTGCTTCATAGCCGAAAGCGCACGCCAGCAGACGCATCGGCTACAAACGCGCAAAAATTATTCCGAATGATCTGGGTCTCAGTCCAATGTTGTGACTGACTGCTGGAGCATTCGGGACAGCACGTTATCACTTGGCAGCTGGACAGCTCGCCGCGGGCGTTATCAGCAGCAGCGTGTATGCATGGGCATGGCCGTGCCCGCTGGGGTTGGGCAGCTGCTGCGAGGGCCAACAGTCGCCACCCAAGTGTCTGTCGGCCCACGCCCGCCGCCTTCCTTGCTTGCTCCACCGCCAAAGCAACCCACGGCACGTTGCCTCCGCCCCGCCCCGCGCCGCCCCGCCCCGCCGCCCAGCACACCCGCCGCCGCCGCCACTCCGGCCGCGCGCGGACACACTGACGACGACCACGGCCACCTCCAAGCACCCACCCACCCACTCACCACAGCGCTGACTGATGCCCCCGGCGCCCCGCCCTAATCAATTACAATGGACACGCTAATTGATTACAAAGATTCCGCCGACGTCATATGCTGGGAGCAGTAGACGTCATTGACGTCGGTGCACCCTCGGTGTCTTGGTGATCAGCGGTGCGGGGATACGGGCGATAGAGGCAGCGGTGGTGGGCGAGCTGGAGAAGCGCAAGCACTGGAAATCGCCCAGGCTGCCGAGCACGGTACGCTGCGACTCGATCCCACGGCACAACTTGCACGCCATGCGCCGATACGATGGACGCCAATCATGTCGGCACTTGCTGCTCGCCGCCCAGCGCGTCATGAAAGACGTCTACTGCTAATCACTCACCAGCGCCAGTTCTCTGCACAAGGCGCTCATCACGCCCGACAAACAGGCCCAGGCGGGCCATTGGGACGTATGGGGTGTCGCCGCCGCCGCCGCCGTCGCCGCCCACCGACGAATGGCCATGACCGCCTGCGCCCCCCGGGCGGTGCGATCTGGCCTCGCCTCGGCGACACCGCCCCACCGACGATGAGATCGATCGCGGGTGGCAAGTGGCAAGTGACAAGTGGCAGGCGGATCTACCAAGCTGCTACCAGTGTACTGCCTCGGCGCCGCGATCTAGCATGCTGGTGGATGCTCGATTTGCTCGTGCCCAGCCAAGACCACCACGCGAGCATTACGTCACACCTGTCACCACCGGCCGTTGGCGTTGGGCTTGCCCGTCGCGGTGCCCACCCACCCGTGACATTCCACAAACACATCTCGGCGACGAGGCGGAGGGCAGAGGGCAGATAGATACCACAGTGTCGTGGCATTCCGACGCGCGCAAGGCGCACCGCGACGGCAGCAGCAGCAGTAGCAGCACGCCATGCCAGCGCGCGCAAGCAGCCGGAGCCGATAAATACCCACCGCCTCCGGCGCTCTTCCCACCATCCCCACCACTGACATAGCCATGTCAGACTACAAGCCCGCGGGCGCACGCGAGCTGCTGCCCATCGACCCTGCGGTGGGCGTGCTGCCGGGCTACGTGGCGCGCGAGCCGACAGTCATCTACCTGCGCGACAAGCTGTTCGGTGTGTCGGACGTAGGTGGGGGAGGCGGGCACGGCCGCTGACCCGCACAGACCGACAGCCCGATCCGAAGGGGAAACGGCGACGTCGTGATGCGCTTCGTCGACAAGGCGTGGAGCGTCAAGCGGCGGACGGGTGGGTCGGTGTGGCAGTGCTCGGAGGCTGGGGCAGCTGACGCCGACGCCGCGCGCAGAGATCAACGACGCCGACGGCAACCCGCTGCTCAAGCTGCGGTGCAACCTCGCCACGATCAACGGGCACGTCGTGGCCGAGGACGCGGACGGCAAGGAGCTCTTCAACGTGCAGGGCAAGTTCAAGCGTGCGTGGGGGTGTGTGCTGCATACTCTGACTTTAGTCCTCTCGCGCCACTACGAAGCGACGTTCGCCGACTTTGGCACGAAAGCCCAGGCCACTCTCCACGTCCGCGGCGACCGCTTCGGGTCGAAAGCCGACGTCGTGCTGCCTGACGGGCGCGTGCTCGCCCAGATCGACAGGCAGCTGTTCACGTCCAACGATATCGTCAAGAACGCCGAGAGCGTGGGTGCGGGAGGCGAAGCGAAGCGAGGGAGGGGAAGGCAGGGCTGACACCACACCCCAGTACTACATCTGGATCGCGCAGGGCGTCGACGTCGCGCTCATCACGGGCATCTGCGTCGCCGTCGACATGATCAAGGAGCAGCGCAGCGCGCGCCGCAAGAAGTAGCGGGGGGGGCAGTAGCGGACACTGTAGACGCGATCGCGATACCATGTACATCTTTGTCGGAGGGGGAGGCGCTGGCGGCGGTGCGACGTGTCAGTCGCCGAGGCGTGACTCGCGTCGCGTCGCTGTGCTCGGCGTAGCTTAGCATGCCTCGTAGCCTCGATGCAGGCATACTATCACCCACGCCGCTAACAGCAGCATCTATGCATCTTAGGCACTATGCAGGCATCCACGCCACGACTCGCCACACGCGCACCCCACGCGCCATGACATCATTCGCCACCGCGCACCGCGCTACCTCCGCCGCCGCTGCCTGGCCCACATGTGCCCCGCCAGCCCAGCAGCGCCCAGCCAGCCCCATGACCTACGCGACACGCGTGCTCGCATTGCTCGCAGCTCACCTAGCTCACTCCATCGCATCTTGCATCTGCTCTAATTCACGCAACAACACACACAATGCCAGCTTCAGACGGACTCGGTGAGTGTGCGAAGGGTGGGGGGACCGGGGGTGCCGTCGCCTGCCTATGTGCTCTCTCGCTCGCCACCCACCCGGCCCCTGGCCTTCCCCCTCGCCACCGAGCTGACGCCGCCGCCCACACCCAGCCCCACCTCTCTCCGAAGTCGAGCGCGACATTGTCAAGTCCCACGGCGGGTGGACGGCCTTCTGCGCATCGTACGGCCTCGAGCCGTGGAACCCGGACGAGAACAAGGAGGCCAAGAGCCTCATCCATTTGCTTGGGCGCAAGGGCAGCGACGCGGCCGACGTCAGCCTCAGTCCGAAGAGCGCGCCGCGGTCGCTGTAGCAGGGGTGGGAGCGGCGCTGGCGCTGAAGGGGACGACGCAAGGAACTACGAGGAGGCACGATGAAGGCGGTCAAGGCGCGGTCAGAAGTACTATGCATGTGATGAGATGGCAGCGGGCGTGGGCACTGAGCGTGCTGGAGTGGAGACGAGCCCAGCCCTGAGCCGGCCGGCCTGCCTACGCCGGCTGGTGCAGTGAGGCGTGCGGCGTGAGCCCATGCATGATGTATGCATGCACCCAGCCTGCCAGAGCAGCAAGCAAGCACCGAGCAACCCAGATACGTGCATGCATCCCCAGCGTCGCCTTGTGCCAAGATGCACGACGACGTAACCCGCCCACTCCCCCGCCCCCGCCAGCCTGGCCAGACTCGCTCCGACACCCACCAAGCGACGGGTCACCCGCCGGAACGTGGCGCGCGATCGTTATCGGAGCGAGTGGCACGACAAAAGACAAAAACGGGCGAGTTATCACTCGGCCGGGGGCTAGATCTCGGCTGCGTGAACACGCATCGCTAACGGCGTCCTGCTTCATGGAAGAGAAGCGAGGCCGGGGTGTGCATGGGGCGAGGGTGCTGCGGTGCGTATAAAACGCGCCGCGCGCACGAACAATGTTACACCCCAACACAAACACGCACAATGAAACTCGCCACCGTCGTCCTCCGCGCCCGCAGCGTACTGTACGCCGTCTTCGCCCTCCTCCTGCTCGACACGGTCGTCTGCGCCGCCGTCCTGGTCCACCGGTCCGACAGCATCCTGTACCCCGCGCTCCTGCTCGACTGGGCCGCGAGCTGCCTTGTCCTCCTGGGCGCTTAGTGCGTCGCTGCCGCTTCGCCTGACACCGCTGACCCACGCCCAGCTACCTCGCGCCCCGCAGCCCCGCGCTGCGTACGGAGCTTACCGCGCTCGTGCTCGCCTTCGCGACCGGCTTTGGGGTCACCTACGCTCTGGCCAAGCACCGGCCCAAGGACGACCGGTACGTCGTGCACGGGACGGGGCAAGCTGACGACCCCAGACTCGCGTTCTGGACGCACGTCGTGGCCGCGTTCGCGGTCGACAGTGTACGTCGCGTCGTGGTCGCACGCGCTGACACCCCCAGACGTCCTACCTCGTCGCCATTGCCCTGTATGCGCGGTACAAGGGCGGCCGGAGCGCCTGGACAGCGCGCCTGCCCGCCGTGCTGGGCGGCACTGCGGCGCCCCTCCAGCTCCCCGCCGACGCCGACGACGAGACGATCGCGCCGGCCCCGGTACGCGTCGCACCCGCTACCGTCCGTGTCGTTGCGTACTCGTTCGCGCTCGCCACCGGCGGCGCGACGCTCGTCCTCGGCGGTGTGCTCGCCCAGTGGGGCGGTAACGCGAGCCGCGTCGGCGCTGCGTGGGGAGGGCTCGCCGCCGTCGTTGTGGCCGTGTACGTCCCGTCCCGCCCCGTCCCCTCCCACGCCGCTGACCTCCAGTATCGCGCTGCGCCGCACCACGCTCGTCGCGGAGAGCGTCGCGCTCGCCGACCTCGCTCTGTGCGGCACCGGCGCAATGGCGTATCTCAGCACCACCGCCGCCCCGGCCGGCTGTGGCCCCTCCTCGTGGGTACCGCTGACCGCTGGGCCGCTGACCCCGACGCCAGCGTGCACATCGCGACCCTCGTCCTCGGCTGGGCGACGGTCGACCTCCTCGCGTCGCTTCTTGTCTTTGACCTCCTCGTCCTTCTCCGCGCGCGGCGCGAGGGCGTGCCCCGCGGCACGTTCGCCGAGATGACGGAGGGCAAGGGGCTCGCGTGGGTCTTGTTGCCTGGTGAGGCGGCGCCGGGCAACGATGCGGCCGCACTGTTGTCGTAGTTGCGACGATGGCGGCGGGCCCATAGCTGGCGGATAAGCACATATACACGGTGCAAACAAGAGCCAGGCTCGTACACGCAGGCCTGAGAATGCAATGACATTGATCAAGCGGCGCATGGCGGCTGCCGCACGTCAGAGGTCAGATTGTGAGGTAACAGATGACCATGAGTGCCAAGTAATGTGCTACATACATGAATGCTAAGTACAGCTGCGTGAGTGAATCTATTGTGACGACATGGAGCCGAGTCTATGCGCGCGACAGTCGAGGGAGGCCAGCGCCGCCGCCGCGTCTAGTGGTTGTTCTTCTCGTTCTTGATCTCGTCGAACGCGACGCAGATGGCCGCAATGAGCGCGAGGTCGACGCCGGGCGGCACCCAGACGTAGTACTGGGTCGTCAGCCCTGATGCTCGCCCACACCCCCACTCACAGTCTGCTTGTCGGCGAAGAAATCGCGCTTGTTCCACAAGTCGCGGTGGATCTGCGCGACGACCTGCCCGTTCTCGTTGAGGATGTCGGCGTTGCCGCCCCACATGTCGCCCTTGAGGGTGAGCTTGCCCGGGGTCTTGGTCGCGACGTTGTTGAACGTGATCTCGACCTTGGTCTTGACTGGGGAGGTCAGCTGGGGTTGGGGTGCGCCACTCACTGCCCAGCTTGTGGTGCACCTCGAACAGCGGCCTGCCGTCCGCGTCCTCGCCGATAAACTTCTTCATGATCGTGAGGATCTTGTTCTTGAGCACAAAGAGGGTCTGGCCGCTGGCGTCGGTGATGACTGGGGCGCGTCAGCTCTGCCACCGTCCAGTGCGCCTGGGTCTGTCTGGGCTCGGCTCGCGCTCGCCCACCCCCACTCACCCTTCCGCTGCCGCAAGGACATCACCTTGCCCGCGACGCGCACGACGACGTTGCCGTTCTGGTCCTTGACGCCAAAGTCATCGCCCGACCAGCTGAGCACCTTTTCTTTCAGCACGAGGGTCGTGGGCTGCTGCGCGATGTAGCCCGGGAACACGCCAACGGGCGGGTGCACCGGCGCCAGCGTCTTCGGGCCGTCGGAGAAGATGTAGCCTGGAGCCATGGTGTGTGGGGTTGGGGGGGGGGGGGGGGGTTCGGGGTTGGGAGCAGTTGGAGTTTAGTTGTAGCTTGTCGCTGTTGCCGCCGACGTCGATGTCGTGTGATGATGATGCAGTGGGTCGATGCTGCGGATCTCGTGCGACCTATATACTGTTGTGCATCGACCTTCGCGCACAGCGGCCGCCGCGCACAGAAGCCGCGCGGCCGTCATGCAGTGCTGCGTTGTCGCTACGCTCGGCACGATTTGCATGCGGGTCTGTTCCTTACTCGCGGCGTCGGCCTCGGACTCGGGCCGTGCTGCACGCGCTGCACCGCCCCGCACAGCCGCCGACGCACGGGCGGGCGGGTTTGACCGTGTCTAATGCGTGGGTTTACGTAATCATCAGGAACGTGTGAAGCGATTAGAAGATGATGCGGGCGTATTACAGCGGCATTTGGCTCTGCAGTCATAGCGCGCCTAGCCATGGTTGCCGCCTGCCGGGGCCGGGCATGGCAACGTCGGACGAAGCCTCCACCTCGTAACAACAATCTTTGCGGGCAACAAGTCTGACGAGAAGAAGCAGGCGCCAGAAGAGGCCCATCGCAAGGCGGCCGCGAAGGCGCTGTCGAGCCCTCGTCATCATCCACAGACGCGAAGAAGAGACAAAGCTTCGCATTGTGCCCGCGCCCACCCGCCCGCGCCATGCTCATTATGCAGTCTTATCACGATGCCTTCCTGCCCACACCCTACTACAGCTTGCCCTTGTTGTGCTTCGGGTTCTGTCCCTTGGGCCTACGCGCCATCTCGGCGCCGACGCTGCGTGCGTTAGCTCTTTCCGTATGCCTGCCTGCCCACACCCCACTCACAACTCGCCCCGCGCATCCATCCGGTACACGCCCCACTGGTCCGGGATGAGCCACGCCGAGAGGTTGGTCTTGGGGTTCGTGTCGGTCGTGGACGCGACGAACGCGGATACAACATCCTCGACCTTGGCGAAGCCGAGCTCGGGGTGCGGGTGCACAAAGCCCTCCTCGAGGATGGCCGTCTTGGCAAAGTACGGGCAGATCGTGTTGACGCGGATGCCGAGGCCGTGCGCGGCGGGGATGAGGCCCTTCATGAGGCCGATGACGCCGGCCTTGGCGACGCTGTAGTTGACGCCCGCGGCACCGTAGAACGACGACATGGACCCCGTGAGCGTGATCGCGCGCAGGCCCGGGTCGGCCCGCTTGTCGTGGTACGCAAAGTACCACAGCGCGAGACGCGTAGTGTACAGCACGCCGATGAGGTCGATGTTGATCGTGGTCAGGTTGGGCGGCGTCGGGCCGTCGTCCTGGTCGGTCAGCTGCGACGGGTCGAACGGGTGCAGCTCGGTCACGCCGGCGTTGGGGAGCACAATGTCGATGTTGCCGAACGTCTTCGCGCCGAGCGCGAACAGCGCCTTCTGGTCGTCCCAGGAGGTCACATCGCACTTGGCCGAAACGGCCTTGCCCCTGGGGTAAGGTCAGCGCCGGGGGGGGGCTGGGGCGGGGGCAGCGAGCACCCCGCGGCGTTGCGACCGCGCGTGCAGCTTCGTCACCACTCACTTGCCAGCCGACGCCTCGACAAGGCGCACCGTCTCCGCGAGCCCCTTGGCATCCACGTCGCCGAGGATGACCTTTGCGCCGAGCGACGTGAACTTGAGCGCGAGCGCGCGGCCAAAGCCCGACCCGGCACCCGTGATGAGCGCGACGCGGCCGGCGAAGCGCGAGGCGTGCGCGTAGCACTCTTCCGTTGTGACTGCTGGCATTGTGGTGGAGAGAGTGGACGCGAGAGCGGGGCCGATGTGCGCGCGAGATGATATGGTGGTGGACGGGGTGCGGGGCCAGCAGGGTGGGGTGAGTGAAGATAGCCGGTTGGCCGAGTTGAAATGAGGTAAGCGCGGGAGCGTCAGCGTGTCAACACGAAAGCGCGTTTCGTTTCTGGACTCTGGATTCAGCGGTGGTGCAGAGAGCATTCGTTGACTGTCAGCGCAGCAACAGTGCGAGTGATGCGCACATTTGTGAGAGCAGGGCAGCAGGGCAGTGGGGGTGGTCCTTGTGGGCGTGGGGCAGTTGGATGTGGGTGAAGCGCTTGCCCTCGACAACCTTCGTGGCGGCGGCCAAAGCCGAAGCTGCTGGCCGTAGCCACTTGACAAAGTCACAACCACCAAGCCAGTACGTCCGCCACAGCGAACCCCACCCCGCCCCCCCGGGGCGCCCCCTCTGTGCTCTAATCATGCATGTAACCTCTATCATGTCATAAAGTAATATCCGTCATGCCCATAGTCCAGGGGATCGTAAAGTCCATGAAGTCTAAATGATGCGGCTAGAAGCCAAAAGAACCCGCCTCGCTAGAAGCCGAAGAACTCGGCCTCGTAGTCGACGCCGCCGACAGCCTGCCGCTTCCACGCCGGCAAGCGGCGGCACGCCTCGCGTGCGTCGTCGACGAGCGGTGCAGGCCCGCACGCAGCTACGAAGACGCCCGTCGACGCGCTCAGCTCGGCGCCCTGCCGCGTGATCGCCTCGTCGGTGACGTCCGCCACGATGCCAGACACGCTCGGCCGGCCCTTGGACGCCTTGAGGGACGACTTGACGCCGGCCAGTGTGTCGGGGTCATCGGTGGCCACGCTGAGGCTCGGGCGCGACGACGACGACGCAAAGTAGCTGCTCGGCGCGGGCGGCTTGGGCGTCAGGTTCTTGATGCTGCTCCCGACGCCGATGAGCGTCAGGTCCGACACCGAGCTGCTGGAGGACGCGAGGCCGCCCCGCGCGGGCGGGAACACGGGCGACGGGAGCGGCGAGATGAGCGGCGCCGTGTCGGTGAACCGCCGCGGCACGAGGGTCAGCTCGCCGTCGGCGCGCGTGACGTAGATGTGCACGCGGAGCGCGGGCGCCCGCACCGTGTGCTGCGCGCCACGGGATACCTCGCGCAGGATCTTCTCCTCCCATGCCTGTGCGTCGTCGACCAGCGCGGCGAGCGTCGGAATCAGCGGGCGCGCGGTGCCCTCCGCCCGCACGGTCCACACCAGGTCGATGGTACGCGCCGCGATCTCGCCGGTACGCGACCGCTCGACGAGGTCGTGCGCCATGCCCATGGCGTAGGAGAGGCCTGAGCCGCCAGCGAACAGAACAATGGACGTGAAGCTCGCCGGCAGGGTGTTCCCCGGCCCGCCGTACGGGCCCTCGATGAGCACGCTCACGCCGTGCTTGTACGTCCCGACGTCCGACTTGTCCTCGCTGTCGCCTGTCTGCGCGAGGGCGCGGAGCGCCTTTGTCCAGTCGCCCGCGGCGGCGCAGAGAAGCACGAGGCCGGCGGTGTCTGGCGCACTGGCGATGGTGAACGGGTGTGAGTGGAGGAACGCGCGGACGCCGAGGGCGGGCACGCGAACGCGGACGTGCTGCCCCGCGCGCCAGCCGGTCGTGATGTGCGGCAGGGACACGAGGGTCATCTGGCAGTCCTTGAGCGCGACAAGGTACGCGGTCGTGTAGCGCGTCTTTGCGAGCGAGATGACGATCGAGAGCCCGTACAGTGCGATCGCGGACGCGACCCACGGCATGGCGCCCACGACGTGCAGGCCCACCATGACGAGCGACAGAATACCGACGACGTGGAAGAACTTGAAGAGCCCGTGCCACCGCTTGCGGAACCACGGGAGCGACGTGAAGAACATGAGCAGCATGGCGATCCACGCGACGTAGCCTGTGATGCCGGCATGCGACGACGAGTTCTTGATGAACGTGCCGTCGAGGACCCACTTGTGGACGTACAGCAGCGAGTGCACCGTGGCGATGAGGACGGTGACCCGCCCGACCCACTTGTGCATGACCTTTATGCGCTCGTACCCCTTGCCGATGACCAGGCCGACGAGGTTGCCGCGCACGCCGAGGGCAACAGCAACAGGAATGAAGGCGGTACACACCAGCCCGGTGCGGTTAATGTCCCACCCTGTCCAGTTTTTGGCCTTGGTCGGGATGCTCAGGTCGGACTTGTACGCGCACGCGATGATCGAGATAACGCCGAACGCGCCCATGAGCGCGAGCTGGCCGAGGCCTACGCGCGACTGGAAGGGCGCGCGGAACACCGACGCCAGGGGGGCGTAGTACCCCAGGCTGTGGAAGCGGGGCTGCACGCGCGCGGGCGGCCGGGCATCGGGGTAAGGCTCGGTGGTGGCAATTGCACGCGCGCCGTGCGGGCCCGGCGGGGCGCGGATGAGCCGCCAGCCGCGGAACAGGTCACCGCCAGCAGAAGGGAGGACAGGGGTCGGCGGCAGCTCGCGGTCGAACTCGACCCACCCGCCGGAGCCGCCTTCAGAGGTGGCCGACTTGGCGTGCGCCGGGCGCCGCTTGCGCACGACGCGGTACTGCGGCAGCGAGGCGTACAGGCGCACGCTGAAGCGCGGGAACTCAAGGGCTATGAGGACTGCGACGAGGAGCACGGCGGCGGCGATGCACCAGTCGACGACGACGGCTGGGGGTGTGAGTGTGGTTTGGGGGGTGGCCCGGCGCGGCGCGGCGCCACGACAGACTGTGTGCCACGCCACGCCGCCACGCCACTCACCAGTCAGCTTGTCCTGCAGCTTCTCGTTGATGTGCCATGCCTTGAGACCGTCTGGTGGGAGGATGTTGCCGTCGAGCGTCGGCCCGGCGATGTGGACCATGGCGGGGGAGGGGGGTGGGGGTCGCTGTGTTGGGTTGCTGTGTTGTTGTCGTTTGTGTGAAGGAGTGTGGGTGGGTTGAGACCGAGCGCGACCGTCCTTGTGCTTGTGCTTGTGCTTGTCTATGTCTACGCAACTTGCCAGAGCTGACGCCAGCAATGTTGGCCACCTCGAGTCTAGGCACACGCGGCGAACAATGACATCTGCACAGGTCATGTCAGCATGACGCTATATACCTTCGCTTTATTGTTTGCAGAACAACGACCTCTGGCGCCAAGTGCTCGGCGCGCTCCTCGCATCCCTGCGCCCGCCCAGCCCACGCTCAGCACGCACCGTACAATGGGCGGCTTGCGGGACTCGCCCTGCTGCCACTCGACGACCCCGGCGCTGCATGGCATGCTTCTGGCTTGTTGGTGCTCCCTCCCTAAGACACATGTCTCAGCCTGATACCATCTGTCCGAAAGGCGATACCGGTGGGTAAGGCACGCACGCGCTGCCGTTATCGCCCGCCAGCTATCGCCCGGCGCGCGCAGCTAGTCGGCCACAGCGTGCGCTGTCCGATGGGCGAGCCGTACCTTGCACACCTGCATTGGGCCCAGACGATCCTCTCACATGTGCATGTGGATCGGATCGTGTATCGCGCACGGGAAGCTGGGCTCCTGCGGGCGCACCGCGCCCTGGCTGGCTGGTCGGCTCGGGGGCGAGTCGGCCCGCCCATAGCGTGCCGCCGGTATGTAGGAGTTCGAGGCCGTGGCCGTGGCCGTTGGTGGGCGTCGCCGGTGGGCAGCGGAGGCGATGCGTCGGATGAAGAGGGGTGGTGGTTCCGGGAACGAGTCGCGACGTACGTCGTCGGGCCGTGCTGTGGACGGCGCCGACGACGGCGTCAACTACAGCAACAACAACAACAACGCCCTCCTCCTCCACATCCACCTCGCCGTGCTCAAGCCGCACCGCCCACACCACCTGGGCCTCTGTCTCACCTCTCCGATCTGACGCAAGCGAGCCCCTGCCCATCATGCAGCCACCACTCGCCATCCCATCCAGCACCGCACCGCAGCGCAGCAGTTTGCAATCCCCTCACCCCCCTTGGCAGCTCTAATCACCCGGCGCACCCTGTCCGGCCCATCCGACACGCTCTTATCGCGCTCCGAGACCCTGGCGCCACCCGTCCATCGTCGAGCGAGACCTGCCGTAAGCGCAAGAGTGGTGCACACTGAAACATTAGCACGCATGCCCGAAGACGCGCCACATGCCCGAGTAGCCTGCGTGCAAGCGTGCGCGCCGGCGGCACTGCGTAGCGCTGCCTGCCCTTGTCTCACCGACGGACGCGGAGCGGGGGCTTGTCGTGCCGCGCGTCGTCGTCGTCGCTGCTGACATGTCCGTTCGTTGCACTGTCGCGACTGCGCCGGCGAATGGCGCGAGTGACGCCTTGGCGCGGGACGGGTTACCTCTCTTGCTCGTTGACGTCGACGTCTCCGGCCGCCGAGATGACTACATGGTCGTGGCAGCTAGCTGGGCGGCGGCAGCGGCCGTGACGCGCTCCTCAGTCTGCGCTTCTACAAATCAATCCGATTCTACAAATACCTCGCACTCCAAGGGTTGTCTTGCGGGTAGCTAGTCAATGCTGCGTATCCAGCAGTTGGAAGCGTGCATGCCTTGTTGCAGCAAGTAACAAGACACCTTCGCGCTCCAACACACACCCTGCTCAGGCTCTCCGTTGGCGATGGATACCGCCGACGCGATCCCATCCATCTCCACACTGCTGTCTCGCATCTCGCCGCGCTCGGCGCGGCCGCCATGTCTCCTACCACCTTGGCATCGGGCGTCATCTCCGTCCACAGGTCTTGCCAAGATCCACCAACCGCTGCGACCGCTGCGACACATTGCTCACTTCTCTGCATAGGAATTACAAACAACCATTATCATCACCAATGCTGCTGCTCCCACACTACTTCGCCTCTCGAGGCAGGCCCTTAGATCGGCCACTCCATCTTCTGCGAGAGGTTCTGCTGCACGGCCTTGACCTGCGTGTAGGCCTCGATACCGTACGTGCCGAGCTCACGGCCGATACCCGACTGCTTGAAGCCGCCAAAGGGAACACCAGCGTGGAGAAGCGCGTACTGGTTGCACCAGACGGTGCCGGCGTCGAGGGCGCGCGAGACGCGCGTCATCTGGCGGGCGTCGTTGGTGAACACGGCGGCGGCGAGACCGTACGTCGTGTTGTTGGCGAGCTCGAGGGCCTCCTCCTCGGTCTTGAACGAGGCAGCGACGATAACAGGGCCGAAGATCTCCTCGTCGACAACCTTCATGCCGTGCTTGACGTCGGCGAGGATGGTGGGCTCGACCCAGAAGCCGCCGTTCGACTGGGGCCACTTCTGGCCGCCGGTAACAACACGCGCACCCTGCTCCTTGCCGCTCTCAATGTACGAGATGACCTTGTCGCGCTGGTTGGCGCTGATGAGGGGGCCGAACGACGTCTTCTCGTCCGAGGGCTGGCCGATAGCGCACGCCTCGGCGCGCTTCTTGAGCGCAGCGAGGAACTTGTCGTACACAGCCTCCTGGACGTACACACGCGACGACGCACAGCAGTCCTGGCCCGAGTTGAACCAGATGCCCATGGCGGTCCAGTCGGCGGCCTCCTCGACGTCGGCAGAGTCGAAGATGAGCATGGGCGACTTGCCGCCAAGCTCGAGGGTGACCTTCTTGAGGTTGGACTCGGCGGCCGCGATCGAGATGCGGCGGCCGGTGATGACCGAGCCGGTGAACGCGACCTTGTCAATGTCGAGGTGGCGCGAGATGGCGTCGCCGGTGGTGGCACCGAGACCGGGCACGGTGTTGAGCACACCGGGAGGGAAGCCAGCCTCCTTGGCATAGTCACAGAGGAGGAGGGCGGTGAGCGGCGTCAGCTCCGAGGGCTTCATGACGATCGTGCAGCCGGCAGCGACGGCGGGGGCGACCTTCCAGGCCCACATGAGAAGGGGGTAGTTCCAGGGGATGCTGGGGTGTGTTAGCAGTTTGCTGTGTGTCTGCCACGTCGCGCCTACTCACATCTGGCCACACACACCAATGGGCTGGTGGAGGGTGTAGACAAACTTCTCCGAGCCGAACGTGTCAATGGTCTGGCCAAAGACCTTGTCGGCGAGGCCGGCGTAGTAGCGGAAGCAGGCGACGGTGTCGGCGACATCGGCCTCGCTGAATGACGAGTCAGCTTGGTCCAGTTTCCCTGCTGCGAACAGCTAACTCACCGAGCGATACGGACACCCTTGCCCGAGTTGAGCGACTCGAGGGCGCCGATCTTCTCGGCATCGCGCTCGATGAGGTCGGCAAGCTTGAAGAGGACTGTGGGGGTGAGCTTGGGCTTGGGCTTGGGCTTGGGCTTGGGCTTGGGCTTGGGCTTGGGCTTGGGCTTGGGCTAGGGCTTGGGCTTCGGGATGATGGGAGCGAGCGAGTTCGGGAGCAGAGCGAGTCGAGGGAACAGAATCAACCGTCGCGGGTGACTGTCCGCAGTCGAGGTCGTCGACTCGACCAGCAAGCACCTCGCCAGTGCCATCTCGCCAGTGCACCATCTCGCCCCGGCACCGCACGGGCTGGATGCTCGTGCGCTCGCTGCCAACCGCCGGCGGCAGTCATTCGCGCGGGCTTGACCACCTTCACCTCTGGATTCCACACACCTGGCGCCTCCCCCAAGATGCAATCTATGACTTGTGTTCCACACACGGTCGCTCCAATTTCCACGTCCTCAACTCACCAGCAGCGCGCTCAGTGCCGGCGACGTTTCCGCCCCATGTGGTCTTGAAGGCCTTGCGGGCAGCCTTGACAGCGAGGTCGACGTCCTCCTTGGAGGCGTGGGCGACGCTGATAAGCTTCTCGCCGGTAGCGGGGTTGACAGTGTCGAAGGTCTCGCCCTTCACCGGCTCGACCCACTCGTTGTTGCTGCGTGTGTGAGCGGCTGGGCTACACCAAGAACGACATCAGCTCACATGAAGAGACCGGTGGGGATCTTGATCTTGCCCTGGCCGGGGACTTCGATCTCCTGGTGAGTAGGCATTGCTGTTGTGGTGGTTGTGGTTGGTTTTGGGAGGGTTGATGAAGAGAGGAGAGGAGATGGGCAGCGGATAATAAAGGAGCACGGGTGGGGCACGCAGCAGCAGCACCAGCAGCTGTAGGTGCGAGCGAGTTACCGGTCAACGTGTTATCACCCCGGGGCGGCGGTGGGGGCCGGCGGCGGGTGGAGCTGGGCCACGGCGGCTGGCAAGACCCGAAGCGCGCGCCCGCGCCAGGCCAGGCCCCCTGCAGCCGGTCGCTTGGGAGCTGGAGATGCATGTGCTACTCCGCGGCTGATGCATGCTGCATGCCGACAAGCGCGCAGCTGACCATGCACACTAGACGGGTTAGGAGCTGCGGCGCGTCAGAGCAGAGTCAGTGACGACCACAATGGGTGCGGGGTAGAGTTGCCAGCGGCAAAAGTAATGGCTGAATTGGAGCGGGTAAACCCGCAAGGTGGGGCAGAACCCCCGCGGCGGCCAGCGACATCATCACATGCCGCAATGTGCGACACGCCGTATGGGGCCCGCGACAACAAGCATTTCCTGAGCATGCTGCGCTGCTGCTACACGCACAAGATAGTGGCTTGGAATGGATTGCAGCAGGAACCCTGGGGGCCGACGAGCGTGCCGTGAATGGCACAGGCCCCAGGCGCTCTTTTCCTCGTTTTGCCGAGGATGATACCGTCTGGCGTTGGGGTTGGCTAGCCGGTGGCGCTGGTGGTGCTGCTGCTCGGCATGCTGGCAGCACGCTGGGATAAGCAGTAGACCCGAAGAGGGGGACGAGGGGACGAGGTGCTGCATAGAGGAGGGTGGAGGAGTGCCAGATGAGACACGGAGGGCGCTGTTTACAAAGTCACGGCTGATTCCTACCGGGTCTACTTTTTATCCCGTATCTCTATCTCTCCTGGGCATCATCATCCACCATCGAGTGACCTGACCACCATCCTCCCCCACCCACCTAGCCAGCAAGACCACAGACGCGCGCACACGCCCATTACCGCGACGCACGGCTGCATACGCTCGCTACTAGCGGCCCGAGACAGGCTCAAAGCACAACAATAATCATTATTACAACTTAGCGCCCGGCCCCGCCCAATCCCACCCACCTCCCCGAGATGGACGAGGGAGGCGACGCCGGCGACTCGGCCGCATCCAGGAAGCGATCCCTCCGTGCATGCGATGTATGTCCTCTCTAGGTACCTGCTCGCGATACTGACCACCGTGCTCGCCAACAACAGGGATGCAGACAGTGAGTGCGACGACGCGCGATACCTCCCTCCCTTCGGGGCAGTCACCGGCGCCCAAGCCATCGTCGTCATGCTGACGTCCGTCCCCAGCCGCCGAATGAAATGCGAAGACATCCAGGTCTCGAGCACGACGGGTCTCTCAAGCTGCAGGGTATGCCGACAAAAGAGACAGCAGTGCACCTTCCATGCGCCCATCAAGAAGCGGTGAGTTGGTGCCCTTGGGCAACGTTGAGTCGAGCTCACATCTCCAAGCGGTCCGCAGCCAGGGTATCGGATGCGCGCGCCGTCCTCCGAGTCGCCGGGCACGTCTCCAAAACACGAGTTCCGCCCCTCGTCGTTCCCGCAAGTGAGCGACCAGAGCCCCGGCGACGCAGCTGCTGCCGCTGGCGGAGCAGAGCCCGGCTCAGGCAACGACGTCTCGGGGACGGGTTACTCGACCCGCGCGCCGTCGCCGGGTGGGTTGCGCATACCCCATCCACCCCGCCAACCACTGTTCGGCCTCCCGACGTCGCTGGTTGAGCGCCTGCTCTCAGTGTACTTTACACACATCCACGTAGGTCAGACCACCAAGCGCGAGCTGACACTGGCAGAATGTCTGGCCCCTCATCTACAAGCCGTTGTTCAACCCACACACGACGTCGGCGCCGCTCCTTCTGGCCATGCTTGCCATCGCGTCGTGCGTGGCTACTCGCGAGAAGAACGCGACCAACGACGAGTGGACGCAGGAGAAGCTCTTCAACCGCGCAGAATCGTCCCTCCACCACTGCAGGACGGACAACCGTATCGACATCGTCCAGGCTCTCATCCTGCTGTCGCTCCGCCAGACAGGTTGCGGCGACAAGCGCATGGCGTTCAGCTATGCCGGGCGCGCGTGTTGCATGGCGCTCAACCTTGGGTTAAATCTGGCCCCTGCGCATCCAGAATCCCCAGCCGATTCCGAGCTCCGTTCTCGTGTCTACTGGAATTGCTACGTGCTCGACAAGACGCTCGCCGAGGAGACAGGCCGGTCCTTCATCCTGCCCTACCGCCGGTCATCGACCCCGCTGCCGTCAATGACCGAGTCGGACGAGTTTGAGATGTGGCCACCACTCCCAACCTCACTATCCCCTATGCCGCGATCCGTCCGGCACATCGTCCCACGCCGTGGGTATGTCATGTCCTGCTTTGTCTGGACTTGCCGGCTAGGCCTGATCGTCGAGGACATTCTGGACATGGAACAGGCTGGCCCACCATCAGATGCCGATGGGTGGGAGGCGGCGTTCACTGCGCCGCTGCCAGGCGTGAACCACGACCCAGCTGCCATTGCCGAGCACATCAACGCAAAGTTGGAAGCGTGGCGCGCTGCGCTGCCACCCACCCTGGAGGTCGACCTCAGCCCGAATGTGTCCCCTCTGCCTCATCACGTCGTTGGTCTCTCATGGTACTACACGGCTCAAATCCTCCTGCATTCACGCTTCATCAAACAGCGACCGAGCCAGTTCGTGCAAGACACAGAAGAAGGTGACCAGAGCCTCCGCGCACACGGCATTTGCACGAAAGCAAGTGAGGCTTGCGTCAACCTCCTGGCCCATCTCGACAGGCACCAGCTGCTCGCGCAAGTGTCCGCCGACATCATTCACATCCTCTCGCTCGCGACCTTGTTCGAAGCGTTCGATGCCTCGGACAGCAACGACGAACTAGCACACCGGGCCAAGGTCAACTTTGCCCAGTGCTGCATCTGGCTGCGCAATGTGTCGAGCAACTGGCCAGCGGCGTCGACCCACAAGGTTTACTTCGAGGGGTTGATTCAGGGAGGACTCAAGCTGTCGTCGCCAGACGACGACGCCGCCTCACCAGCGAACAAGAAGCGTCGCGGGCCAATGGGGGCCATCGCGTCTCCGTCGTCCCTCGCCGAGGGGTCGGCCATCCCCGAGGGTTTGCGCCAGGTCGGCCGTGCGCTGTCGACAACGGCAGGCAGCACCCTCCCTGCCATAAGCCTGCCACCGCTCGGCGTGTCGTCGCTCTTCCAGCTGCCCCAGTTCTACTGGAACCACCTGACCAACGCGGTGCCCGGGCAGGGCGGCGTAGCTCAGCCTGCGAGATTCGACCAGGCACTTGACCTGGTGCTCGGCAGCCCAGAGGCAAGCGGTACCATGGACCTTGCCGAGTGGTCGCCGCTCAACTACAGCAGTGCGGCGACACTGCCTTCTATGGGAGGCCAAACTCCGCAAAGTGGACCACCTACTAGTGCCTCAAATCCGTCATTTCAGCAGATGCCGCAGCAGCAACAACACCAACAGCAACACCAGCAGCAGCAGGTGCAAACACAACAACAGCAGCACGCCGCACCCCAGCAGTTGCAGCAGCAACAGAATCAGCAGCAGCAGCAACAGCAACAACACCAGCAGCAGCAACAGCAGCAGGAGCAAGCTCCGACAATGCCGTGGGAGATGGACCACTCGTCGTTCATTAATTCTGGGACCCTTGACCCCCTGGACCCATCGGCCATCTATTCGACGCTGATGAGTTACATGGTCGAGGCAGCAAGGAGCCGATAGGTGCGAGGACGCACCCTAGTTGTACATGTACCAATAATCTTGGCTTGTTTTGCCATGCATTGTATGGATTTACCTGTCGCACGTTTACTTCGGGCCGTGCTGCGGCCGGCGCGGCCGGCACTGAAGTTCCGTTCGCTCGGAACAACGCCCAAGGCAACTCGTTGCCGTATCCGCCGCACCGGGACGTGCGCAACAGCCGACAAGCGCTCCTTGGAAATGAAGGGCGGGCGCAGCGCCAAGGCGTTGTTGCGATGAGATCGGTCGCACCCACGATGACGGCAAGGCGGTAAGTGGCGTCGAGACTCACCAATCTCGGAGAGATGCTGCATGAACAACCATCGCACGAAGTTGGGATGCCTTCACCACCACAGAGTTAGGGCGGTTTGGGCCCAAGTGAATGCCCATGAGGCCTCCGTCAATAATCGGAGGGCAGCTCACTGTCGGGCACCTTTAACTGCTAGTCGGTCCATCGCGTCCTACCCGGCAACCAAATCAATCATGTTCATGCAGCCACGATAATTTTCTACTGCGTCAAGGACGCTTCCCTCGAGTAACAACGCTGCACGCGATGCAATACAATTAAGCAGATGACGGGATATGCAGTTCTAGTTATACAATTTTAGGCGTGTCCGAGTCCGAGTCTTCGTCGACAGCCTGGGTCACGACGTTGTGAGGGTGGCGCTTGCTCGGGTCGTCAATGTAGCCCTGCGAGCCCGACGCGACGGTGCTGTAGCCGGCGGGGAGGTGGGCGTCCTCCTGCGCGTGGGCCATGATGTCGGCCGAGAGGTCCTCGGTGCGCGGGCCGGTGAAGAAGGTCTTGCCGCCGTACTTGGGGAGGTAGTAGTAGCCGGTTGCGAACGCCCAGACGGCGGCCGCGACGACAATCGCATAGTTCATGCTGCCGGCGTCGGGGCCCTTGTCGGCGGGGAAGCAGAAGAGGACGGCAGCGAAGATCATCCACCCGCAGGCGACCCAGGCGACGGGGCGCGACAGCTTGCCGAGGTACCATGGTCCGGGCTTGAAGTGGTCCTGGCCCCAGATGAGGCGCGAGAAAATGGGCAGGAAGTAGGCGACGTACGGGCCGAGAATGGCGAGGGCGAAGATGGCGCTGATGGCCGTCTCGTTGACCGGGTCGGCAAATCCGAGCGCGCCGAGCGGGATGGCGGCGCCGACCACGAGCCAGACGGTGCGCACCGGCGTGCCAGACCAGCGGTCGACCTTGTACAGGAAGTTGGAGAAGGGGAGCGCGCCGTCACGGGCAAAGGCGAAGGCCTGGCGCGAGGCGGGGAGCATGAGCGACGCCGTCATGCTCATCTGCGCGATGATCATGAACGCCCAGATGACGAGCGTGCCGGTCTTTCCAAATGCCTGGAGGTAGATGTAGGCGAGGGGCTGGCCGATCGGGCTGTCCATGATGGCCTCGAGGTCGTTGCCCATGGTGGCGGCGAGGACGATCATGATGACGGTGCCGAGGACGCCGGCGAGGCCGATCGAGCCGGTGATAGCGCCGGGGACGGCGATGGCGGCGTTGGAAGCTTCTTCCGAGATGGAGACGGCGCAGTCGAACGAGCAGATGGTCCACACGGGCGCGAGCATGGACAGGAAGAAGGCGAACCCGTTGGGCCAGTTGGACAGGTTGCCCCAGCCGCCGAAGGTCCAGCTGCCCGAGCCGAGCTCGTGGCGGCGCGCGATGGGCAGTCCGATGATGGTGACGAGCGCGAGCGCGAGGTTGAGGATGGTGGCGGGGGTCTGCATGCGCGCGAACGCGGTCGTGCAGTAGCTGCAGAAGAAGCCGCAGAAGATGAGGATGCCGCAGTACAGGCCGAACTTTGCGCCGGTGGACGGCTCAAAGTCCTCGTTGGCGATCGAGGCCGCGGCGTAGAACATGCCGGCGCACGCCCACGCGAGCGACGACGTCGCGGCCGTGTTGCCGAGGAACGAGTTGTAGCCTGCAAACCACGAAAGGAAGTTGCGGTACTCTGGCGGGCTGAGGCGGTGGGTCCAGTAGTAGAGGCCGCCAGACGTGGGCATGGCGGATGCGAGGTCGCCCATCGCGAAGCCGATGAACGAGATCAGGAAGGCGGAGAGAACCCAGCCCCAGATCATGCCTACTGGGCCGCCGTATGGCTGCGATGGTGTTAACAGTGTTCAAGTGCCACAAAGAGGCATTTTGTCGGTCGTTGCAAGGGACGGCGGGACCCAGGGTCGCGGATCAAGCGATCAAGGGACCGAGCCCCACCCCGGCCCCGTGGAGACTGCGTCCGACTCGACACTCACCAGACAGTACATGATGGTCGAGCCGATGGATGGGACGACACCCCTGTGTGTGTGAGCGGGGATGGATCGGCGCAGAAGCAGCAGCAGCAGCAGCGGCTTACATGATGGAGAAGGCGACGCCGAACGTTTCGAGCTTGGAGAAGGAGCGCTTGAGCTCGGGCTTGTAGCCGAGTCCCTCGAGCGCGACATCGTCGCGCGTGAGGTAGTGCTGGTTGTCGCCCATCTCGGGGTGCACGTTGTGCAGCCTCGCGTCGTCGGCGTTGGTCATGCGAGTGGTGGTGGATGCGGTGGTGGATGGGTCGGTGAAAAAAGCGCTGGCGTTGGAGCCGGGTGTCGGCTGCGATGGGCCGGGACGGGTGGGGGCTGGGCTTTGGGGCGAGACGACTTCAGTTTCGTTTCAACGCGCGGCGGCTCGTGTCTGAACCAGAGACGGACGGGGTAAGAGAGGTGGCGGCGCGCACGGACTGATTTTTATTTATTGCATAGGTGTAGGTCTCGCTGCCCACCGGGAACGACGAGGAGCGCTCCCTCGTCGTGTTCCCAAAACCGATGCCGGCCACCCAGTAATAGAGCCAGAGGCCAGGGCAGCCACCCCACGCGGCGCTTAACCCTGGGCCGTACCCCCGGCTCGCTTAGACTGATAGCAGTCGGCGTCGTGTTTGGCTGCGGCGCGGGGTGGATAAACGGTGACGCCGGAATACCGGAAGCTGACTTATCGTGCGTGCGGAACGGCGGAGGTGCGCTGCTCGCCGTGGCTTCGGGCCTAATGCTGCGTTGAGGCCGACACTGCGTCCAAGCGATAACGGCGGGGCTAACGCGCACCGAAGCGCTGGACTGGACGCACCAATAAGCCTAAGCGCTAGAGCGGGGGACTGGACAACAGACACAAGTCGGCATGGTGGAGCTGCATGCCGGACGATCGCGCGCCGCCCATTGGCGGTGCGAGCGGCGTAAACCGAGCGATAAGGATGGATGCACATGCATATCGGCGTACAGGCGAGAGCATACGGGTGCGAGCGCATCGCATCGCCTCGCGCAGCGCCGGCGGTGCGCCGATGACATTGTCCGAGTGACTCCCGTCGACTACCTGGTTAGTGCGAGGCGGCTGGGTGTCGATGGATGGTCGTGTCGGGGCGCAACGACACCGCTGACAAGTCCGTCGGACCCACCCACATCGACGCAGTGACACGGCTCCTGGGGCCAAGACACGGTGCTCCATGCTGCTCCACAGATGCCGTGCATGTCGGGCGAGCGCTTCTCCACATTCGAAGCAGCTCGGCATGACCAGATCTGGCTGCCGCAATGAAGAAGCAACTCCACCCGTGGCGTCGGGCGCCCACCTCGACGCGAGCGCTTGAGTGACGCCAGCATTCACCAGCCACCCCCACAGCATCGTTGTGCCGGCTGAACTGGGTGGGCGCCCAACGGCGCCCGGCACCCGGCACCCACCCGCCCCCATCGCTGTGTTGACCCGGTGGAAGCGTGCCGGAGTTGCAACGCGAAGCAGCGCAGCAACGACCCGACCCTGTGGCCAGAACGGTGTCCGCTGGCTGGATCGATTCATTCGGGATACTGCGGCGCGTGCAAGCGTGCGCACGCACGGCGCAGGGCTCCCCCCGCCGTTATCACACCTCAGGAGCACGGGACAGGGCTTGCTATCGCGACGCTGGGCGGGCGGCAAAGTTCCCCCGGCCGCCAGCCGGGTTACGCCTTAACTTGCCGACGGCAGTGTGGCACCCGCCAGCTGCCGCAGTGGCAGTTCCGGCTGAACCTTTATCCCGGCCGTTGCCGCCCAAGAGTTCGGCCTACTCCACGGCTACGGCAAGCTTGCATCACACTGCTGCTGTCAGGTGGTGCGGAGGTGGTCTGCCTGTGCCGCGACCGCGCGCGCTCGCGCTCGCCTCCAGCTCCACCTGGATACATAATGCCTCTAGGTTGTCTCGACTCTCTCATCACCACCCCACCTCCCGACTGCTCAACGCAACCACTCCACCATGTCGACCAAGAATAACCCCAAGTATGCCCACCCCCTCGACGCCCTCACCAAGGCTGAGATCCTCGCCTCGGTCGACGCCGTCCGCAAGTACATGGCCAAGGGCCAGTACGAGGGCGCCCCCGCCAACAAGCCCCTCTTCAACTCGGTCTCGCTCCTCGAGCCCCCCAAGTACGATGTCCTCCGCTGGATGAAGCTCTTCAGCGAGGAGGAGATTGCGACGTCCAAGTCGGCCACCCCGGCCAAGACGTTGACCCGCCAGGCGGACGTGAGTAGCGGCAGCAGAAGCCACGACACAGCCACTGATGCCCCGCTCAGATCCACCTCATCTGCAACGACTCGTTCCAGGCGTTCGAGGTCGTCGTCGACCTCCCGTCCAACCTCGGCGACGCCGGCACCAAGGTCGACTCGCCCATTGTCTCCAGCTGGAAGCTGCTTGCCAAGGGCGTCGAGCCCTCGCTCCAGACCGAGGAGCTCCTTTGGGCCGAGGAGATCTGCCGCACCGACGCCAAGGTCAAGGAGGCCGTCGAGGCCGTCGGCATCAAGCAGGAGGACCTGTACGTTGACGGCTGGTGCATCGCCTACGACGAGCGCTTCCCCGGCCGCCGTCTCCAGCAGTGCTTCCTCTTCGCCCGTCTCCGCCCCGGAGACAACCTGTACGCCCACCCGCTCGAGATGATCCCCGTCATGGACTCGCACACCGGCGAGATTGTCGCGATCGACTACCCCCCCACCAACCCCGACGAGAAGAACCCCACCCCCGCGTCCTCAGCTGAGGCCTACGCCAAGGCCCAGGAGACGCCCCGTGAGCGCTTCCCCCCTCCCATGGAGCCTCACAACTACCTCCCCGAGCAGATTATCCAGGACGAGCCCAACTTCAAGGTTCGCGACACCCTCAAGCCTCTGCACGTCGTCCAGCCCGAGGGCGTCTCATACAAGCTCTACGGCAACGTCATGGAGTGGGAGAAGTTCAAGTTCCACGTCGGCTTCAACTACCGCGAGGGTCTTGTGCTTTCCGGCATGACCTACGCCGACGACGCCGAGGGTGAGCGCCCAATGTTCTACCGTATCTCGGTCGCCGAGATGGTCGTTCCCTACGCCAAGGCCCTCTTCCCCCACCACCGCAAGCAGGCCTTCGACACTGGAGAGTACGGCATCGGTGCCCTCGCCAACTCGCTCGCCCTCGGCTGCGACTGCCTCGGCTCGATCACCTACCTTGACGCCGACATGGTCACCCGCGAGGGTAACGTCCAGACCATCAAGTCTGCCATCTGCATTCACGAGGAGGACGCCGGTATCCTGCACAAGCACACCGACTTCCGTGACAACAAGGCCCACGTCGCCCGCAACCGCCGCCTTGTCATCTCGTCCATCTGCACTGTCGCCAACTACGAGTACGGCTTCTACTGGAACGTCTACCTCGACGGCTCCATCGAGATGGAGATCAAGGCCACTGGTATCGTCAACGCCTACCCCCTCCGCAAGGACGAGGCCCGCGACCCCGCCCACGAGGTCGAGGTCGCCCCCCAGATCGCTGCCCAGCACCACCAGCACCTGTTCTCGGTCCGTCTCGACCCCATGCTCGACGGCCTCAACAACCGCGTCACCCAGGTCGACGTCGTGCCTGACGAGGGCGAGGTCGGCTCCGAGACAAATTTCTACGGCAACGGCTTCCACACCGTCAAGACGCCCTTCAAGACGTCCAAGGAGTCGGTCGCGCACGCCGACCCCAGCAAGTGCCGCTCGTGGCTCATTGAGAACCCCAACAAGCTCCACTACTCGTCCAAGGCGCCTGTGGCGTTCAAGATCCAGTGCAAGGACATGCCCCCTCTCCTGGGCAAGCCCGGTTCGCTCGTCTGGAACCGTGCTCCCTGGGCCCGCCAGCACATCTTCGCTACGGCCTACAACGAGGAGGACCCCGACAAGTTCTTCCCCTCGGACATCCACATCAACCAGCACCCCGGAGCCGAGTCCGGTTTCGGCTCCCAGGTCTGGGTCGACCGCAACTCGGACATCTCCAACTCGGATGTCATTGTGTGGCCCACTATGGGTGTCACTCACATCTGCAGGCCCGAAGACTGGCCCATTATGCCAGTGGAGATCCTCCGCTTCCATCTGAAGCCCTCGGGATTCTACGCTCGTAATCCGGGACTGGATGTGCCGTCGATTGCGGACGCGAAGTCGCGTTTTGCCAACGAGGCGTTCGCGAATGGCACTGCCACAAATGGTGCCACAAACGGTGCCACAAATGGCACTGCTAACGGCGGCGAGTCGTGCTGCGCTCGCTAAACTGTCTATATACTCGCATAGGAAGCATGGTTTGTACAATCTCTGTGTAAAGTAGCCATTACATCCGGTTGGAAGAAAGCGGTAGCTCATGTGACCAATTTGATCCCGAAAACGCTACACTAGGCGCAAGACGCACAGTTTCAGAGCAGGGCTGATCCTTTGGCATGCCCTGCTACTAACCAGTTGGAAAGGCGATGACTTCTTGTGGGAAAACAGGCCACCACGGCCAGTCGCCGTGGTGGAGTGACGAGTGCCACTTGGCGGAAGGCAGTGCCACAAACAACCCAACGCTGTTGCTCTCCATGCTGCGACCGATGTGGATGTCGAACTACACACCCATGTGTTGTCCTATATTGATGTACTCTTCCAGCGGTGCATGAGAGCCGTTTGTGACACCCCAACAAAGAGAATCGATGATTGGCACCGGTTGTTGTAAAATGCCACATTCAGCTTGTTTTGGGTGACCGCGCTGTTGTTTACCCGTCAACACCTGTTGTTCCTCCCAACTGTTGTAAGAGACGAGATAAGAATAACATGGTGAGGTAAACCAAAGAATACATGCTTGCATGCCCTAGCTTACGTGGCGCGCTCGCTCACTTCCAACATCAATGAGCTCAGCGAGAAGAACAACATGGTAGGATGATCTTGTATCAACAATGGAGAACCAGCATGGACTACATGCCCAGTGCAATCTGGCATTGTTTTGTGTTTCTGAATCATAAACAGTGTGGAGGGCGAGCCATCAGTCCCTGCACTGCACACAATGACACTGGCGTAATGCGTGCTCAGCGCACCACTTGTCCTCCGGTGGCCTGCCATCAAAAGGACTCATGAACCATCACGCTCCATTGCAAGGGGGCGCCGGCACTCCCAATGCCAGGATTTAAGGCAGCGACAGAGCTGTATACAGCTCCCTCACCAAGTCTCTGGCAACAACCGACACCACCAAGCTCGCACCAATGGACGCCCAGTCGCCGCTGTTCAGCTTTCGGTATGCCGCCGACGAGCTGCTCCTCGTCTCCTCCAAACACCCCGCCATCTTGGCACTCCGCCACAATCTGGGGCTCGCAATTGCGTACCACGGCACACCGGACTCGTGTTACGCGTTGGTGGCCAACCAGAACTGTGCGCTGAGCCATTTTTTCCAGCAGAAGAACCAAGCTGACTCACAGATACGTGTGCGGCATGCAATGGCACCTGCGCGTTTGTCGTTATCGCCGATCTGGATTGGGGCACGAAGGACGAAGTGCACGGCCGCTCCGCCCACGAGATCGTCTCTTCGGCAAGGACGTCAAGGGACCCAAACTTTGCCGTGGGCGTCGAGGGGCGCTATCTGGTCGCGATTGACCAGTACGTCGCGAGCGCGGGGGATCAAACACTGACGGCAGGTGCCACATGTGCATTGGAGGCAACGGGTTCCACGGACCGTGCCACCTCGTCCTTCCTCGCTTTTCAGGGGCGGAGATGACAGTTGGCACCCACCGCGATCTTGTCGATGTATCGATGTACGTCTATTTCATGGAGCCGCAGCTGACAAAAGAACTTGAGCGTGGTCAGCTCGTTCATCGCCTACCTCAACGACTTAACTTGCGACCACCACGAGGCCAGCAACCGCGCTTTAGCCCAGGTGACCAGCGCTCTAGCGGAAGTGAACAAGGTGGTGAACAGCGTACGCGTCAAAGGTAAAGAAGAGGTCGCTCAGCAGAACAGGGTCGAGGCTACAGACGCGTTTGAGCACCTGGGAAACTCGTTCCACCGGTGCGCGTTCTGCACGCGTACCGGTCGGGAGCGGTCTTAAGAGGCACATCCCGGACCGCTGGGCTGAAGTAGGGCGTCGTGGGTGAAAAGTTGAGGTTTTCGTTGTTTGAGTGTGTTCATAGATGAACTAGCTCTGAAGGATCGAGAAGGAGCATAGCCTGTGGAGTGTTCGGAGAGCCAGGGGGCCATCCTGGAACTGAGAAGTCGCGCTCTGGACGAACCCCGTTTGGCTGTGCCACGTAGGCAAGTCATTTTTCCTTTCACTCAAACAGCTCCACGTCCGCTGCTGTAGTCACGAGCTTGAGGCCACTACAGAACGAGGCAAGGTGATCGCCGCCGCCACGTCAGCTGGCGGAGGGCGCCTTTTAAGCCGCCACCCGTGCCTCGGACGATCGAACGACGAACCACTCTAGCCTCGTTCGATGACGCGATGAGCTCACTCACCATACACCGATGGGTGACGACAATCCGCATTGCATCCAGAATCCTCAATCATGCACCACCGAGTACCACATCCGCCTGTCACCTGCATGCACTTGCACCACCGATGTTTTGCAGGACGGGACCGCACCCGCAGCCGGAGGCGGTGCGTTGCTTAGTGACTCAGGCACGACGTCACATGAGACGACATTGCGGTCGCGCGTCTGGCTCACATATAAAATGGCCACAGGCCAGCTAGCTAGCAAGCGAACCGCTACCAAGCTCCCCACCACCTCAACCATGAGCGGCATCCTCACCAGCCGCCGCGCGCTGTACTTCGCCGCCGCGGTGCTGCTGTACGGCACGCTCGGCGTCACCGCGGCACTGCTGCACAAGTTCCGGATTGGCGGAGCTATCTATCGATCAACGCCAGCACCGGACTGGTGGAACCACCGCTACCACGCGGGCCCGGTCATCACAGTGTTGGTGTGGACCATCATCTCATCGGTCTACTTCATTGGATTGTGCGTGTCGCTAGAGACGTATCTGACGATAGCTACCTCGCGCCTGTATCACCGAGCCTCAAAATCGAGACAGTCGCACTCACCGCCCTCATCCTCCAGGGCTTGGGGAGCATGGTCTGGCTCTCGAGCTACTGGACCGCTTTCTGGGGCTACAGCTACCTTATTTATTATGTTGCGGACCGGAAGGGGTGAGTATAGGGCAATGTCAAGCTGACGAAAGACTCTTCATTGCAACCCTCGTGCTCGGATGGGTCACGGTGGCTCTGGTTTGTGCAGGTTTGTGCGTCGCTAACGCCAGATCACGGCGCTTGCCGCCACACTGTACGTCTACGGCCGTATTCAGCGGCGCACCCACAAGAGCGAGGACGTGTGGCCACGCCGCCTGGTGGACCTCGTCGAGGGGTCCGACACCCCCGCCTCCCCGGTTGATGAGTACGCGCGCCTCATTCCCGCGCGTGAACGGGAGCCGGAGCCTGCCTCGCCGTCTGCCGTGGCCGCCATCTTCTCGCCGAACGCTCTACGCATCGTCGCGTACGTGGTCATTGGTCTCACAGCCGCCGCGACGATCGGGCTTGATGCCACGCTCGTCCACTGGTTCAGGAAGGACAACGGCTTCGACGACACCCCTTACAACCGTCGTTACCGCCCTCTGCGTAATGTGAATGACTGTCTGCTGCCGGAAGGGTGCCCCGACATTAGTAACAGTGAGTACACAAGCCGCGACGCTCACTAGATGATCTCTATGATACACTTATCACATCTCAAACAACATCTGCTGACTCCCGCAGCGAAGTACCCCCACGAGTTCAAGCCAGGAGGTCCAATTGTTGTGCTTGTGTTCGTGTGCCTCACAACCTTCTTCACGCTATGGTAAGCCCCTGGTGTCTAGTCTTGCTGACTGCAGCCGCCCGCTCTTTACCTTCAGCATCGGTCAGGAATCCTGGGCCGCAGGCATCCTGACCGTACTGGGCATCAGCACCATGTCCGTCCTCAGCACCTACTGGCGCGTGTTCAACCCGCACCACCCCGCGCCGTTCAAGGCCGTCGGCGTCGCGACGCTCGTGCTCGGCTGGGTCGCCGCCTGCACGCTGTTGTTCCTCCTCGTGCTTGAGCTTCTAGTCGTCCTCCGCTCAGTGCGCGGCGGTGTCGAGGGCGTATGGTCGACGAAGTTTACCGAACTCGTGGACGGTAAGAGCCTCTGGTGGGTGTATGTGCCAGAGGACCGCCCGTCGTGGTCTGCTCAGCTGGAGAGCGTCGCCGCCGAGCGCGAGGCGGAGGAGTCTGAGGCGCAGGTGCCGGAGGAGGGTGCAGTGCAGGCGCAGTGAAGTGCGAGCAGCGAGGGGCGAGACGCCCTCGTACAAATAAGTTCCGGGTGATGGAGCTGGATGTCCGTCCGAACAAGCCTCGAGAAAGACAGTTGTGATGTAGGCCGCTCGCACACAAGCACAACGAAAGTTCGCCGCCAAACAATAGGTGCGGCAGTGGCGGTGAGCACCGCGTCGTGCACACGACGCGGCGATCGATGTACTCGTTGTTTCCAGTCAGCCATTGTTGTTGGTGCGAGCGAGCTGGACATGCACATGAGCAGGAGCATAAGAGTGCGGTCGTGTGCTGCAGTTGGCGGCTCTGATCCATCCATCTCTCTACTCAATCCAATGCCAGCTACACGCACGCTGCACGCTCCAAAGCGACCCAGCCCGCTGGGCCGTTACCAGACGGCCGCGTCGCCGCCACCGCCACCGCCACCGCCACAGCGGCCGGCGTCCTCTCCTTCGGCTGCACGCCCACTCTTGCCACCAGGCATCGTGACCGTGTTCGACACTGTGGGTTTTTCCGACATCGTCCCGGTGCAGATGGCGACAAAGCGCGACCAGCCCAATGCCTACGGCCTCGTGCTCCCGCCACAAGTGACCGACTTCTTGCTGTACGGACTCTACCCCAAGAAGGCGTACGGCGATAAGAGTGCCCTCTTCAAGCGCCAGGTGCTTGAGAGCGGGCTCCAGAAGAACTGGCGTCCTGCCGCCTCGGTGGCGGTCACCCGTGGCGCCGTGGGCGAGATTCTCCTCATGCTCCCTGTCATCAGTTACGACGGTCTGCCCGACGACGACGCGATCGGCGTGATTACAGCGGCCCTCCAAGTTGCCGAGGAGCGCGCACGCGGGTGTAAGTGGCCCAAGAACCCCCTCAAGCGCATCAATGTCCTCAACCGCGTGCTCGACGCGTTGAGCCCCGAGGTGGTGGGGGAGGCGCTCTTTCGCCGCGTGGTGGACATCTGGCTAACGGCAGAGGAAGGTGGGTGCTGTTCGCATATGGCCCTGATATGCAGCTGCCAAGGCGTCTTCGTTTGGAAGCAAGTCCAAGCGACCACGTCGAGCGCCAGCCCGCCAGCCCTCCACGAGCCCCGCACCGGCGCGTCGCTCAACTCCTCGCCCCCCACCCAGCCCACAGCGGACTAGCTGAGAGCCAACCGGGCCCCCCTCCATCGACCCATGAGCATAGAATACCTTAGATGCATTTTGTATTGTACTGTCTTTTGTCGTGTGACGCTGGTGGTCACGGTGTTGCATTGTTGCACTGTGGTCCCTCTTGAACGCGCGCTCAGCGAAACGCCACAATGCGAGCGATAAACACGTGTCTGGTGGTCGTTGTCGCCATCGGTTCTTGTCAACCACAACTGTCGATTGTGTACCTCCGCCGCACAATGACACAAACACACGCCTTTCATGTCTCGGAACTGAGGCGCACAGCATACACCCAGCGCCTATGCGCTTGGCGCGGACGCGAGGCCGCGTGAGGAGCCCCTCCGGCATGCCACGGCAGCCAGCCGCCACCAGCCGCCAACGCCGCGCGCCAGCTCGACGCGCCAACAACGTGCGTATCGAGCAACACGCATTCGTGTCTCATTCCGCTCCCACACTAGACCCGTGTCGCCAGGAGAGGCAAAGCCGCTGCTGATGCATGGTGGACGGGACGGGCGGGTCATACATTACCGTGCTCGCGTCTCTGGCATCTTGACTCTTCTCCCTCACCCAACCGAACCACGCCCAGCACCCACCACAATGGCCCCCACAGACTCGCACCGTACGCCACTCCGCCTTGTACCCACTGACGCCCCAGAGCCCCAGCTCACCAGCGAAGAGACCCGCATCGTCCGCGATGCCGGTGGCTGGACTGCCTTCTCGCGGGCGTACGGCCTCGACCCCACCGACCCGGAGGACAACGACGAGGCGTACGCCATTGTGCAGGAGCTCGCTGCGCGCGGCGACGACGAGGACGACGACTAAAGATGATGGGGGGAGTGATAAGAAGCGAACAGAGAAGGAGATGAGAGACGCGACGTAGTCGATGCAAGTGATGGGGACGAAGCAATGGTGCAGCGCCGCAGGGGTTGGTGGCATGGAAGCTGGTGGCAGTGGCGAAGGTACCGCCGCGATCGTCCCCGCACTCGACGTCAGCCACAGCGCGCCGCGATACGTCATAGGTGCATGGATGCTCTGCGGCAAGTGACACGCGGGTAGAAGAACAGGTTCCCACCGCACTCGCACAGACAGAAACCATGCCCATCGGGTTCGGGTTGGGGAGAACGCCGAAAGATGTGGTCTGAGCGGCGGCAGGCGGCACAGGTGGCTTGGCGAGGTGACGTCGCGGGAACTACTCGCCCTGTTGTCAGACGGCACGCACTCATACAGCGAGTACTCTACGTCAGTGCCCACTATCCCATGTATGCATGCTGGTGGCTTCCAAGGCTGGCGAATGCATGGTGTGTATGAGGGCGACGTCCAGTGCCGATCCCACACAACACATTCCTTTGTTCATTCTCCTACAGTGACAGCACGGTTCGGCGTCGATATACCGACAGCTTCCCACCTCTTCCCACCTCGCAACCACCTTCACCCCAAGTAATCTCGATCATGCCTGCATCCGACGGTCTTCGTAAGCTGCTCCCCACGCCACGATGCTGACAGCAGAACCCCAGCTCTCGCCAGCCGAACGCGAGGTAGTCAAGTCGTACGGCGGCTGGACGGCCTTCTGCACCACGTACGGCCTGAAGCCGTGGAGCTCGGACGACAACGACGAGGCCAAGGCTATCGTGCAGCAGATGGCCGCGAACGACGACTAGGCAAGAAGCAAGTGCGGCCAAATGGACGGTGCAAGCAACCGGCGCAGGCGCCCCCTGCACCCGACGCAGCGTCACTGATACAGTACGAGAAGACACGATGCGACCTGTTCTCGTGCGCGCTTCTCTTCGCGACCCCTCCACACTGAGCACGCTGAGGTTGCTGACTTTCCGTGTGGACGGACATGGCTTACCACGGGCACACCACGGGCCTTATATGCGACGGTGTGTCGTGTCTTGCGCAGCAGCAACGCACACAGCAAGCACCATGCCCGACGCCGTGCCCAGTGAGCTGCGCTGCGGCTCGCTGGCCCCACTCACATCCCAGCCCCCAACCTCACCGAGCAGGAACAGACCTACCTACGCCCGTACGGCGGGTGGGACTACTTCTGCCGCTACTTCCGCCTCAACCCGTGGATCGCGGAAGAGTACGCCGACGCTGTGCAGCTCCTCGCCATCCTAATAGCGCGCGACAACGAGCCATGAGGGGCTGGCTGCTGCTCGGAGGCGGCCGTCACATATGTACATAGTATCGACATGCTATCTGTAGTCTCGTGTGTCCACCCCGGCTACCCGGCCATCCGCTTAGCGCCCAGCAAGGCCATGGTAGTGGTGGCTGCGGCGGCGACCGTGCTCGTCTTTGCCTTCTGTGTCCGCACGCGCCGCCGCGCCGCCCATACCGCGCTCCGGGAGCGAGTCGGCACGCACGGCAGCGCTCGCGCCGCCACCAAGCTCGCGGTCGTCGGCGAAACTCTGGACGCCCGACGAGCCGGCACTCGCCGCGCCGCCGCCGAGGCCGTGCTCGACCGGCTCGTACCCGGCCTCAGCGTGGCTCGCGCCGCCGCCCATCGAGCTGTGTGGGAGGGGCGGCGGGCCAGCGGGGTCATAGCCGCCGGTGGTCGCCGTGGCGGTGGTAGCTTGGCCCGTGCTCCCGCCGGCCTGGCGGCGGAGAGCCGCCTTGTCCTTCTTGCGGCGAGCCATATCCTCGTCGTCCGAGCTCGCTGCCGAGTCCGAGCTCGAGTGCCCGTCGGCCGCGCGCTCGCGCCCACCGCACCCCTCGCACTTGCACTTGCCGACCTTGCACGTGCATGCGCCGTGGCACCTGGTGTGTCAGCACAGAAAAGGGGTGGCACCTACGGGCAGGCGGGGCCGCGCTCGTCGGTCTTGCACTTGCAGCTTGAGAAGATGCCCTTGACTGTCTCCATGGTGGGGTAAGCTGGGTTGGGTTGGGGTGCGGTGGAGTGAGTTGGGTTGGGGTGCGGCGAGGTGAGGGTCGCTACAAGGGAGATATATACACCTGAGCAAGGCTCGGTCGTCCGACATGAACGGGCTTGATGTCATTGTCGATACCGCCGTGTCTATGTTAGAGGGCACTTCGGCGTTATGTGAGGGCGATGTGGTGGGGCTAGGGCGTGGAGGGACGGCGCCGGGCGTTGGGAGGTGATCCACCTGGCGGATATGCCACGCCCACGGCCAACATCTGCGGTCATGAGGGGTGACCTGTCAGCTGGTGGCTATGAGTGAGCTGTCAGCCGTCAGTGTCAGGCGGCACCTCTCCCGCGACGTCGTGGTGGCAGGGGTGGGGGTAGGGAGGGCGTGGGGTGACAGCGCTCGGCGTTGGGTGAGAAGTCGCAAGAAACCACGCCCATGGCCAAAGTCATGAGGAGTGAGCTGTCAACTGGTGGTCATGAGCAAGTGTCAGCCGGGATCAGCGGCAGGAGGCATATTGCAAGACTCGGCTGCATTCGTAGCTGCGTTACTAATGTACATTATACAGGTGAGGCGATTACGGCTTGGATTAAAGACTTAGGTGGGGCTTCGAGGCGGGTTGGGGATCGCGGGCGCTGTCGCAGACCGGCGCTGTCTACTTCGAACCGTTGGCACGCACTGGGACGTCCTCGACCAGGCGCGAGCCGGCAACCATTCCCATACCGACCATGCCGCCCGACTGGTACGCCTCGATGGGCGCAAATACGGTGCGTGAACCAAAGGCGCGGGTACGCTCGACCTCGACGCGGCTCTGCGCGAGGCCTCGGGCAAACTCGTCGCGGATCTCGGCGTCGATGGCGGCCTGCACGCGGACAGCCTGCGCTTGGGCCTCAGCGCGCACCTTGATGGCCTTGGCGTCGGCCTCGGCCTGGATGAGCGCCGACTCGGCCTTTGCACGCGCCGCCTGGATCGTGTTCTGCGCGTCCGTCTCCGCCGTGGCGCGCTTCATGGCGTTCTGCAGCTCGAGCACCTTGGCGTCACCCTCCTGCTTCCTGCGCTTGTTGGCGTTCTCTCGGTCGAGGTTGGCCGACTCGACCTGTGCCTCGAGAGCACGGGTGGTCAGGCTGTCGAGCTTGGCGGCGATTTCGCCCTTGAAGCGGCGGTCGATGATGGCCAGGTCCTCGAGTTTGATGCCGTACTCGGACGCGACGACCTTGAGCTCGTCGATCGCCTGCATGCGGACCGCGGACACGAAGATGGCGCCGGCAGAGTCGTCCTCGGCGTGCTCGGCAATGTCGACGTCTGGTGCGGCGTTACGCGTCCGCGCCATGGCCGAGTAGTCAAGGTGCGCGACGATCTGGGTCAGAATCGAGCGCGTCTTGTCCTGCAGCGCGTCGAAGGGCGTCGGGTAGCCGTGGCGCGCAAGCTGGAGGGGGTAGAGGAGCTGGAAGCGGAGGTAGATGCGCAGCCAGACGGGCACCTGGTCGCGGGTGTACAGGTTGTCGCACTGGAGCTCCTGCTGGACCTCGCCCTTGGTGAAGAAGCCGCGGATGGTGACGTTGGCGGCGGTGAGGTAGTGCTGGCCGGCTCCGAGCTCGAAGAGCTCCTCCTTGCGCTGGAGGATGGCGACGTTGTTGGCGGGGATGTCGACGAACGTGGCCGCGACGTACTGGTCACCCTTGCCGGGGAACTTGACGACCTGGGTGTGGCCGAGCACCTGGCCCGAGTAGTGGTCCTTGACCTCGTCGCGGAGGTGGGTCTGGTCGACGAGGCCGAGGACACGGTAGGCACCGCTTGTGGCCATGGCGACGAAGCCGCCGTCCGAGACGACGAACACGCGCATCTGGGGGTCGACGCACACGGCCGCCTGGTTCTGCGACACCTGGACGACGGTGAGACCGAGCTTGGCGAGGTACGGGTCGGGCACCATCAGGCTGCCCTCGTTCTTGAGCGGGGGGAAGTTGGTGGCAATGTCGTACGTGCCGTGCCAGGTGCAGCCGATCCAGTTGGAGAGGGGCAGGCCAGGGTAGCGTCCAGGCTCGAGGATGAGCTTGGGGCCTGAGGCGAACTCGTACAGGCCAAAGGAGCCGGGGTTGACTTCACGGCCGATAAACTGGTGAGGTCGCTTGTCCGAGATGATGCCGGTGTGGCCCTTGTTCTTGAGCTCAGTGTCGAGATCGTGCAGCGCCTGCGCGACACCGCCCTTGCCGATCTTGACGAGGAGGTCGCTGGGGGGTCAGCACAATGTCCACGTCGACACCCGACAGGCTTACCGCTTCTCGTCGAGGTACGACGACGTGTCAACAAAGGGGAGGTTCTCGGCGCGGGTCGACGTCTGGGGGGCGCGCTGGGGTGCGGGAGGGACGAGATACTGCTTGGACGAGCTCGAGGCCGAGGCCTGCTTGTTGAGGGCGTAGCTCTGGTCGTTGGCCCCGATGACTGTCGCGCCGTCGAGATGGTCGCCGTTGTGAGAGTGAGGTGAGTGGCTCATGGTGTGGTGTGAGGGCTTGGTGATGGTGATGGTCAGTACTTCGCGCTGGCCCGAAGGTATTTATACACGCTCGGTCGAGGAAGCGGCTGTCAGCAGATCCGGTCTCGCAAAGGCCTCAGCACAGCATCGTGTGAGGCTGGAGCGAGACAAAAGAACGCAAAGGAGGAGGAGGCACAGTGATGGCGAACATGTCGGCGCCCGCGCCAAGCATCCTGTGCAGAGATACGGTACGGCCGAGGACGTGCTTGCTTGCCGGTAGCGCCGGGAGGAACGCGGGGCGGGGCGGCACGGGGATGGGATGGTTGCCGGCTCGGCGACGGGGCCCAGCGTGACGGCCGGTGCAGGCAGGGCAGCACGCACGCATGACGTCGTCGGCGTCGGTGGTCGCCGGCGACGGCGGTGTCCAGCGTCGTTGTGCGGCGCCGATGGAGTGGATGGTAGGCGGATTGCGGTGCCGACTTGTTGTTGCAGTCGGCATGGTCGGCAACCTCGTCTCGGCGCGGGTACCTGGCCTCTTGGCGGCGACAAGCCGGTGGGCAGGGGGCCGCGGGCTCAGGCAACTATCCACATGCACACGTTGACACGTTCCTGCATTCTTGGCGGCGCGGCAGCATGCATGCACATTCACTTCAGCAGCACTGCTTGATATCTTTGCACCAAGCACGTTGTCCGATGCTATCGGAGTGTGTGGCGCGGCAGGGGAAACGTTGCGGGTGGCGGCGGGCGGCCCTGGCGCGCGCGCACAGCATTCGTCCAGGACCAACCTTGGCAGCACCTGTTGCGGGCCTGACGATCCAGCATGCCGACAGCACCGACGTCAACGCGCATGCTATCTTTGTCTTATCCAGCTGTTCCAGGTGCCCCGGTCCAAGTGGACCGACTAGTTGGGCCGCTACTGGTGCTCACGCTGCGGTGCATAGCGGGTCAGGTGACCTTGTGGCGCTCCGTTACTGTGCGGGCCGGGAGAGGCGAAGCTGTGTCTGGGTATGGATTCTGGCTCGTCCGGCAAGTGTCCGGGTGTCAAGGTGGCCAGAGTAGGGGCACGGACGGGAGGAGCAGGTGTAGGCGCAGGTGACCGAGTCTATGTGTGCTCGAGGCCGAGGTTGGAGGGACTACAGCCTCGGCGTGGGCGAGGGTGGGCATGCTCGTGGCTCGTGTCTGTGGTCACAGGTGAACACGCGCCACTAAATCGCGCAAGGCGCTGCACCTCGCCTTCACCGGGATAGCGGGGGCGTCACCACACACGCCAGTATCCGCAGGAGGTGCCGCTGACTCCAACACAAGCAAGAAGTGCATAGAGCTCTCTACTTCCCAGCGCGCTCCTGCTCTATCTCGCGTCTAAGCCTCGCCTCGACCTCCTCGGCCCTCTTGCGCACCTCGTCCTCGTCCACCTCGTCCTTGTCGCGGATACGCACGATCTTGTCCGTCTCGACCGTGTTGTGCGCCTCGCCGAGGTGGAACTCGCGGGTGAGCAGGCCGGCGACGAGCGCGAGCACGGACACGATAAGCGCACCGAGGTGCAGGCTCCAGAACGCGTCCGTGTACGCCTTGGTGACGAGGTCGTGAGGCTGCGCCGCGCGCGCGGTCACGATGCTGCCAAAGATCTTGTCGCGCGACGCCTTGTCGTGCGTAGCGGAAAGGTACTTCTCGAGGTAGTGCGGCACCTGGCGGTTCCAGACCTCTGCCGCGATGGCGGATGCGATCGAGCCGCCGAGCTTGGTCCACAAGCTCAAAATGGCCATGGCGAGCGCCATGTCCGCGTGCGGCACCGAGCCCTGCGACGCGACCTGCGTCGAGGTGACAGTAATCGCGCCGCCCATGGCGATGATGATGCGCGACATGACGAGCACGACGTCGGCCTGGTTGCCGTTGACGGCCAGGAAGGCGATGCCCTCGCCCAGCACGCGCAGGCACAGACCGGTGATCTGCAGCAGCTTGTACCGGTGCGTGTAGCGCAGGATGAGGCCGGCAAAGATGGCGAAACCACACAGACCGACGGTCATCGTGTTGGTGAAGTAAGTGTAGTTCTTGTCCGACCACTGCGGCTTGATGATGTACACCCATGAGTCGTAGTACGCCGAGGTGAGGAAGCCCGAGAAGTAGTACAGGAAGTCGATGGCGATGCAGCAGAGCTGTGGGTGGGGTTAGTGGTGGCGCGGCTGACTCTGGCAGGGTACTCACGAAAGTGCGGTTCATGACACGGCGGGGCATGATCGGGTGGCTCGCGAACTTGAACTCCCAGATCAAGAATGAGATGAACAGGACGCCGCCGACGACGAGGAGCGCGATGAGTGAGGCTGGGGTCAGCTGCGGGCTGGCTGACTGCCACACTCACGATTCTTGTATCCGCCCTTGGCGGTCGTCTTGAGCGTCGCGGGCGACAGCAGGCCGGCGAATGAGAAACCGAGAAGCAGGAGGCCGAAGCCGTCAATCCGGACCCAGTAGTACACGACCGTCTGCCAGAACGTTCGGCTAGGCGGCTCCATCTGCTCAAGCACATGGCGGCGGGCGTACGAGCTGGACGCGAGGGACAACGCGCCGAGCTTCTTGGCCTTGTGGCCGCCCCAGAAGAGGATCAGGATCGCCGGGAGCAGCGACACGGGAACAAGAATCGCGAACATGCCGTAACCCCAGCGCCAGCCGTTCTGGCTGAGCGCGCCGATGCCCTGCGTGATGTAGCCTGCCACGAAGGCATTCACGACAAAGGGCAGGCTGGTGGCCGCGCTCACTGCGCCGCGCCACTGCAGGCTCGTGATATCCGCGACGAGGATGTCCTGCACGCGTGAGATGCCCGTCTGACCGAGGGTGTACACTGCCCGCCCGGCAACCACGGTCGTGATGTTCGGCGCGGCAGCGACCATGATGTACCCGACTGTATACAGCACCAGGGACGCGGACAGCGCGAACGGGCGCGAGAGCAGGTCGGCGAGCTTGGCGATGAACGGCTGCGCGACGGCGCTCATGATTCCCGTGATGACAGCGATCGTGCCGACGATCGTGTGCTTCCCGAACGCGGAGGTCGCGAACGCCGCGTACGTCGAGGTCGTGCTCTGGCTCAGGGCGTACACGTACGCGATCAACCCGATGCTGAACCACAGCAGCGCGAGCTTCCACCCGCGGCCGAAGACGTAGTCTGCGGTGGTTAGCGGTGTGGCAGTGGGGAAGGAAAACGTACACAACGCTTCGATCTTGGTCACGCCCATGCCCTGTTCGTACTCGTCGGGCTTGTGGTGGCTCTTATCCTCGTCCGACGACTCGGATGGCGCCGGCGCCGGCGCCGCCTTCTCGGGGTCCGCGGTCGGGTGGTTCATGGTGGGTTAGGGGAGATGCGAAGGCGGGCTGGCTCTGCCCGTCGCTCGCTACATGTACTTATACCCCTCGCCGGTACCGCTCCAGCCTCCCCCCCCGGGCACGTGAACTTTTTCGCCCTTGGCGCGCGGAGGATATCTGATAAAGCAGGTGAGTCGGCCGACGGGTGGCATATCTGATACTGCGGTGACGATCCACACGTCCCACCACACCCTCGCCAAGCGCACCGCGCGGCCGGTCGTCTGTCTTTCGGACGAGCTAGTCATAGGGCATGCACAGCTCGTTCGGACGACAACGCAGCACACGGAGCCTGGCGTGCATGTCGTCTGAGAACAACAAGCAGCTCGCGCTCGCTCGGTAAGAGGCACCGACTAATCTCAGGGTCTGCGGCGCATATCCGAGCCTCGCGAGTTGCCACACTGCCACCACCAAGCCGAGCAACCCGAGATTGTTGGTGATTAGACTTGTGTTGCCTCTGGTTGGCTGCGTCGTCGGCCGCAAGCATATACAGAATACATTGCATCGGATACCCATAAGAAACCACCACGGCCGCGTGCCCCGCTGCTACTCGTTGGCCCACCGCGGGTCGTATGTCGGGGGCACGCTGTCGGCCGGCGGCTGCGCCGGCGCAGACACCCGCCCCGCGTCTTGCTCGACATTGACGACGGGCTGGGGAGCGTGTGGCGGCTCGTAGCGAGCTTTGCCACCATGTGACGAGGTCGCGGGAGTGACCGGCCCGCCGTGGCTGGACGGCGAGTACGACGACGGGTACGAGTGCAACGGCGGCTGCGAGTACGAGGACGGGGCGGACGGGGCGGACGGCAGCGGCCGGCCCCAGCCCTGGTCGCCGTAGCCGTGCCCCTTGACCGAAGAGCCCGCCGCGCTGCCCGCGAGCGCGGCCTTGGTCTGGACCGCGAGCGCCGGTGTAGCGGTGTACGACTCGACGGGGCTCGACGGACTCGCGTACGACTGCGCCGGCGTCGGCTGCGTGAGCAGCGAGTTGGCCGGCGGCGGCAGCGGCGTCACGCTGCCGCTCGGCAGGCTGTGCGCGCTCCCGCCGTACCCGCTGCCGGCGTACGCGCTCATCTGGTGCGCGCTGACCAGCGGGTCGAGGGGCTCGATCTCGAACTCGGACACGGCGGATTCACGGCGCTTCGGGTCGAGCAGGGTGCCGACGACACGCTTCTTGCCCGAGTTGTTGCGCTGGTTGCGCCGCTTGCGGAGGCACCACCAGAGCAGGACGCCGGCGAGGATGAGCGCGACGGCGCCGCCGGCCTGAAGGGTCAGCAGAGTGACGGGGCTGAACGTGCACTTACCGCTCCTCCGGCGATGGCACCGATGTTAGTGTTGGACTTGGAAGTGCCGTTACCGCTGCCCGACCCGTTGCTGTTGCCGTCGCCGTGGCCGGTGCCGTTTCCAGTGCCGTTGTTGCCTCCCGTGCTGCCTTGGCCTGGCAAGCCGCCGGTCCCTCTGTCCGTCAGCGACGCCCATCCACGCGGCACTCACCCGACGCCCTCGATGAACTGCGCCGACGTCGCCTCAAAGTACGTCGCCTGGTCGCCTGTACCACCCGGCAGGAAGTCAACTGTAAGCTTGTACTGCTGCGTCGGGTCCATGGACGCGAACCACAGGATCTCGGGGAAGCCGACCCACGGCGACTGCGCCGAGAGCGTGAGGCTCGCGGGCCCGAACGGCGGCGACGGGTCGAGCGTGACCTTGTACTTGTCGTAGTTGTACCCCACCGGCCCGCGGAGCGTCATGAGCGACGTGTTGGCCGGCACAGCAAACGACATCCACGCGGTGGACGAGCTCGTCGACAGGCGTGGGTACTGGCGCGTGTAGGAGCTCTGCCCGATCTGCTGGGACACGCTGCCGAGGATCCGCCAGTCCTGCTGCGAGCTGAGCGTGATGTTGGGGTTGAGGAGGTACGCCGTCGGCGTGTCATCGTACATGAGCAAGCTGGTATTGGACGCGCGCGCGCTGGCTGTCAGCGCGTGCTCCAGCGCTACACCTACCCCTCGCCGCCGATAGCAGTCGTGATGACGACGTTCTTGAGCGTGAGCTCCGAGCCGGACGCGAGAACCAGCTTGGCCGTATGGTACCCGTACTCGTGCCCCCCGCTGCCCGCGACGCTCGTGTTGACGACGTGTGACATGGCGTTGGTAACCACCGGCCCAGAGTCGACCTGCAGGCTGATGCCGCCGTCGGCCGAGCCGAAGAAGTAGACGCCGGTCCCGACAAAGCTGAGGGTCACGCTCGAGCCGACCTCGGTCGCGGTGTGCATGCTGTCGCCGAAGCCAATGCGCGTGTCGTTGCTCACCCACGTCGACCAGTCTGACTGCGTCCAGCTCGCGTTCCATGCTCCGGGGTTGGTGTACGTGAGCATCGGCGACATGTCGCTGATGGTGAAGTTGTGCTCAGTGAGCGTCGCAGCGCCGGCGGTGCCGGCGGCGGCGGCAGCCGCGAAGACGAACAAGCTTGTCCGCATCGCGGGTGAGAGCAAGGTCAAAGGAGTGTGGAGGGGTCGACCGAGTCGAGTCAAGTCGAGGCCGAGCTACTTAGCGCAGTGCCGATGATCGAGCCGCAGCAATCTTCGAGTGACGCTCGCACCGCCGTTTCCTGGAAGCCGAACGTAGTGCAGAACAAACGGCCGCACGCGTCGAAGTGAGTAGATGTCAAAGCGATCACAAAGTCGCGACAACTCGCAAACCCGCTTGGACGCGACCTGTCGAGATCTGTATGCAGCGCGGGCACGAGTGAGCGCAGGCCGCCGGGGTTCATTACCCCGTTCTTGCAGTTTCTGAGCGCAAACGCTGCTATGGTTAATAACAGTGCCGTCCCTGGGGAGACGCGCCGAGGCTAGCCGGCAGCCCAGAGCGGCGGATCTGAAGCGACGAGGCCCTGGAGAAACGAGTCAGGTCAGTGTTTCGCGCGACGCCTCGGCGCGGAAAGGAGCTCGGGGGGCTTGGCGGAGCGCGGGCGGGAGGCTCAAGCATCAGCCCACTTTGGGGTCAGGATGCTAGGGAGGTCAGGTTAGGTCAGATCGGGTCAGGTTAAGTACCTCGACCATCAGGTCAGTAGGCTTGAAGATGTCTCGCAGGCCTGTTGGGGGCCTAGTGTTGTTGTTGTTGAGGCATGTGCATGGTGAGGATGTCGTGATCGGCGCGTCGTGTGGCAACGAGCAGGCGACTATCTGGCGGCATGCCTCGACGCTCGTAGTTATCACTACGGCGCATGCCATCGCCGCCGCCCCCGTCGCTGTCGTCGTGCCGCCGCCGCCCACCGCGCCGCTATCACGCCGATTCCGCGCCGCCAGCTTCGTGTTTCATCGCCAAGCCCCGCGCCGCCCCGCGCCGTCGCCATCGCACGCACGTTTATAGTCGCCAAGGGAATCGGAATCCGGCCACCAAGAGTTCCGATACACGCGGTGCGCTACTTGGTCTCGCGACTTGTCGTGCGCGACTTTGCGCGACTTTCTTTCGCTCGACCACAACCTCACTTGCGCATAAAGCCGCGCTGCTTGCTGCTGTTGCTTTGCCCAGTCCCAAAAGGCGCCCCGCCCCGCCCCCGCCCCAGCCATGCCCCTCTCCCACCTCGCCGCCATCGTGCGGCACTACTACGACCTCGGGTTCACGTCCTTCGGCGGGCCGGGCGTGCACGTCATCATCCTGCGACAACGCTTCGTCGACCGCCTGCGATGGGTGGACGAGAAGACGTTTCTTGATCTGTTTGCGCTGGGCAACGCGCTCCCCGGGCCCGGGTCGACGCAGCTCGCGTTCAGCATCGCGGTGGTCACGCACGGCGTCGGCGCCGGCCTGCTGGCTTTCTTGTTGTGGAGCCTACCCGGCGCCGTGGGCATGGGCGCGCTCGGCTTCGGCATCTCACACATCGGCGACTCGCTGCCCGGTATCGTGCTCGCCCTGTTCACCGGCCTCAACGCGGCCTCTGTCGGGCTGATCGCGCTCGCGGCGCTCCAGCTCGCGACTGCGGCATGCACCGACCGCATCACGACGCTGATCCTCTGGCTGAGCGCGTCGTTTGGGATATGCTACCACGCGCCGTGGATGTACCCGTCGCTCATTGCCGCCGGCGGCGCGGCGACGCTCGTGTGGGACTTCCGCCGCGTGTGGCTCCGCAAGCTTGGCTTTGGCCGGCGCGCGCGCCGCACCGAGCATGAGGGCATCGAGCTGACCGCCGCGGCGCTGCAGGCGAGCGACCAGTCCAGCACGGCGCCAGTCAACGCGCCCCAGCCGCCGGCCGCGTCAGAGCCCACGCCCGCGCCCTCGCCCCGGCCGTCGTCGTCGGTCAGGCAGCGCATCACCGACCCCGCCACCCCGCCGCCCGACGACTCGCACGCCGAGGCCGCCCAGCCCACGCCGACAGACAGCCTCAAGGTCGTCGCGCCGCCCGTCGCTGTTGCGCTGCTTCTCGGCTTTGTGCTCTTCCTTACCGTGCCGCTGGCCACCCGCGCCGGCATCCACAACGCCGGCAAGCACGTCCCCCGCTGGCTCGACTTCTTCTGCAACATGATCATCGCGGGCACGATCATTTTTGGTGGCGGGCCGGTCGTCATCCCCCTCCTGCGCGGCTACGTCGTCGACCCGGGCTGGGTGTCGGACCGCGACTTTCTGCTGCTGTTTGCTATTTTGCAGGCGTTCCCCGGGCCCAACTTCAACTTTGCCGTAGCGCTCGGCGTGCTCGCGCTCTCGCCTAGCCTGCCCGCGCTCGGCGCCGTGCTCGGCTTCATCGGCATCTTTGCGCCCGGCATCCTGCTCAAGCTCGCACTCCTGCCGCTCTACTCGAGCTGGCGGGACAAGAGCATCGCGCGGAGCGTTATCCGTGGTCTGAACGCCGCGGCGTCTGGTCTCGTGTTTACTGCCGTCTGGCAGCTGTTCCTCGTCGGGTACATCTACCAGTCGGGCGAGGGCGAGTCGGGCGCCAAGCAGGCGCTCGCGGGCCCGCTGACCTCGGACCCGTTCTGGGCCGTCGTCAGCTCGGGCACATTTGTCGCCACGCGCACGTTTGGATCCCCGCCGTGGCTCAGTGTGCTCGGCGGCGGTGTGGCCGGCCTCGCGTGGTACGGCGTGCAGCAGAGCTAGTGTAGCAAAACCAGTGGCCCAGTGGCATCATTATATATGTACAAGTCTAATGCTGTCGACGGCTAGAAGTTTTCCGCGATGCGGCCCCAGAAGCCCTTGCGCTGCTGCGTTCCGCGGTGGCCGTCGTCGACGTCCTTGCGGCGGCCGGTGTCGAGGTCGATCTCGTGCACACGCATGAAGCGCGTCTTGTTGATGAGCTTGAAGCCGAACCAGATGACAAAGAAGAGAGGGAGCAGGATGTAGGCGTCGACAAAGTCGCCGGCAACAAACGGCGAGAACGTCGACCAGCCCTGCACAAGCGCGAGGAAGACGTTTGCCGCGAGGCCAAAGTACGCGTTGAACGGGTATCCGAACGACTTGAACGGCAGCTCGGCGGCCGTGTGGCCCTGCGCGTACCACGCCTTGCGGAAGCGGATGTGCGTGAAGCTGATGGCGCCCCAGACGAGGAAGGTGGACACGCCCGACAGGTTGACAATGTACGAGTACGCCTTGCCGGCGCCGGTCGATACGTTCATCATGGCGAGGGCGCCGCACGCGTTGGTGAGCACGATGGCGGGAATCGGGACGCCGCGGCGGTTCGTCCAGCCGAGGAACTTGGGCGCCTTGCCGTCCTGGCCCATGAAGAGGAGCGTGCGCGAGCCGATGTAGATGGACGAGTTGACGGCCGAGAGACACGTGATGAGAATAAAGGTGTTGATGAGGTGCACGCCGCCGTTCCAGCCGGCCGTCTGGATGGCGATCGTCATGGGCGACTTGAGCGCGCGCGACTTGCCGTTGACGAGGCCGTCCGAGTTGGCAGGGCACGTGAGGCCGAAGAAGATGGCCGAGCCTGGGGGTGTTAGATGAGCGCCGCACTCCGTGCCGGCCATCACGCCCCACTCACCCATGTAGATGAAGATGATGCGCCAGAAGACCTGGCGGATGGCGAGGGGCACGGCGCGGCCGGGGTTCTTGGTCTCGGTCGCGGCGACGGCGACCGACTCGACACCGGCGTAAAATGTCGAGCAAAACACAAACACGGTCGCGACGCCGCGGAAGCCGTTGCCGTTGAACGGGCCCGGGTCGTGCCAGTACTTTGCGCCGAGGGCCGGTGCGCCCTTGACGCCGCCGGCGACGTAGACGATCGAGAAGAGGAAGTAGGCGACGAGGCCGACGAGCTTGATGAGCGCGAGCCAGAACTCGGCCTCGCCAAAGGACTCGACGCCGAGCAGCTGGAACGCGGTGAATGCGAACTGGGGTGGGTGTGAGTGGGAGTCGGCTAGGGTGAGAGGTAGGAGGGCCTAACTTACCCAGAAGATCAGGAAGTAGCCCCACAGTGGCACCTTGTCGCTCCAGAACACCATGATGGAGCTCAACGCGTTGTACTCGTTTGCGAGGACGCAGGCCCCTGTGGGTGTTAGCGACACGCCGCGTGCTAGGAGCTCAGCTCGGCGGCTCACAGATGATGAAGTAGCTGTAGCCGACGGCCACACCAAAGCCCTTGTCGACAAACCTGTCGCTGAGGTGGGTGAACGCGCCGCCGGTGGGGTAGAGCGTCGTGAGCTCTCCAAGACTCTGCATGATCGAAAACGCGATGATGCCAATGACGCCAAAGCCGATGATGAGCGACGCCGGGCCGCCGTTCTTGAGCGCGCCGCCCGAGCCGATGAGCAGGCCGGGGCCGATGATGCCGGCCAGCGCCATCATACTGAGGTGTCGCGTCTTGAGGCCGCGCTTGACGCCCGAGTTGGGGTCAAAGTCCTTGTAGTCGTCGGCGCTTGAGATCTCGGACAGCGGCTCGGCGTACGTGTTGGACGCGAGGTCGCCCTTGTTGCCGTTGGTGCCGTACGGCGTGTGGTGCGCGTACGCGCCGCTGCCGGACGGGTCGTACTCGTCCTTGGAGGACCGGTCGTCGCCGTAGTAATGTTGCGCCATGGTCGGTCAGTGGGTGGGAGAGTCAGTTGTCCGCTGTTACTCTGCAGAATTAATACTCGTCTTGGTGCCACGGGTCACCCGACGCATTATTTTACCTCGTGAAGATTGGAATAACGCTGCTAGCGTCTGTCAGCTGAGCGCCGCGGCTGCGATCATCGGGGTTGGCCCTGGGCGATAGTGCAGGAGGGCCCGCAGACACGGGGTATGCGATAGACGGTTGCCACGGATAGAACTTTTGCACTGATCACGTTATCAGCGGGTTGCAGCACGTCATCTGTCCGAGCAGCAAGCAGGCGGGCAGGCACGGGCACGGGGGGGAATCAGTGCGGCTTCAAGTGTGGTCAGCGGTATGTTTATTGGCTGGAGGGGGTGCTGAAACGAGCATTTTCCGGGGGTGTGCGAGCGTAAGCATGCATGGCCTGGCCATGGATGGAAGTGGACGGCGGGGCGAGGCGGACGACCAAGCGAGATTGACTCGGGGTGGGAACCACAGTGGCGAGCTGCATTTGCCGGTGATGCTGTGTCTTTTGTTCTGTAGCGACGCATTGTCCGATGACCGGAGTATACACCTCGGCGCTTGCCTTGCCTCGAGCTGAGGGCGAGGCCTGCGGTATGGGTCGCGAGGAGCGCGCTGGTGCAAGCCGCGAGCAACGAGCAGATGCCCACCAGCCAGATATCGGCTGCCGCCTCCGGCGGATATCCAGCGCGCGCGAGGGGTTCCGACGCCGGGCGCGATGGCAAACATCGTCACGGCGTGTCTGAACAGCCGAGCAGCGAACGAGATGAGATCTCCACGCCTTGCCGCCACGCAGATCTGCCCCAGGCCACCCCCGCACGCTCACATGCACGCCGCACGGTGCCGCTGGCCATTCGCGCGAGATTGATTCGGAGTGTGGCGTCATTGTGGAACGCAGAACGCGCGCTTGGCGCGGTAGTTGCCAACTCGCGTCGCGGCTCTCGCAGCATACATTTCAAAGCCGGCGCTGTCGTTTCATGGCAGCGAGGGCGGGGGGTGTGGCGACATGTGACAGAGGTCGACTACAGCGGGCTCGGGGGGACGAGATAAGACGCGGGCGTGGGAGGTTGGTGGTGCCAAGAACGACGCGCTCGCCGGCGCGGCTGGCCACGACGCGACTGATCTCTTCCATCGCCGACGCGTCGACGACTGCGCACGCGACAAGGCGGACTCGCCACACCCCGCACCCCACGCCGAGGACGCCACCCGCGCCGCACTGCACCGCTCCTCGGCGCCTGTTCGGCTTCGGCGCTGCTGTCAGGAGCATGCGGGCTGGTCTACACCGCATCGGCCTTGGCGCGGCCGCCCAGCGGGCCTATCTGCGCGCCTAACGTGCCCAATGTGGTATCTGATACAGCCCGCATGGCCCCTTTGCGACCATGTTGCCCGCAAAGAAGCAGCTCACTGTTGTTCTTATACTCTTCTCGACGACGACGCGACGGCGACGACACTAACGACCGACACGAAACGCGCGAGACGCGGCTTGCATATACGACGACGGCGGCGACGACGACGACGACGACGACGACTCGACGCGGCTGGACCCTTTCGCCTTGGCAACAACGTCGCCTTCTTCCTTCTCCATTACACCCACCCCGCCCCCATGATGCTGGGCCTCAACTCGAACCCGACGCCGTCGCCGACGACGATCAACACGACGGGAACGTACACGCTCAAGCGGCGCCCAGAGCTGTGCGACGTGTTCCTGCGCATCGCGCACGAGTCCAGCGACGCCGCCGACGCCATGAGCCAGGTTACGACGGCCACGCAAGAAGTGGCCAGCTTCCTCCGCCAGCTGACAGCCCGCCCGACGCCCTCGATAGCAAACCACCAGAGCCGGCCGAGCCTCGACGTGCCGGGCTCGGCGCACTCGCACTCGACGTCGCCCGCGCGCTCCGGCTCGGGCCGCTTCTCGCTCTCGCGCTTCTCCATCTCGGGGCCGAGCTCGAGCGGCTCGACAGACGACATCAAGTCGTCTTCGCTTGGCCCGTCGAGCGCGTCGGCATACGCCGAGCGCGTAAAGACCAGCGCCCACACCGACTGGCACTCGGACTCGGAGGACCCAGACGTAGACGACACGCCACCCATCACGCCCAACCCCGAGCGCCCAGTGTCCACCTGGTCCATGGAGCGCGTGCACACCCAGAGCTGGACAGAGTACCGCGACGGCGTGCCCGAGGACCAGCGGCCGCGGCGGCACCGTGCCGAGACGACGATGAAGGCGACCTTCCACGACTTTACCGCGCTGAGCGAGTTTACTACTTGGGTCACGGTGGGTGTGGCGGCTGGCTGGGCGTGTGCTGACGGTCCCAGGCAAGCAAGTACATCTCGTTCGACACGCTCACTTGGCGCCTGTCGCGGAGAACTGAGCGGTCGCTGGCCTCGCGCGCACGGCAGGGCGCGCTGCGCGACGCGATTTCCAAGGCAAAAGACTACGCCATGGTGCTCAACGCCGCGACGGCCGTCGACCGCAGCCTGGCCATCGCCGACGTGAGCGACAGCGACGCGCGCGGCGTCCACAGCGTGCCGTACCATGCTGCCAATGTCATGTTTGACCGCGCCGGCGGCGGCGACGGGCAGCCCAGGCTCAACTTTGACCCAGAAAAGGTCGCGGTGGACGTCACTGTCAACGTCAAGTTTGTGCTCGAGTAGCACGGTGTATGCATGTAGTGTATTGTGTGCGCGCCGCGCTGCTGACTACTGATGCGGTGCGGTGCTGCCTGGCGCGGCGTCGGTCGCACGCTGTGTGTGTGTGTGTGTGCGCTGATGTGTGTTGACTGACGCCTGACGCCCCCCGTCGCCGCCGTCGTCGTCGTCGTCGCTGTCGCGCCCCTCCATCCCCTCATCCTCATCAGTTTCTCTCTCTCTTCTTCTCTCTTCCCACTCACACACTCGAGTTCATGCCCCCCAGGCAGCGCTGCAAGACAATGTCCGCCGCCGCCGTCGCCCAAGCCCAAGAGCTGCTCAATGCCGCCGCCGCCCAGCGCGGCACCTCGCCCCCGCTCGTCGACATTGACACCGACGACGAGCTCGCGCCCGACGCCAACACCGCCGCCGCCGCCGACTCGGCCGGCGACTCGATGGCCAGCACCCTCATGCCGCCGACCAGTGCCGACGCGAGCCCCGCGCCCGAGGACGCCGTTGTCGACGTTGACGACGCCGACGCCGCGCCCAAGGACCCCGAGGCCGACGCTGACGAGGAGGAAGACGAGCTCGCGACCCCCGCGCCGGAGAACGACGACAAGCCCGCCATGCCCGCCCACGCCGCGCTTGCCTCCCCCGAGGTCGTGCTGCGCTGCGCCAAGATGCTCACCCCCGCCCCCGTTGCCGCCGAGCTCGACGGCGCCGATGTCACCATGGCGGACAACACGCACCTTGCCGTCCCTGAGGAGAAAGCTTCGGAGGGCGCTGTGCCTGCCGCCGCGGCCGACGCCCACCTCGAGGCGGACGACGAGTTTGCCGTCCTCGCTGCCAGTCCTCCGGCTGAGGTTCGCGAGGCCATCACCACCGCGACTCCCCCGGCTGTCGCCGCTGCAGTTCCGGAGGCTGTGGTTGCCGCTGCAGCTCCGGAGGCTGTGGTTGCCGCTGCGACCCCCGACGCGGCGACGGTTGGCCCTGCTGACTCGATCGTCAAGGGCACTGATGGCATCCTCGTCGAGGACACCGATGACATCGTCGTCGAGGACACCACCGATGAGTCGAACAAGGACAAGGCCGCGCCCACTGCCAACACTGAGGCCATCCCCGCTGCCAACGGCTCCGAGAACGCCACCGCTGCCAGCGGCACCGATACCACTCCCACCACCAACGGCTCCGAGACCACCCCCGCCCCCAATGGCTCTGAGTCCACCCCCGCCAAGCGCAAGGCCGAGACGACGCTCGAGCGCATTGCCAAGTACGTCCGCCGCGACGTGGACGGGCAGGCCACCGAGGAGTGGAAGGTGCTCGAGGCGCAGTTCAATGCCGACGCCAAAGACCTGCGACAGACCCTCGAGCGCTGCAAGGGAGAGTCGGCCACCGCCTTTCGCGACATGACGGCTATCGACCGCGTCAACGAGATGCTCATGGATCGAGTCCGGAACAGCGCCAAGGAGCTGTGCGAGACGATGCTCGACGTGTTCAAGAGCTCGCGCGACCTCGTCAGCGCTATCAAGAGAAACATGAGCGCGCTGGTCGCCGAGCACTCGGCCCAGGTGGCGTTCAATGACGCGGAGACGGCGTTTGACCGCTACAAGGCCCGCCTCCAGGAGAATCGCTTCAAGGCCGGTGGCTTTGCCATGGAGGAGGAGGAGTGAGGATGCGTCGAGGAAGAGCGGTACCGAGACCAAGGCGTTGCGTCGTGGCTGGCTGGGCCATTGTAGATCATCATGCGAGAGAGTGACGGCGTGGGGTCGTGGTGGCGCGAGTATCGTACTGACACTGATGCGTACTTACCTCGGCGCCGGAGAGGCTTCGGAAACTCTTCAAACCTCGCGCCACCCAGCTCAAGCAGAGGCGAAGATGCGAGGTCAGACATGCAGGGGGCTCGCACCCGAGGGGACAAGGGCGTGGTACGACTCCAAGGCGATGACTCGTGATAACGAAGCCGCGTGGCCATTGTCACTCACAAAGCGGCCATACAATGAACCCCCCCCCCCGCCCCTCACGCACACTGTACCCAGTACACCCCACGCGTTGTTTCCGACGCGTTGTTTCCGACGCATTTTGCCCCTGCTCGCACCGTAGCGGTGTGGCGGATCATCGTTGTCCACCCACAATGGACTAAGCCGCACAAAGGGGGCGTACCCGTCCTCGGCGTGAAAGTAGTGCGGGGGGAAGGTACTGGCTCTCGGCGACGCAGTGGCTATATAACCGCCCGCGTGGGTACCTCCCCCATCGACAAGACGATGGTGCGCACCCGCAGCAGCGCACACACGGCTGGTAAGGCGAGTACCCCGACTCCGAGCTTTTACACGCCGCACGCCGCTGCCGAACGCACGCAACAGCAACAGAAACAGAGCGACACCATGAGCCGCGCCGGCATGCCAGCCCTCCCCGACACCGCGGCCCAGCCCAACGCCGAGGGACAGCCGACGCCCACGCCGACGCCCACGCCCGTACTGACCGCGCCCGCCACGCCTGCATCGCCAGCCATCTCGCCGTTCGCGGTCGCCGCCGCGGCGTCCCAGCCGCACTCGACGTTTACGACGCCGTTGCCCGCCCAGCCTGTGCTGTTTACCACCCCGCCGCTGTTTCCCCTTGGGCAAGCGGGGACGGCACAGGCGGCGTCCATGTTCCCTCCGCCGACGCCCACACTGTCTGGCGCGGCTGCGGCGGTTGCTCCTGCGCCGGCTGGCGACCCGCTGCGGGCGCTCTCGCCCGCTGCCGGCGGCAAGCGCCGGCGCGACGACGGACCCGAGGAGGCCGACCCCCGTGCCGCGACCGAGTCATCGGAGCGTGATGATGTACGCCCCGAGCGCACCGACCCGCCCAAGAAGCGCAAGGACTCGCCAGAGCCCGCGGTATCCGGCGACGACGAGGACGTGGCGCAGAGGAAGACGGTCAAGGGCCCCACCACGCGGTCCCGCCAGCAGATAACGGAGCGCCTGGTGGCCAAGAAAGCTGAGCTCACTGCGAAGACGGCCCAGGCGGCTGAGGTTGCGAAGAGGAAGGCCGAGGCGGTGGCGCAGGACACGAGCGACGCGCACGCCGCGCGCGAGGCCGCGCGCGAGGCCGCGGCGCAGTGGCGTTCGAACGCGATGGACCCGATCGAGGACGTCGAGATGGAAGAGGAGGTGGTCGAGGCGGCCGAGGGCGATGGCGGCGACGGCGGCAGCCTGTTCGACGACGATGTCGAGCTCGAGCTCGCAGAGGACCACGCGGCCGCCGCGCTCGACTGGGTGCTGGAGCGCGAGCTGGCGTTCGTCGGGCTCCAGTCCGAGGCGGCGTACAAGGGCGCGGTGGACGACCTCCTGTGTGCGGGCAACGACCTGCTGCTTGCCATCGAGAGCCACCGCAAGACCACGCGCAAGGTCAAGAAGGCGCTCCGGCGCGTCGAGCGCGCGCGCAAGCGCATGGCCGGGCACCGCGGCCGCGTGCAGGACCAGGCGGACATGCTGGCGGGGAAGAAGGCGCGCCTGCGGCGCGAGATGCGCGCGGGGCGGGCAGCGGGGTGCGTGTGTGGGCAGTAGAGACGGGGGGCGGGGAGGGGGGTGGGGCGAGTGGATAGAGACAGAGGCGTGGGTGTGAATAGATAGATACCTGTGATTGAGTAGCTAGACGCCTGTGAGTACGTCCGTCGCTAGATGGCTAGACCTGTATCCCTGTGCATATGCAACGTTGCGAGCGCGCCGCTATCATCTCCCCTTCTTGAGGAACGCGGGCACGACCCAGCCGACATACCACAGGATGAAGTCTGCGTGAGCGCGGCCGCAAGGAACACTTACGCTGGGCACACAGCGCGAGCCCGTCGTCGTCGTGCTCGTCGCGGTGTGCGCGCTCGGCGGGGGGCAGGGGGCAGTCCTCCCACGCGCAGGGGGCGGGGTCGGGGCTGGGTGGGTCGGCGCAGCTCGGAGGTCTCAGGGGGTGCTTACACGCTGCCTGGCAGCATCGGACGGCGTTGTGGCAAGTCGAGAAGACATGTTGTTGTTCTGCTCGTATTGTCAGCGGTTGGTGGCGTCGCTTCGGGGGTTCCTCGTGGCTCTTGGCTCACTCGGCCCGATACGCTGCCCCGTTATCGGGCCCACCGCGCCTCCTCGTGTCCTCGGCGTCATCGCCGCCGGCCGGCGGCACGCATGCCGTGCCCATCGCGTTCGGCGTGCCGAGGCCACACCTGTCGCTCCCCATCTCGGACCCGCGCCCGGCATTCCCGGCGGCCGCAGGCGCCCGACGTCATCGTGAGTTGCGGTCTTGGCACAACATCACCACCCCGACATTTCCATCTCCATCGCTTCTCAATCTCTCTCTCCCTCTCACTCTACACCTCCCCCCCCTCTCCGCCATGACCACCCCCCTGCCCCCCTTCCTGGCCAACACGACCACCGTCACCGTCCCCGGCGGGCGCACGCTCACCCTCTACACTGCCGGCGACGCGACGTCGTCCGACGTCGTCCTCCTCGAGTCCGGGCTGGGGCAGGGCGCGGCGTACTGGGGCGCCGTAGCGGACGCGGTCGTCGCATCGGCGCCGGGCCTCAGAGTCGTGGGATACGACAGGGCAGGGTACGGCGCCTCCTCGCCGCCCTCCGACGACCGCAGCCTGCACGCCATGGCGGGCGACCTCGCGGCTGTGATCGCCTCGCTGGACGCCCGCCGCCTCGTGCTCGTCGGGCACAGCTGGGGCGGCGCCATCGCCCGCACGTACGCTGCGTCGGCTTCGGCCGCCCCGCTCCACGGCCTCGTGCTCGTCGACCACTCGGACGAGCACTGCGCCTTCTACTTCTCGACCGGCATGACGTGGGCCTTCTGGCTCCAGAGCTGGCTGTACCAGCCGCTCGCGGCGACGGGTCTGCTCGGGTTCATGATGCGGCGCGGGTTCAAGGGCCTGCCGGCGGTATACTCGACACGCTCGGTCGCCGACTCGACGACGGCGGCGGCGGCGCGCGCGGGCGCGATGGAAGTTGCGCAGGTCGCGGGGCTCAAAGACCTTATTAGCCACCCGCCCGAGCTGGGCGACACGCCCGTCGTGGTCATCTCTGCGGCCGACGGCCCCGGTCCCCACAAGGAGGGCAGCACGCGCGCGCTGCTCGCTGCGGCGCACAAGGAGACCGTCGCGTCGGTGAAGAACGGGACGTTTGTGGTCGCCGAGAAGAGCGGGCACATCGTGCCGGCCGACGAGCCGGGCCTCGTCGCGGGCCACATCGTGGGCCTGTTCAAGGGCCACCCAAACGCAGACTAGCTAGTCAATACATTATGACCGCACATTATAGATGCACTAAATAAGGTCTTCTTCGACGCCGGCGATGCCTACACGAGGTCTTCCTCGACGCCGGCGTACCCGCGCGCGCGCGTCCGCTCAAGCCGTGCGCGCTGCCCGTCGAACGCAGCCTTGCTGCTCTCGACGAGCGACTCGGCGCGCGCGGCAGCAGCCTGCGCATCCGCTATCCGCGCGCGCACGGCCGCGAGGTCGCCCAGCGCCTCGGAGAGCGCGAGCTCGGCCTCGAGCCGGTCGGCGTCGATGCTGGCCAGGACGGAGGCGTACGAGTCGGCCAGCGCGGCGAGCTCGGCGTCGACGTGACGGTCGACTGCGCGGCGGGCGACGGCGCGGGCGTGCGCGAGAGACTGGGCCGCGGAGGAGGAGGAGGACGAGCCGGCCGTGTACGGCGGCGGGGTGTCGTCGGCCGCCGTTGGCGGGGTGGTGGACGGCGAGGGGCGGGAGCGGGTGCGGGTCGGATCGAGCGCTACGGCGGGCGACGACGCTGCAGCCGATGATGCAGCGGGCTCTGCGGCGGGCGTGTCGCTCACCCGCCGCGTACCGAGGCGCGACAGCATGCCTTTTAATGGCGGCGGCATGGTTGAAAGGTGGTGGGAGGAGTCGACATGTCGCGACGAGTGCGATGACGACTGACCAACGCTGGCTGCGCCGGCGACGGGGGCGGTGCGGTGCGACGCCGCCGCCGGCGGGAAGCCGAGGCGGTGCGACGCGCGCGCGCGTGGGGTGGTGCCGTCGCGTCTGTCCAAACAAGCACATGCACACACCAGGTGCTGCGCGCCGCTGCGGCCTGCATCCAGCTGCCAGCTGCCAGCTGCCAGCTTGATACATGTTGATACACGCTGTGGCCGGCCAGCTGCTGCTGACTGCTGACGATGCCGGCGGCCCGCCGACAGCCCTCGACGTGCCAAGAACCTCTTCGGCGCCGAGGCGTGCGGCATTTCTGGCTCTGAGCCTTATCGCCAAGTCGGCCTCGGGCTCGGCGGCGCGTGCTGCAACCGAGCCGCTGCCTCCGCGCGCATAAGCATGCTGAGTCGCACTTGCACGTCACGCCGGTTGCATGTCGTCGTTGTTGTTGTCGTTGTGGTCGTCGCGTGTGCCTCCCACGTCGGCCCCACGGCAAAGTTTGCCGGAGTCGTGTGGGGGGGTGGAGAGTGGGGGGGGGGGGGCACCTGCCAAGAACTTGTCGCAACCACCACCTCTGCATTGTCCACTCTCTCAAAGCACGCACGCGCCATGGGCATCGCGACGTCCAAGCTCGGCGACAGCAGCGAGGCTGACCTACGCGCGCAGTTCATGCTCCCACCCAACCCCGTGCCGGTGCACCAGATGGGCGAGAGCAGCACCAGAGTCGCGGACAGGCCCCAGCAGCAACAACAGCCCAAGCTCAAGCCGCCGGCCAACCCGCTCGCCGTGGCCGAAGCCATCGGCCTGCTGCGCCTGCTGGCCAAGACGCCCGAGTTCCGCCCGTCGCCGTTCTGCTCGACGTTTGTGCAGCTTGTCGCCGGCGAGCCGTCGACGCTCAAGGGCGACGAGACGCCGCTGGCCTTGTTGCGCAGTGAGTCAGCGCCGGTATATCGGAGCCCAGAGCGGCGGCGCTGACATTTTTCTCTCAGACTACGGCATCGTGACCGACAAGAAGGACCTCGACGGGCTCGCGCTGCTGTGGCCGCGGCTGCTCGGGGCCATGGACTACGGCGGGTCAAAGTACCAGTACCACGACATGTTTCTGCTTCGCGGCACGCGCGTGACGCGGTGCGGCGGGGAAGTGTGTCCCCCGGCGCCAGAGTGGGCCGAGCCGCGCCGCTTCATGCTCGAGGTGACGCCGCGCGAGGGCGTGTCGCGGCTGCGCGCGCTGCTCGAGCTCGAGATCGGCAAGACGGACCGCGGGCCGTGCGGCGGGCAGCACCACACACGCAGTGTGCTGCGTGCCCGCCGGCTCGGGCTGGTGCTCCTGCGCATCAAGCCCAGCCCGCACGCACTGGCGTTTGGCGACGTCGACCGCCCCGAGGGCCAGCGCTGGGTGCTCCTCGGGTGTGTGATCCGGCACCCGGACGGCGTGCACTCTGTCGTCACGCAGAGCGGCGGCGAGTGGGTTCACTTTGTGGAAGGCGAGCCGCCGCAGCCCGTCAAGGACGTCGCTTCGGCCGTGGCGCGCGCCGGCGCGGGCAGCATCGCGCCGGGAGCCGTCGCCGTCGCCCTGTTCCGGTGCGTGCAGCTCGATGCGCCGCCCGCCGTCATCCTCCCCGGGCGAGACGAGGCCGCCGCGGTGGCGGCGCCGAGTGTCGGTCAAGTCCCATTATAGAAGCCGGCCTCCACCACCATCAACAATCACCGACGTAGTTTTTCTCACATCATCATCATCCATCCATCCATTATCTCATCCTCGACTCATCACATCCTCGCATATCCCCGCTCCATGGGCGCGGACACGTCCAAGCCAGTGTCATCAAACTACGACTCGACCGCCGCCGCGCAGCTCTCCCACGCATTCAGCAGGTATGCCCAGCGCCCGCCCGCCGCGCCGGCGTTGGTCAGCGACGTCGTCGGCCTCCTGCGCCTGCTCGTGCGCGACCCAGACTTTAAGAGCTGCTTCACACCGACGGGGAGCGCATTCGGATACGCGCTGTTCAAGGTCCCCGGCGTGCTGAGCGGCGTCGACCGGCCGCTGCAGCTCGTCCGAGGTGGGTCGTGTGCCGCCGGACGCCGCTGACCTCACCAGACAACGGCATCATCACCGACAGGCCGGAACTCGACACCATCCCGCTGGTTATCGACCGACTCATTGAAGCCGTTGACCAGACGAACTCGAAGATCCACTACGAGTTCCTGCTGCGCATCACGGTGACGTGCCGCATCGAGTGTATCGGCGGCGGCTGCCCGCCGGTCGAGGCGCCGCTACCCAACCGCTATGTTGTTGAGCTCCCCACCGCGCCGTACCCCGACGCCTCGAGCATGCACGGCACGCCGGCCGAGTACAGCGTCAAAGCCCAGCTCGACCTCGCGCTAGCGCTCGAAGGCGTCGACAACATCGAGTCGAGTCCCAAGCCAGGCCAACACCTGTTATCGCCGCCAAGCACGCCGGGGTCGTCGCCCGGCTGCTCGTGCAAGGGGCAGTACACGACCCAGACAATCCTCAAGGGGTCGCGCGGCGGTCTCGTCATCCTGTACTTTCCGAAATCGACACACCCCGTGATTCTAAACGAGACGATCGAGCTCCTCGACCGCAGCGAGCCCGAGCGATGGATCCTTGCGTCGGCCGTCGTGCGCCACGGGGCCGAGTACGGCGGGTACGGCACGGTGCTCCAGCGCCGCCGGGGCGGCGGCGGCGCGCAGGGCGGTGGGTGGGTGCATGTGGTCGAGGACGAGGTGCGGGATATCGACCTGGGTGCAAGTGGCGGCGTGCAAGGGCTGGGGCTGTATGCGGGCGACCGGCCCGAGGTGGCCTTTGCCGTGTACCGCTGTGTGCCAGCGGGCGAGTTTGACGACGGCGGCGTGGGGCTCGGGCTGGCCGGGAGCGGGGCGTCGACGCCGCAGCGTGCATAGGGGGTGTAGAGGACGCACATAGAAGGGCACTGTTGTTGTATATGCATTGAGTGAGGGCTGCGGGAGCGGCGGCGGGGTGGTGGGGGCGGCGGAGGCGGCGTGCGTCGATGGCACGACGACGCGACTGCGGCGCGAAGAAGCGACACACTACAAATGTCGTTTTGGGCAGCGCACGGCGCGTTGTTCGTTCCACTCTCCACACCACCCCGTCGCCATGTCCTTCTTCAGGTCGTCCAAGGCGGCGTCAAAGGCGTCGTCGATCGCGCCGTCGAAGAGCGCGACGCCCAGCCTGGCGCCCAGCGCAGCGCCGAGCACTGCAAGCGGCGGCGCGGGCGGGGAGACGCCGGCGCGGGCGGCGTCGCCGCCCACCTCGTCCATCATCACCGTCGCGCCCGCGTCGGCCGTCATCCCGGAGCGCAACTACACGTCCGAGGAGGAGGACAAGGTGCGTCCTTCTCAGCATACACAGCTGACGCGCGCCAGATCGCCCAGCTGCACGCATACTCGGCCAGCCTGCAGCTCCCCGACACCGACGCCTACGCGCCCTGGGAGGCCCGCTTCCTCGCTGACGGAGGCGTGCACGCGCGGTACATGCGCGCGGCGAAGTGGAACCTCGAGGACGCGAAGAAGCGCATCAAGGCGACGCTGGAGTGGCGGCGCGAGTTCCGCCCGGATCTGATCGAGCCCGGCGAGGTCGAGGTCGAGCAGGAGACGGGCAAGCTGTGGGTGGGGGCGGTGACTGGTAGCTGACGTGCAGCGTGATCTCCGGGTTCGACCATAACGGCCGGCCGCTGCTGTACATGCGCCCGGGACGGCAGAACACCAAGGAGACGCCGCGGCAGCTGCGGTACACGGTGTATAATTTGTGGGTGTGCAGCAAGATAAAGGCAGGCTGACGCCGACACCAGGGAACGCTGCATCGACCTCATGCCGCCGGGGCAGGAGAGCGTGACCCTCGTGATCGACTACGCGAGCATCTCGTTCTCGCAGCGCACTTCGGTGTCCATGGCGATGGAGGTGCTGCATATCCTGCAGAACCACTACGTGGAGCGTAAGTCGGCGCTGTGTGCCCCGCCCAGCCCAAGCTGACACCCGCTCCAGGCCTCGGGCGCGCGCTGCTCGTCAATGTACCGTGGTTCTTCAGCGCGTTCTTCACGGCCGTATCGCCGTTCATCGACCCCGTATCGCGGGACAAGGTGGGCAGGCGTGCGCCGCAGCAGTGCAAGGGCAAGCTGACGCCGCCGCCAGATCCGCTTCAACCCCGCCATCCTCGAGCTCATCGACGCCGACCAGCTCGAGAGCGACTACGGCGGCACCGTCAACTTTGTGTACGAGCACGCGGCGTACTGGAAGCAGCTGAGCGAGTGGGTAGCCGGAAGGAGGACGGAGCTGACACCGACACAGGTTCTGCTGCCTCGCTGCTGACGGCACGCGTGTGGACCCCGACGGGGGGGCGTGGGTTCCGCCCACTGGTCTGGGGATCAAGCACGAGGTGGATGCGTTGGGCAAGGCCAAGGCGGAAGCTGCGGAGCCGGCGGCGCCAGCACCCGCTGCCGCTGCCGTCGCTGTCGCCGCAGCCTGACACCTACACCACTGTTAGTCTGACCTCGCGCCGTCCGTTCCCGCCTCATGCCCCGCCCGCTTCTGCCCCACGCCACTTCACGACATGTAGATACATAGACACGTTACGCATACTTAATCGCGAGTCGCGGCGATCTGGGAGGGACAGGTGTGTCAGAGCAGTGCTGCTCTCTCTCGCTCGCGCCGGCCTCGGCCCGCCGCACTCACAATCTGGAACTCGGCCGCCGCGTTGAGCGGGAGCGCGGCAACGCCAATGGCCGTGCGGACGGGCAGGCCGACGTCCTTGGGGAACTGGGCGGGGTACACCTCGTTCAGGGGGCCGATGTTGTTGGCGTAGTCGTTGACGTAGATGGTGACGGAGATGACTGCTGCGTTAGCCGTGTGCGAGCGGAGCGAGCACCGGGGGGTGCGACTTTGGCCAGACAGCTTCGACTTGCCACCCCCAACGCCAACGTACCGTCCGAAAGGTCCAGCCCGGCGTGGCTCAAGCGCTCAGTGGCATTCTTCAACGCCTGCACCGTCTCGGCCTGCACGCCGCCGCTGACAAGCTTGCCGTCCGCGCCGACGCCGACCAGGCCGGCGAGGTACACCTTGTCGCCGGAGCGGATGGCGGACGAGAAGATGGGCGCCGAGCCGGCGGCGGTGATGACGTTCTTGTTGGCGTTGGGCATGGTGGGACTTGGGGTTGGGGTTGGGGTTGGGGTTGGTTGAGCTGACAAGGTAGGCAAGGTTGGGGATGGAGGTGAGGACGAGGACGACGAAGCGAGCGCTTATATACCGACGCGACACGACGCCGCGGCCATGACGTGATGGACGCACATTGCCAGTCGTAACCGCGGCATCGCGGCAAGCGCCGGCGTATGTACCCCGCCCATCTCCTCCGCGCCATGTTGGCGATTGACAATCGCGCGGGGTAGTAGCTATACGCTGGGCATGCTGCGGCCGCACCGCCGCCGCCGCCAGCAGGACGCAGAGTGAGGGCGGGCACTGCGAGGACGCACGCTGCGCTCTGTGTGATGCACGCCGAGACCGCGGCCCACGCTACCGCCGCACCCGACGCCGCCGACGCCACGTCGATACGAGCCCCCCCGCCTCGCCTGCCCGACTGATTTCCCATTTCCGCCTCGCGTCTTTCCCATTTCCGCTCATCTCTCTCCCATCTTGCTCCCATCTTTCCCATTTTGATTTTCCCATCTTGTCGCGCTTGTCGCCGATTCCGGATCGCGTCGCGTCGCATCCGCGCACCCACTACCTCGGAGTGGCCGACCGCCGAGCCGTCCACTGATGCGCTGACGGGACCTCTGACCCACCACGACCACAAGCGAGGCCGACGTCTGACTCGATATTCCGCTCATCACGCCCTCTCCGCTCACCAGCACCGGCTCCCTCCCCGGCACCCTCCTCCCCCCACATCACACGTCACATTATTCTACAGCGCCTATCCACAGTGTGGTATGCAATTATCACAGGTCCCCGGGGGGGGGGGGGGGGGAAGTGTCCATTGTCTCCGGGTCGTCTCGTCATCGCTCGTGTCCCTCTCTGCGCCCTCTCGTGTCTTTTGGGTACGTGCCCGGCTGTTGATGAGTGGGCGGTAGTGCGACCAGCCCAGCTGTATCGTCACCGCCGACTACCTTGGCTTCGACTTGCCGCTCAGGCCGCCGGCGGGGCCGCCGGCGCCGTTGCCGATGACCCCGCTGGCTCCTCGTCGGGGTTGCGCGCACGGAGCGGCCCGTTACCCGGCTCGGCAGCGGTACGCAGAGCCCCAATCGTGAGCCCGCCGTATTCGAGATCAGAGGCCCAAGACGGGTCGTACCGTGGCGGCACGGCTCGGCGCCCGCCCACAGGCCCGGCGTCCTCCTCCTGGGCGTACTCGTCCGGGTCCACCACACGCGCAGTCTGATGTCTCGGCTGCTTGCTCTCGTCCTGCTGAACCACCTGGACGCTCTGCCTTGGAGCCGAAACCGTCGGCGGCATCGACGTCGACTCGACCAGGCTCGATCGAGGCGACGCCGGTGGGTCGGCGCGCGCGACCGCCGCCTCGTCCGACGTAAAAGTCATCGACGTCCCCTGCGACCAGCGGATGTTGGCGAGCTCGGCCTTGGACGAACGGTTGCGCTTGATCGGCGCCTCGGTGCCGGTGCGGCGACCAGGAGGGAGCACGAGCGGGGTGATAACCGCGTCTGTACCACTCGCGTTGATGGTGAGCGGGGCAAGGTTGGGCGACAACGCCAGCGTGTCCACCGAACTGCGATTGCGCCCGTGGTTGGACAGCAAGTCGAGGGGAGACGAGTTGTGGCGCCCGTGCCTGTGGCTGGACAGCAGGTCGATGCCAGACGAGTTGTTCCGCCGCACCTGGACCATGGGTGCTGTGTGTCAGCTTGCAACACTGCTGCAGACCTACCGGGACCCTCGTAATGGTCTGCTGGCTCTGGTGGCGAGTTGTCGACGGTGAAATGGGCAAGCAGCGTGCGGGCAGCCTTCTCGCGCTTCCTCATGCGCCAGATGAGAATGACCAAGATGATGATCACAACGACACCGCCGGCCTGGAAGTTAGCAATGTCCCCGCCAGGCCACTTACCACTCCTCCAACCACCGCAGCGATCGGAACGCTAGTCCCACTCTTGCCGTTGCTCGACGCAGACGTCTCTCCTGGACCCGCTGATGCTGTATCAGAACCTGTTCCTTTCGACGATCCGCTCGTTGCACTTGCTGACGCACTCGAGGACGTGGTGACCGTGTTCGTCGGCAGCGTGCCCGTTCCACTACCACGACGTAAGCGCTGTCTAAGATACCCACCTAATACCTGCTCACCCAGAGCTGATAAGGAACTGCGAACCCCAAAAGTCCCAATGCTGTCCGTCTAAGCCGCCGATATAAGTCACGGTGACAGTGTACTCCACCGTCGGGTCGACGTTGACAAACCACAGCACATTGTCCACCATGACGCCAAACGTGATACTCCATGGGTTGAGGTTGTCCCACGAGTTTGGGCCAAAGAACGGCGGCGGGGAGATCTGTACGTTAAACTGCCCGATGAGGCTGCCCGCACTGCCAATGATACTGATGAGCGACGCGTTCTTGGGCGAGGTAAAGCTGAGCGTCGCGCCGGATGAGTTGGTCGTCAGAACCGCGCCAGAGTGCGTGCAGGCACCACCCGATGCAGCGGTCGAGCAAAACGGGCCGCACTTGGTGCCAGGTGCGCAAGGCCACGGTGTGTTGGAGAACCACGCATTGTCAGGGGCCAATGTGAGCTTCAAGGCCGGGTTTGCGCTGCCGTCTTCGTTGACGGCTCTCGACTGGGTCATGAGGGACGTAGCACTTGGGGGTGTGAGCGGGGCAAAAGAAGCACGACCTCGCACTCACCCCGGTCCGCCAATGGCTGTCTCGATAATGGCCTGGACGACGCTGATGGTGCCAGAGACGACGTTAAGCTTGGCTGTGTACGCCTGGTAACCGAGATCAAAGATACCAAACGTGCTGTCGCCCCCGGGCACATTGAACCTGGCCCCGGACCTGCCCTGGACCTCGATCGTGATGACGCCGGGGCCGGTGACGCGGAACCACACGCCGGTGCCGGTGAAGGTGAGGCTCACGCTCGAACCCTGTGTGCTCGAGTTGTGGCAGCCGTACTGGCTGAGGCATGCGGGTGGGGGGAAGGGGTTCCACACGACGTTCTGCGCCTGGGCAACAGAAAGCACCGGTGGGTCCCACTGGAGCATGGGGGAGGCATCCGAGATGGTGTAGTTTGCCTTTGCGAGCTGGGCGAGGGTGAGAGGGAGGGTGGCGAGGGCGGCGGCGGCGAGGAGGGGCCGTAGGGCGCGCATTGTTGACGTCGTTCGCTATTGTTTTGTGAGGAAGGAGGCCAAGTGGACGAGGTGACACGGTGGGTTGTGGTAGCGAGGATCGTGCACTGTCGATGATCTTTGCGACGGTGCTACCTGCCTGCGGCTGCTGTCAACTGGTGAGGCGAGGCCAGAGGCCAACTCGGCCAGCGCTGTGTTGTGAGAGAGTAAGAAGAGGAGAGACAAAGGGAGGGGAGGAAGAATGAGAGAGATGCCCCGCTGGGACGGGCAACATTAGTAGTCGGCGGCCAACAATGAGCAGCGTTGACGGCGGCGGCGGCGGTGGTGGCGGCCAACGGGCGTGATTGTGCGCACTGACACTGCACGCGCGCGCACAGCTGATTCTCGGCACATGACACGCTGCAGCGATGTGTGTGTCGAAGGGAGGACAGCGACGAGATGGAATACACTGCACAACACGTGTGTGCTGTCGTCGATGCAGAAGAGTAGACAAGACGGCGATAACGACGAGGACGAGTTGGATGATGCTGAAGCCGCCGGAGAGGTCCGCCGCCGCACACGACGTCATTAGCAGCAACCGACGGCCGCGACCTCCTAGCCGCGATACTTGGCATCATTGCCCACGTCGCCGTCGTACACACCATCCACTCTGCATTGCATACACGATAGAGCACGGCGGGACCACGGCCACACGACCCCGCACCGCCCGGCACACACCCCATGCAGTCCTTCAAGTCGCGCGCGCCCGACGAGCTGGTGCCGCTCGACCCGCCGGTCGGGCTGTGGGCAGACTGGGTCGCGGACAAGGCGACGTTTCTCAAGGTGGCCGAGGAGACGCTGGCGACAGGCGGGGTGAGTGAGTGGGTAGGCGAGCGCCGAGCGCCGAGCGGTCAGCGGTTGGTGGTGACCTCGCGGTGACAGCCGAGGAGGACAGACGCCGGTGGGCGAGCACGCAGCGAGCCGAGACACCTTCCTCGAGGCCGCGGTTGACACCTCCCCTCAGGCAACCTATACCGTCACCGACACGGCGGGCGACGTCGTGCTCAAAGGCGTCCGCAAAGCGCTGTCGCTGCACAAGAAGCTGAGTGCGTGCGCTGTACGCCGCCGCGGCCAAGACAAGCTGACCCACACGCAGCAATAAGCGGGCCACACCACGAAAAGCTCATCACCCTCGGCTCCTCGCTGTCTTTCACGCACAAACTCAAGGGCGTCGTCGGGCTTGACGCGAGCGGGACGATCGTCCTCGACGTGCACATGGACTCTGGTGGGTTGCGAGCCTTGCTGCCGCGGTTACTGACACTCGCCCACCGCCCGCAGACACCAAGGCCCTCGGCGTGCACTACACCGGCTTTGCGACCCACACGCCGGCGACGCTGCGCCTCGTCGGCAAGCTGGTCAACAGCACGGCAGACCTGGTGCTCAATAACACATACACCGTGGCGCAGCTCCGCCGCGAGGTGCTCTCCACGTCCGAGGAGAGCAACCAGAAGAAGACGGTAGGTGGGCCGCTGGAGAGGCGTGCTGACCGCAGTACTTTATCTGGGTTGCGCAGGGCGTCGATGTCGCGTTCGTCGTGGCCGCGTGCATTGGTCTCGGGCGCATGGTGCACGAGCAGATGAAGTCATAGCAAGCATAGCCGGGTTCTTCGGCCCGCAAACTACGGCACGGTAGAGGTATAGCCCTCACGGCAGCGACGGCACCGAGCTCGGCACGACGATCTGCAACGCCTCAGCACAGGTCGTACGGAGGTCCGTCCTGTTGGCTTGCCCCGCTGCATTGCAGCTAGCAGCAGCTCACACGACCACTTCCCACCCCATGTCGCAGTGTGACGACAGTATGCATGGTGGTCACACATGCCGCCACGCCGAGACTACCACCGGCATGACATTGTTTCACCATCGCTAACACCGCTTGAACTGCTCAAGCTCAAGCTCACGCCTGATCTCATCGCAGTCATTTGAGCCGATCCGAGCGCACTGCAACACCGTCATTGTCTGCTTGTTCCTGCTGTCGTTGATGTGCGGGCAGGCCGACAGACGGCCAGCGGCCAGCGGCTTGGGCCCCGTGCCGTGGCGCACAGCCGCAGCTGCCATCATTGTGGTGTGGGCAGCTGGCCGCCGCGGCGCCTTGTTGCTCTCCTTCGGCAACAGCAGTTCTGGTAGCTGCTCTGGCTCGACGGCTCTGGGCGGGCTGCCCTCTGCTCTCTGTCGATACGGTTTGGACTGGCAGGGCTGTCGGTCTGGCGGCATCGACACATTGTACAGTACACGCCGCTGCTGCCCACACATGCCACACCCACACACTCACTTATTGTCCTCGTCGTGCTCGTCGCCATTTCTTTCCCTCTCTTTCTCACCCTTTCTCTACCTCTGTCTCTCACTCTGACCCATCTGACCCCCTTGTGAACGCGTTGTCGCGCGCGCTCAGCATCGCCATCTTCTTCACACGAGCACAGCGCGTCGATCAACACCAAGCGCCCAGCGTCTTCCTCGTCCAGCTGGCGGTGCCTCGCACCCAAAGGACCCCCCGCGCCCGCGCCCGACTCGTCGCCACCGCCGCCCTCTCCTCTCATTGCTTTGCGCCGCAATCACCACCTTACCCAACACCTCTTTCTCCTTCTTCACGTCGCTCATCACAGTCATCCACATAGTCAGCATGATACCGCTCCTCGTGCTGCTGGCGCTAGCGGGCACGGCACTGGCCCAGTGGAAAGAGTACAACATCACCTTTGACGACTCGTCGCCCATGCTCCAGTTCACGCCCACACCGCCGTCAACCAACATCTCCGCACCGAGCGCAGGATGGAGCTTCAACTACTCGCAGGCGCCGACGACCGACATGGTGTCGCTGGGCACGCCCTCGCACACCACTACTCGAGTCGGGTCGAGTGTCTCCCTCCGCTTCACCGGCACCGGCGGCTACTTTACCGTCTCTGGCCCCGGCGTGGTCAGCATCAATACCAACGGCCAGCAGGCGACGCCCCAGAACATCGGCACCAGCACGAAACAGCTTGGCATCGGGGGCATGAGTTACGACGACCACACGGTCACGCTCAGCCTCAACTCGGGCCAGGTGTCTGTTACTGGCGCCATTGTCACGACTGTTGTCGGTGGGCCCAGGTGAGTTTAGCTCTGCGCAGGAACAATGAGACCCCACAACACTGACCACAGCACGCAGCACAACAATCACAAATATCACGGTCCCCGGCCTCGGTGAGGGCAACCAAGTGTCCAAAGGAATCAAGGTTACAGATCCAGCATGGTGGGGACCCCACCCGCTCATGTGCAACATGAATGGCTCGAACTGTGTCCTCGACCACAGCATCACGACAGCGACCCCTCAGTCAACGCTGCAGCTGTCAATTCCAAACAGTACAGTCATTATGATGGTGTACGGCGGCACTGGCCCTACCAATGGCAACTTTATCGCCAACATCTCGCCGGCTCCGGTCCGCGGGGCGTCCACCAACACGTACTCGCCTGCTGGGCCGCTGCTCAATATGTACAGCCTCCTGTGGTTTGTCGCACTCGACCCCATCCAAACCTACAATGCGACCTTCACATACCTCGGCGGTGCCGGCATGGACATGTTCGACTTTTATAGCGTCGTGTATCTCGTGGCCTCTGGGTTGGTCTGGTGTTGTGCCAAATGCTCATGTTCTCAGCAACTCGACCGTTCCCGGAGGCCTTCCACCGCCATCCGACAATGGAGGTAAAGACAAGGGCGGCGACAAGGGCGGCGGTGGACACAGCAGCAACACCGGCGCCATTGTGGGCGGTGTCGTGAGTGGGCTTGGGTCACAATAGCGCTGACAAGATTAGGTTGGCGGACTGGTGGCCCTGGCCCTTGTGGCGGGCGTAGCCTTTTGGCTGTGGAGGCGCAAGAAGCACGGCGACGACGACAGCAACTGGCATCCGGAGGGCATCACGCCCATGCACTTAGTTGACGACACGGGTGAGTTGCTCATGCCCCTGGCCTCGCACGCACCGTTGACGAGAACAGCCAGTGCTCGGTCCGCCCACCCTATGGTTGTCGACCCTCATCGCCAGAGCTTTGGTTCAGGCCGCCCCGACTTTGTCGCGGGGAGCTTCCACAATCCCCCGAGCACGCACCGCAGCATAAGCCATTACCCGACCGACACGGTGTACTCGGACCACAGTGGCGGCGTTGACCCCGCCACGCGCCCGCTCATCAATCAGTTCGGCTCATTCGGGGGCAGCTCGTCGTCTGCCCCTCCGCTTAGCTCCCACGTCGAGGGGGCCCGCGTCACCGAGTCGGTTCCCGAGGGGGCCGAGTCGGTCGTCAGCGCCTCGTCGAGCAGAAAGATCCCGTCGGGCCCAATGTCCGCAGTCGAGGTGGAGACCGAGGCCGGCCTCCCGTCGTACAACGAGGCGGTCGTCAGCCCCGTCCACCGTTCACCCAGTGCCCCGATCAACAATGGAGCAGCGCATGTCGTCGGCCGTGTCTACGCACTCGGCCCACTCGGCCCGCGAGATGGACATTTTGGGGTACCGCCTCGCGTTACTCGAGCGCCGCCTGGAAGAGAGCGAGGGCTCGCGCTCTCGCCCCGAGGTTTCCCCCGTCATTGCGCGCCCGAGCGCCGTTCTGGCACGCCCAGAACCGATTGCCGAGGGCGCTGAGACGGGCGAGGTGCGCCCCCCGCGGCCACTGCCCCAAGCGCCGTAGGCTTCAGTCTACGCTTCAAAGACGATACCCTGCACGGCGGTGCAAGTACAGTACATGATGACGATGGACTCTCGAGGTATGGCATGCAGCTTTGTGGCGACTGTGCGCATCCACTACGAACACTTTACGTTTCCGTTCCCGTACCACGCGACCCACTTCTTGTAGCTTGGCCCGCCAGGGCACTCGCCATTGGCAACATACGCACACAGCCCAGACACGCCCCAGCACTTGACGTTCTCGCCGCCGGGGCAGCGGTTGTCGTCCACGTAGTCACAGTGCGGCACATAGCAGCACTGCACGTCGGCCGGCGTGCCGGGGCAGTAGCCGGCATACGGGAATGCGTTCGGGTACTGGGTGCACTCGCTGCGCCACACGCAGACGCCTGGGCATGGCGTCAGGCGCTCGCCAGGTGGAGTGCAGGGGCGGAGACTCACCGGGGAGGCCGTCAGAGTTGCAGTGGTCGCCCCAGGCGGCGAGGGCGGGCGTGGCGAGGAGGAGCAGGAGGTGGAGCATGGTGGTGGGTTGGTGTGGGGGAAGAAAGCGGGCTGCAACACTCGTGCGTTTTATCTCCCTGGAACCCCGGTGTCACTTGCCACCTTGCTGAGGCAGCAGCGTCGCAAACGTGCGCAATGTGCATGCTCAAGGTTCAGTGGTGTGCGAAGACAGGCTAGCATAGTGGGTCGGGATATGAGGTCTTGGGCGTAGACTGACGGACAGGTGGCACTGGCGTAACTCGGGACGACCACGTCCAGCATCCCCATTCCCCGTAGCCTGACGGGCAGCTCGCTTTGCAGTGGGCCACGGCCGAGAGCGTCGCGGCAACACTGCCGCGACAACGATAATCACAAGCGCGTACTTGGCGCCACTGGGCGGCTTAGCCGCGTCGAAGCACGCCAGCCGTCCCGACCGCACAGATGCCGACGTCACGGCCACTTCAGTTGTTCCACAGGCACATGCCACTGATAAAGCTGGGCTAGTGGGAGCTTGGCCGGCACTAAGTAGATGCCAGCGCCACGGACCCACTCCAGCGGAGATGCTGGCTCGGGCGGCGGGACAAACGTGTGTCATTACACCCGGGTGGATCCCGAGATAACGCCTCGCAAGCAAATCGCCGCGACTGGGTGCTCAGTCCACGACGCCAGGCCTGCAAGACACGCAGCGGATTCGCGACGAACAGTGGCGCGCTGAACCCGGCCACACCCAATCAGCGCTCCTAACACTCTTCGTGCTTGCCCAGTGAAACTGGCACACACAAAGTGCAATGACGCGAAGTTAAGGTTCGGTCAGCTCGCGATGCCCGCGCCGTTGAAACGCCTCGCTCCGCGCGTTTTGGTCATTAAGGCTCAAGCCTCGACTGAAGTGTCGCACTCGGCCTCGCAGTGTCGTCCCATGTAAGCCCCACGAGTGCCAAGACTACAGGGAATGAGGCAGGCGCAATGAAACCCGCGGAGAACAACGATGACGATGAGGCCAAGGTTCTGTCCGAGTGGTGGGTAAAGGGAGGAATCAAAACCATCGCTCAACGACCCGGACAGGGGGTTAAGCAGCACCTTAGCCCACTGCCACTACCAGCCAGGCGGCCTCCCCCCACTCATTCTTTCTGATCCCAGTACGCTCGCCGACGCACAGTGCCCGTAGTCATCCGAGGCCGGCACACACACTGATAAATTTGCAGCTGAGCCGACTGCATACGCCGCCAAGAGGAGCCAGCTGACCCTCGCCCACTTCGTTTGAGCTGGCAACTGGTCGACGGACAGCCGTGGCAAGACACAACGTGTGTTATGTTGGATGAATGACCCCGAGGGAGCCCGAGATAACCTCTCGGAAGTCAAGCCCGAGATAACCTGTCGGAAGTCGAGTCGCTGTGACGGGCTGCTCATCCTCAGCATCCTGGGCCGGCACGCCATGAGCGGCGCCGTGGCTTCCACATCCACTTGGCCTCCCTACCCTCTCTCATCTACCCCTACTTGCCTCAGTTGTCAGACCCGAGTCACCAGGCGAGTACCAAAGGCCCCTAACCGAGGCCTGGGACCGCCTAGATGACCCAGTCCGACAGCTACGTCGCGGCCGAGGGCCTCGGCCTCGCGGGCTGTTGTGATCCTATGCCGGCTCCGCTATTCGCCTTAGCCGACGCCGCTCTACATTCGCTATGTATATAAGTCATCGTTCATCGACGTTCGCATACGTCGAGAATGTGTATTCTAAGTTCTGTCCATTGTTAGCACCGGACGTCCACAGGTGTGGCGTGAGTGGCACACAAAGACATATGACATTACAGTGGCAGCCAAGTTCATTCATTCAGATTGGTCAAACGCTCGCGCAGCTAGCGGAGGCGGCACCTGACCTTCCTTCCGTTCTCTTTGTAATACTCGGAGGCCCAGAGGTTGTCCGATCCTCCAGGGCATCGGCCCCTCTGAACCCTCCAGCAGAACATGTCGCTGAGCCGGCACTTAACGCTGTCGTCACCTGGGCATAGGCCATTGGCCACCGAGGTACATCCACTTGGAGACGAGATGCAGCACCGCACGCTTGCCGGGTCGTTCGGGCACAGACCTCTGACGCTGTACAAGCCTGCCCGGGCGCATTCAGAGGTCGAGGTGCAAACGCCTGAGCTTTAGCAGTCAAGATGTTGCTGTCGACTCACCGGTCAGGCCCAGCGACTGGCCGCAGCTGTCGCCCCAGGTGGCGAGCACGGTAGGCGCCGCGAGGGCGAGTGCGAGGAGAGACTTGACGAGCATGGCGGTTGGGGTATGTATTAGTTGGGGATTTGTCTGTGGGATGGCAGAAGCGTCCTTTATGTGGGTTCTTGTTGGTTGAGACGTGATAAGAGTGACATGACGGTAGATACTGTGGCGCCGTCGCCTTATATACTAGTGGCAGCGCACTCTTCCAACAGTTCTCACGCTGTCGACTCCCAGTTGCAAAACCCCGCTGATGAGAATCACCCGATGTAGGGTTTTTCAGTTCACCAGTCGAGTACCAAGGGCCCCTAACCGAGGCCTGGGACCGCCTAGGTGACCCAGCTGGACAGCGACGTCGCGACCGAGGGTCTCGGCCTCGCGGGCTACTGCGATCCTATGCCGGCTCCGCTATTCGTCCTCGCCGACGCCGCTCTACATTCGCTACGTATAGAAGTGTACATTCTAGGTTCTATTCATCGTTTGCACCGGACGTCCACAGGTTTGGCAGTAGTGGCACACAAAGACATGTGACATTACAGTGGCAGCCAAGTTCATGCATTCTTTTCAGATTGGTCAACGCTCACGCAGACACCCGGGGGGCGCACTTGACCTTCTTCCCGTTCACTATGTATTTCTCGGAGGCGAAAACGAAGTCCGGTCCCAAGGGGCACCTGCCCCTCTCAATCCTCCAGCAGTACCCGTCGCTGATCCGGCACTTGATGTTGTTGTCACCTGGGCATCGGCCATGGCCCACCGTGGTACAGATCCCCGGAGATGGGATGCAGCACCGCACGTTTGCCGGGTCGTTTGGGCACAGGCCTGCGACATGGTGCACGTTCTGCCCGGAACATTCGGAGGTCGTGATGCAAACGCCTGAGCTTTAGTAGTCAAGAAGCCGCCGTCAACTCACCGGAATATCCGCACCTGTCGCCCCGGGCCGCGAACACGGTAGGGGCGGCGAGCGCGAGCGCGAGGAGAGACTTGAGGAGCATGGTGTTGAGTTAAGAGTTGGGAGCTGGGTCTGGGGGTGGCCGAAGCGTCCTTTATGTATGTGTTCGCAGTCGACTCAAGTTGCAAGACCCAGCTGGTGAGAATCACCCGAAACTGAGTTTGCCAGCTCACGACCCCCGCGTCGTTGAAAGCCCCTTGCACCATCAGAGCCCACCGGGAATGGTTGGTGAAGGTTAGGATTTGCTCGGGATCGGTGGGCACTCGACGACGTCCGTCTCCAAGCTACGAAGCACATTGGGAGTTGCCGGCGGAGACATTGCCTTTCCCCACAAGAGAGCAGTCATGACCCAGCCAAGCCGACCGTAGACGCTTCTATGTGTTCTTCGGGACATGATGAGAGTGACATAGAGATCATCTAGTGAACGTCGCGCCTGTTATGGTGGCGGCTCACCGTTCCAACACTATGTAAGCAAAGTGTTCGCGGCAAGCTCAATCCGGTTTCAAGAAGCAACTTGTGGAGGTGACTGCTAGTGGGTTGGGCGTTGCGAAGGCGGGCAACCGAGTGCACTGGATGGATGACTTCCAGCTGAGACGACTTACGACACTTTGCCTTGCCAAGAGAGCTCGCATAGCGCAGCATGAGAAGGTAAGCATCCCGACGTCGAGTTGAAACACGGATGATTATCACACGAGGTAAGGTTCGGTCAGTTCGCGATGCCCGCGTTGTTGAAACGCCTTACACCAGAGCCCACCGGTTGGTTCAAAGGTTCCACCACGAATCAGCAGTCATGACAACGCCAAGCGGACCGAGGAGTAATCAGTGGTGGGAAAGCTACAATGAGGAGAGTCGCTGTGCTCGCCCCGCTCGACTCGAGTTGAGAGCCACTATTCGGATTCGCGGCTTCCTCGACAGTGCTATGTGCACAGACAGCCTCACCTCGCTCGTCTGCCCTGATTCCAGAACGCCGACGTCACAGCGTCCTTTGTCGTCCGAGGCAGGCGCATCTACTGATAAATCAACAGCCAAGTAGAGCTTGTACAGCCTAAAAGTAGCCACGGCGGACAGCCGTGGCACGGCCCAAAGGTGTGTGACGACGCCACTTGATGGATGGTTGACCTGGATGGATCCCGAGATAACGCCTCGGAGCCGAAATCAAGTCGCCCCGACATGGCCATTCAATCTGCACCGAAGCCTGCATGACACACAGCCGGCTCGCCAAGAACTGAAAAGCACAGTGGTGGGATTGGATCGTCCACATCTGTTGACATAGAGGGGTGCATAGTAGAACAGAGATACGGCGTCGAGGGCACTTATAGGGCCTCGCGGCGACGGCGGCGTCTCCTCAAGGCCAGGGCTCGAGCCTTGGATACTTGCAACAGAAGAAGGGCGGTATGTAGGCTGGCCAAGGCGCCGGTGCAGCAAGTAAAGCGATCACGGAGCAGAGCACAAACAACGGCAGCTTAGCCCCTTGCCACAACCAGCCCGGCAGCCTCACCTCACTCATCCGTTCTGATCCCAGTACGCCGACGTCACAGCGCGCGAGGCGGGTACTCACACTGATAAATCTGCAGCTACGCTGAGCTTGTCCGCCGCCGAGAGCGGCCAGTCGACCCCCACCCACTGCGCTGGAGCTGGCAGTTGCTTGAGCCGCAACTACGCTACGACACAATCGTGTGTCATGACGCCACTTGGATCCCGAGATACATATCGTCTCGCTCGGATAGCAAGTCAATCGCCACTCAAAGACCATCCCTGAACGACTTGCACACGTCGCGCGCATGCCACTATCAGTCCACCACGTCGAAACTGGCGCTGCACACGAACGCAGTCACCTATACGCTGTATCATAACTGCAACTTGTTGTTCTGAGGCGCTAGCACGTAATGACGCGGCCGTCTCTGCCTGTGTATGGATACAAAGCTTTCCGGAAGTTGGAGCCTCCAGGGCATTTACCCGATGCAACCACGTAACACTCTCTGAGCTCGAGGTGACACTTGACGTTCTCAGGACCTGGGCACAGCCCGCTCTCGAATTGCTTGCAGCCAATTGCCAGGCAGCACTTCACGTCCTCGGGGTCGTTGAGGCAATACCCGGAGACCACCGGTCCTTTCTGACCATTGCTGTCGTGGCACTCGGACGCGCGGACGCACACCCCTGGGTCTAAGCAGCTGTTACGCTGCAGACAACTCACCGCCAAACTTCTGATAGGGAATGCCCGCAGCGCTGTACCTCCCGGTGCAGAAGTCGCCCCAGGCCGCGAGTACAGCAGGCGCTGTGAGGGCGACCGCGAGGAGAGACTTGATGAGCATGGTGTTGAGTTGTGAGTGGGCGTAGACGAGGGGGTAGGCGCTCTTTAAGTAGGGTGTTCGCGGCAAACTCAGGCCAGTTCCAAGCAGCTTGTCCAGGTGACTGCTAGGCAACTTTATGCACCCGGTGACATCTAGCTCAGACGATTTACGACACCCGCATAGCGCAGCGTGAGCAACGTAGGCATCCCGAGGTCGAGATGAAACGCGGATGAGAATCACACGAGGTAAGGTTCGGTCAGTTCGCGATGCCCGCGTCTTTGAAGTAATGTACCTCGCTAAACGTTTTGGTTTGGGAGGCTCCAGCCTCAGCCGCAGGGTTACCCAAGGCTAGACCACCCGCGTGCCAAGACTACAGGGCACATTGCGGAGATGTGGGCGAAGGATGTAACCCGCGGAGAACTATGACGAGGCCAAGATACTGAGTGGGGGCAGTGGAGGAATCAAAAGGAACACCGTCGGCCTGCCTCCCACCCGGCGCCTTCCAGTCCACTCTACACTGTTGGTGAAACGGTATCATGCGTCGTTGCCATCGACGCGGCAGGGGTTCGACTCCCTTACAGTGTATGCATAGCGAGGAGGTGGAAGTGAGAGCCGCGACTGTTTTGTGGGCCGCTCCACATTTGCTCGCACCGTTGTCCTCGCCCTGGCTGAACGCCACGTTGGGGGAGGACGCCTCAGCTTGCACAGGATGAGGGGTGATTGGTGCTAAATACCTTGTCTAGCAGCAGGTTTCGTAGTTGTGACAGTCTGCTTGCGAAGTTGATAGTGTGGGTGATGACGAAGGGGGAGGTAGTGGTGTAGTGGTGAGCGCGCTGACGGACTTGGATCGATCTGCTGGCTCCATCCATGCACAGCCGATCAGTGCACACCACAATCTGCCTATTTCAACTCTGCAGCTCCTCCATGCTTCGGCCGGTGTGCATCTTCCATGACGTCGACGTCGAGGCATAACGTATGCCAAGAGATGCACTGCGCCCCATGACAGCCTAGGCTCAGGCGGTGACGGGCACCCCTCACCGTTCCGCACATCTGGAACCCAACAATCGTCCGCAAGCGAGGTCCCAGGAGCCTGTTCGCGGCGGTCGAAACCGCCCGACGAGTCCGACGGCTTGTGTCTCTGTGGGCTCATGCAGGCAGGTCGAAGTACTCGCCTTCACGAGTGCACGGCATCGCCTCGTGCTCTGGCAAGAGCGGGACGCGGGGCCGCACGCACCCGAGGTTGACTTCCAGGCACGGAACGCTGTATGGAAGCTTGGCTGCCTCACGCGTTTCTGCCACGCGTTGTGAAGTGCATGACGCGCGGAGCCGCCAGTTGATCGTGTTAGCCGCACAGGAATGCGTGCACCGCGGGGCGATGAGCCTGGGGGCACCGACAGATTCCTTGGATAAAGCTACAGTAGCTCATGTTAATCGGGACCGCCTGCGCGATAAGATTACGTCCCTGCGCCTCAGGAGGCACTGACCTGTGACTGGGCGATGCGCACTGCTTCACCGCACGGGAAAGAGGTCTTGGGCCGGCCCAGCAAACGCCCCGGCTAGGAGAGACCAGTAGGGAGGACAACAGCCTCCTCACCGGTCACATCGTCCACCATGCCGTAGGCGTGCTGTACGCCAGCGCGAGGCCGCCACACTGCCCGCGGAAAGCCAATACTGACCCCAGATCTGCCAGTCGTCTTGCAAGGGTTAACACTCTTCGGCCTCGTCACCGTACCTGCGGGACGGTGAGACTCGCGTCACCCTCAGCCCCGCGGCGGTGAGACTCGCGTCAGCCTCAGCACGGCACGAGATAGCGCACATGCACGGCTGCAGCCAAGAAATAATTAAGACAACGCCTTGGAGCTGTGGCATCGGGGCTGTGGCACCGGGATCGGGCGTTGCGGCGTCGGCCTGGGCAGTCCGTGGCCGTGTGGTTAACGATAGCCGGACGGCTTGTGAGTGGCAGCAGGTCAGCAGAGCTGTGGCGTGGCGTTTACACTGAACCTTGAGCGGCTGTAGACCTCGGGGCTTTGGAAGGTTCAGGCGTAATTGGGTGCGGGAGGTGGCAATGCCTTGACCGACCGAGCTTCGTGACTGGAGAGGCCTCGAGGACAAAGGGATAAAAGGCGGCCGCCCCCGCCCCAGCGTCTGCCTCCCCACCTCTTCCACCTCGACACCAACCCAACCATCATGAAGCTCTCCGTCGCCCTTATCGCCGCCACAGCTGCCACCCTGGCCTCCGCGCTCCCCTCAGACCAGCCCTTCTCCCTCACGCCCCGCGATGACAACACCGACGCCGCGAAGCACGCGTACGAGCTCGCGCTCAAGGCCGCCGAGGGGCGCGTGCAGACGCCCAACGAGGTCGAAGCCGCGCCGGAAGGCAACACCTCCGCGTCCAACGACAAGCGCTGGAACTGGCACGGATACCCGTACACCATCACCACGACGCCGTGCTACTTCGGCCCGAACATGTTCCTGCCCGTCATGGCGACGTGGCCGCCCAACACTTACGTTGCGATCGTGTGCAGGACCCACTCGGGCTTCTACAACATCGGCGGGGTGTGCTACACCCCCTGGTGGAACATTAGCCCGAATGTTATCATCAACCAGATGTGTCCGTAGGTGGGGTGGCGGGGGGTTGTAGCGAGGTAGTGAATGCGTAGTTTCGAATGACAATGTTGTTTCTGGTAGTTGTGCTGAGAGCATTGGGGTTCAGCTTTAGCTGATCAAATTTGTTTGCTGACCAACCGGCTCAGTGGCGAGTGAGGATGTCTGTTGGCGCTTTGCGAACCGCTCCGCGTCACCGAGGCCAGGCCATTGGCCAGAATCGGGATGCAGATACTCACGCTGGCACTATTGGGCGCCGCCACATGCACAGCCAGCCAACTCGCACCCTGCACACAAGCCCGTGAGCGGCGGATATCCGGCGCTGACTGAGCGACCCTGTTAAAACGAGAATCGGACTCTCGTATGAGTAGCATGTGTCGGGAATGCTCCAGGCAGGCGTGAGGCGGTTGGCTGGTGTGAGAGCTGACGTCCAGGCCTCAGGACAGTGCCGCCTTGCCCACGTTCTAAACTCGCGTGTCTCCGCCAACGTCAGGAAAATCACTCGCCAAGGTGGGCTCGGCGGTGCTGTGTGACTCGGCGCGGCGCGTGCAGAGGCATACGGCCCGAGCTCCGTCTCGCTGCCAACGATTCAAGACGCCGAGAAGGGCCAAAACTCGGTGTTCAAAGTGACCCGCGTCAGTGTTTTGTTAGTGGAAGGCTGTGTGTGAGTTGGGCGAGAACGCCGATCGGCCTGGAGGTGGCGCCGCTCGCCCCTCCAAGCCAAGACCTGGACGCCCAGCTCGATGTCTCGGCCCCCGAAGATGATCGTCGAATAGTTGCGGGCTGCAGGTGGAAGGTGGGCTGGGGGTGAAGAAGATGGACAGACACACGTCGCAGAAATGTGCGCATGCCACGCGACTTCGGTGCGTGCGGCAGGAATGTGCGGCGCTCTCCACAGCCCAGTGTGGGGAGAAAACACCGTCGCAGACGTCCGAACCGCTCAGCACCCAGCCATTGCTCCCCCCAATCACCCGTAGAATCCCCGGTCCACTCGCGTTGCGCGCCTTGCACAACCCCGCGTCATGTGCGGGGTCGCGTCGCATGACCTACCTGCAAGCGTCGGCACCCCTACCCCCGCGGTGCGTTGTACCCCAAATCCCCGCGAATCACCGGCCCGCCGCACATTTCCTGCTCGGTCTTTCGGACCGGTGCCGTGCCGAATCGGACATTGGATGGGGTTTCTTTGCGGGGGCCGCAGCGGGGCAGGAAAACACGCAGCTTGGCGGTCGCCGCTGGCATGCATATATGCAGACAGGTGGGCTCGCGTCGCCTCCCACACATACACACACACTTGCAGAACACACAATGACCAAATCGCAGTGGCTGATCGACCTCGAGCGCGACGGGTACGTTGTCGTCCCCGGCGTCGTGTCGCAGGAGGCGTGCGAGGAGTTCCAGGAGAGGGCGGTCCAGTGGATCGAGGCGTTCGGGTACGGCTTCAAGCGCGACGACCCGTCGACGTGGAAGACGGAGCTCATGCCCTTCGGCCACCAGTAAGTTGGCGCTGAGAGAGCACGGCTGACGCCAGCGGCGGCATGTACAACCGCTACGGCGGCGTCGTGCACGAGGACTTTGTGTGGAAGATCCGCACCGAGCCTGGCATCCTCAAGACGTTTGCCGAGATCTGGGGCACCGACGACCTGATCGTGTCGTTTGACGGCATTAACGCAACGACGCCGCTGGGTCCCGGTGGACGCGAGGACATTAAGCCGACGCGTCCTTGGCCTCGTGAGTGGGCAGCGGAGCTGCAGCGGTCACGGAGCGATCGCTGCGGGGGGAATCAACGCCGCATCGCTCACACCCGTCCCAGACATCGACCAGAACGTCCGCCGCGTCGACCGCTTCGAGCTGTACCAGGGCATCGCCAACCTGGGCGTCAACGGCCCCGATGACGGCGGCCTGGTCGTCATGAAGGGCTCGCACCTGCTGCACGAGCGCCACTTTGCCGAGCGCGGCGGCTGGCGCCCCGAGGGCGACAAGGGCGAGAAGGAGAACTCGTACCTCTTCAGCGACGACGAGTGGGAGTGGTTCAAGAAGGCTGGGTGCGAGACGGTCAAGGTGTGCGCCAACCCCGGCGACCTGATTCGTGAGTGCGACGAGGCCAGAGCCAGCCAACCAGCTAACACCCGCCCAGTCTGGGACTCGCGCACCGTCCACTGGAACCAGTCGCCGACTGGCGGCAACTGGCGCTTCGCGACCTACATCTGCTACTGCCCGCGGTCGCTGATGAGCGCGGCCGACCTGGAGAAGAAGAAGGCCATCTTCGACGACCGCAAGGGTACGACCCACTGGCCGTACCTCAACGTCGTTATGGCCGACCGCGACCTGACGCTCGAGCCCGAGGCGGTGCCGCGCAAGCCTGACGGCAGCATCGACGAGAAGAACCGCCGGCCGTTCAACGAGCCCCCGCTGTCCAGGGAGGTACTGAGCCTCGTTGGCGTGCGCGCGTAGGCGGCGGGCGTGTAGCGTGGGTACAGACAGAGTGCGGAGTGTAACGCAGAGGAGAGCAGGACAATAGCAGATGACTCTGTGCGTAATATGTGAATCGTGACGACATCGGTGCGGAGCGTCAGGGTGTCTGGAGTGGCGAGGCGCGGGGGTGTAGTTGGCAGACGACAGGAGAATCAGTGGACTTGTGCTATCGCATGCTCGACCCATGATAAGCCCGCCGCCTTGAGATACACACATACAGGTGCATACAGGTGAATGCAATGATTTACTATGGACAGTTGAGAGCACTAAAGGCAACAGCTACCTGCCAGTCTGGTTGTATCGTATCGGCATCTTCTTCTTGCAGTGGCTGGGGCTACATTGCTGGCATGTATGGTCGGTTATAAACACGGGCGACGTTGGAGTTCGGGGACTTCTGAGCTCTCGCTGGTGATGATCTTGCAGCGACTCGATGTGGGTGGTGGCGGAGCTTCGCTAGCCTCAGGATACTCGACGCCGATCCTCCAGGATTGACGGGGTGATACCTGGTCACCACTGGGAAGGACTCGAACTACGTGAGGAGGGCGGTCCCCCTTGAAGATGCTGCAGGTCTTCCTGAGGCATGAATGCTACAGTGGTAAGCACACCTACTGCCCTGAAGCGTACCGTCAAAGATCGCCTGGGCCTTCCGGTCCTGCTCGCGATGATACTGAGCGTCCTCTTGTGAGAACTCGAGCCCCAGGACAGTGATGAGCGACTTCAGGTTTGCCTTGGCCTCCATTCGGACGGACACGTCGGCTATCTTGTGGTAGGTGTTGATGAGTTTGCCAACAGCGGCCTGGAGGTCATGGCGATGGGCAGTTTGCTTCTCTTCCTTGCCTTTGTGACGAGAGCACAAGGCGACGCCACTCAAGTTACAGTAGACGCAGCAGCCATCACTGTTTCGCAGGCACTTGACGTTGGCGCGAGCACAAGTGCCGCACGCCGGATGGTTTTCGACGGGCTTGACGCTCATGCGGGTGAGGGCGGTCACAATACGGCTGCGGTGGTTGTTCCGTGTAGCGAGTGCCACATCTTGTGTGGTGAGTCCCTCGGCCAGCCTCCTCATGTGCTCCAGCAGCCCAGCATACTCGGCCGGGATCATCGTCTTGGGGAAGTAGTGCCCGAATAGGTCGCGCTGGAACTGGATCGGAAAGATGAGTGGCATGACCTTCCTCGGGTCGAGGTCATCGAAGCCATTGTGGCGGTGGAGGAAGTCACGGAGAGGCCTCCAGTCGCCGAGCAGTTCCCGTTCTTCCGTCGTAATGTGTGGGAGATCGGCCAAAGCCTTCGCAGTCTCCGGTGTCTTTGGGGGCCGCGCACGAGGGGTCGTCTGCGCTGGGGAGTAACGCTGATGGTGGTTAGCATCACAGCTCTGAGACCACAAGCCACCCACAGCTGCCTTGGGCAAGTTTGTTTGACCGTGGTTATCAGTGAGCACAGTGAGCTCGGCTTTTCCGAGTTCGAACCATGATTGCATGGGTACGGGCGAGGAAGACGGAGTGGGGCTACTCCTGCTGCTGCGTTGAGGACGCGGCGAAGGGGGCGAGCGTTTGAGCCTGTTGGCCGCAGAAGGCGGTATAGGCGACGGGGAACAGATGCGACGATGGGCGGAGTGGGCCAGAATTTGCGAACGCACAGGCTACATTGTCAGCATACTGTGGATGCCCAGAGAAGACGCACAAGCTGGGGTGCGGATTCGCGCTCGTAGCGGCTGGGATTGCCGCCGGGGGCTCGGTCACGGTCACGAGGCCTCGCTGCTGGCATGTTGGTGAAGGGAGTGGCGTGCACGTATGGCGAGGTGGAGAAGCTGAGAGTGTGATGGAATGAGGAGAGAAGGAGAGAGGAATCGCCAAAGCCAAGGACGAGCCGCTCGCCGCTCGCCGCCCGCCGCGGGTGTGAGCCACCAGCCCGCCTTCCTCGCCTTCCTTCTCTCCCTCGCCTCCACACCCAGCCGCTCGCCGTTCAGCGAGCCGCCTCTGTTTGAGCCTGGTTATCGTGTGCGCATAGGCTGCGGTGTGTGTGTGGTATGAGAGTGCAAATATGTGACGGAGAGCAGGACAATAGCAGACGTAAACAAACAGTGGTGCATGATCGGCGCAAGTGGCACAACTTCGGGACTAGACACTTCGGACATTCCACACATCGGCCATTCACGCCGCGGCATTGACGACCGCCCCGGCGCCAATATCAGGGTATAGGTCGAAGCGGCGCTGCGTGCCGAGCGGGATGCCGGCGCGCGTGGACGCAATGACGTCGTGGTCTGCGGTCGGCGTCAGCTCAGCCACTGGTGCTACACTCACCAAGCGTGGCGTACACCGTCTCCTCGCCCTCGGCGGCGGTCGACACGATCTGGCCCAGAGGGCTCGCGACAAGCGAGTGGCCGTACTGTTTTTAGTTCGGCACCAGCACACCACCCACCATCATGACCTTTGCGCCCTCGACACGGCCGAGACACGAGGCAAACACGTACACCTGGTTGTCGAGCGCGCGGGCGCGGTGCAGCAGCTCCCAGTGTAGCTCGCCCGTGTGCTTGGTGAACGCGGCGGGGTAGATGATGGCGACGATGTCTGGGGGCGTGAGCGGGCGAGGCATACGCGAGCATGGGACCGCGACCCACCCTGGCGCGCAAGCGCAATAGCCACCTCGGCAAATCTCAGCTCGTAGCAGCTGCGCGTCAGCTCACCCACCCAACCCCCGCGCCTCACATCGCGAGACCAAACTTGCCCCACGGCGTCTGGAAGGTACACAGGCTGCTCCCGGGATCGAACAGCGCGCTCTCCTTGAACGTGACGGCCGGCAGCGCAATGTCGAACAGGTGCGCCTTGCGGTGCTTCTGCACGAGCACGCCGGCGGGCGACCATACCGTGGCCGTGTTGTACAACTTCGACCCGGCGATGGCGGACTCGACGATCGTGCCTTGCGTCAGCTGCTGCCCCACACCAGCCACACGCACCTCCGACAAGCCAGATGCCGTGCTGTACAGCCAGCTCGCCCATCGCGCGCACGCTCACGCTCTTGGGCGGCACGTCGGCGAGCGTCGCGCCGGGCTCGGGCACGGCCTCGTCGTGCGTGATTTCCACGCCGGGGTCCGCGAGACCGTTCCACAGCTCGGGGAGGACGACGAGGTCGACTGGCGAGCCGGAGGCCGCGGAGGACGCGACGGCGTCGGCGACGAGCGCGCGCACGCGTTCGATGATGTCCGCCTTCTCGGACGGCGGCGCGGCGCGCACCTGGATGATCGCGACGTTGGCGTTGCGGGGGGTCTGGGTCAGTGTCATTGTGTGTGGTGTGTGGGCGGTGTGGGCGGGCTACATGGCCTGCATGCGGCGTGAGTCTCAGCTGATAAGTGCATGAACGCAAGGTGGACGACTTGCCGCCGGGGAGTAAGCAATGGACGTGTCGGCGCGAGTGCCGCCCGCCGGCGGTCGTGCTGCCGCCGGTGCCCCACCCCACTCGATTCGGACGAGGCCGCCGTATCTGGCCGTCGGCACGAGCGACGACGCATCAAACGCAACATTGCCGTGCATATCTAGCCTACCACTCGCCACCGTTCGTCTCGAGGCGCCAGAGCACAGCGAGGATAGCCGCCGCACGCATGTTCTCGTCCATCAGCCAGCGCACGAAACGCACGACGTGCTGCATCCCGTGGCGGATGTGTGCGGGTGCGCGCTCGTCGGCCACGATGCGCGACGCCTGCTCGAGCTGCCGGTGCAGCGTCTGGTGTGAGTGTCTTCTGCCGACAGGGCTTACCCTGTCCTCTTGAAGATGGATCCACCGCGAGCGGGCGTACTCGGATAGGCTCATGGGTTGGTGGATAGGTGCGGCGGGGCCGGCCAGTGTTGCGACCACTGTCAAGGCTGCTGTTGCCGCTGTGGCCATCGTCGTCGCCGGCGGGGTGGCCTGCGCCGGCGGGGTGCTCATTGAGGTTGAGCGCACTGCAGTGCTCTGCTCGCTGCCTACGCTCCCCTCCCCAGCCCTTTATCCTCGCCTATAATGTACTCTCCGCGCAGCTGCTACGCACTATTGGAAGTAAGTGCTTGTCTTTGCGCAAGGGGAAACCGCGTCCGCATCTATCTTGCTCAGTGTTGTTCCCCCTGTCCCCGAGCTTGCACACTTCACACTTGCATAGAGTCCGTCGTATCTCTGCTGGCTTCTTGTCTAGGTCGTGTCTGCCGCCGACTTTACGCTTGAGGTCTTTGTTCTCTGCCCTCCTAGCCCCCTAACCCTGTCGACATCCCCAGCGCAGCATGAACCAACCCCCACGTCTACCTGAACAACCTGCGGCTGTGACGGCGGTGGTAGTGACTGTGGGGATGCAGCAGATCGTCCGACTCCTCGTCGTCGGTGTCATAGCCCCGGTTGTTGGGCCCGACGATGCGGCTCACAAGGTTGTGCCACAACGGCACCTCCGGCTCGACCCCGCTGCGGTGGTGGCGGCAGAGCTGGCCACGGATCGTCGTGTGCACCTCGTCGATGTAGCTGAGAATCATGGGGATGACGCTGTCGAAGAGGAACTGCTTGGTCGGCTCGGAGAGGTCGCCTGTGGGGTTGGCGCACCAGTGGACGAGGTCTTGGAGCTCCTAAAGGATGTCAGTGTCCGTATGCGTCGGCGGCGTTCGGAGTCTGGCGAGACACAGAGCCACTGCTACTCACATTGAGGTGGCGGAGGGCCTCGTTGTTGGACGCGTACACCCACGGGAAGGGCTCGCGCTGCGGCGTGGGCGCGGCAGTAGCCGGCCTGCCCCCGTGCAAGACCGTCAGGAAGTCGGTGTAGCTGGTGGGGCTCGTCTCCCAGAAGGGACGCAGGTGGTGCGCCCTGGTCGCAGGACGCGTCACCGAGGGGAAGGTTGCCGGGGTATTGTTGGCGGCAGGGATGGTACGCGCACCCGGCTCGCGGTTTCCCCTGCTTGAGAAAGTGACTTCGATCAGGTTGTCGATGTATCGGGTGAGGTGCTGGAAGGTGCGGGTGAGGGCCGCGTTGTCGTCGTCCTGCCTGGCGCGGGACATGGTGGAATGGGGGTTGGTGAGTGTGAGGAAGTGAGAGGAAGAGTTGAGTGACACGTGAGTGGGAGATGGCTGCGTCAGGGGGGGGGGGGGGGGGGGGGGGGGGGGAGTGAGGTGCGTGAGGTTGAGGGAAGGCGAGGGGGTTGGGAGGAAGGCGAGGCAAGGCGCCGGGGGCAAGGGCGTCGCGGTCAAGTCAATCCGTGTGTGTCGTCGTCACTGTCGGCCTCACCGTCGCCATCGTCGTGTGTGCTCGCGCCCACCAGTCCCCACGCGCTGTGTGTGCGCACAGCGCGAGCTCGCCCCGTGGCGACGACACGAGGCAAGGATCAGCGCGGGCGGGCGCTTGGGCCAGTGCGTCGAGTGCGTGCGCGCAGGTTGCGTGCAGAACGCCATGTGTTGAGGTTGGGCACAAGTGATGAATGCAGTTGTTAGAGTGAACGCAGTGAGTAGCGTGAGTAGTGTGCACAGCGTGCAGCGTGCACTGTGCGGCGTCTGTGCTCGTCGACGGTGCTCGGTCTCGCGCAAGGCGGCGCAAGGCAGCGGTGCAGGGCCACGCCGCGCGTTGTAGGGGTCCTTTGGGCCAGGCCGTGCGCTCTCCGTTGTGCGCCGCAGCTGAACGATCCTGCTAGCCGTCATGCGTGGATGAGACGGTCGGCAGCGGTGTTAGTGTCTGCGCGACGCCGAGCGCGCCGAGTGTCATGATGTGTCGGAGACTGTAAATCGCGCCAAAGAGCTCTTCGAGATCGCTTGGGCTGCACGCGTGGGCTGAAGCTACGTCATTACGTAACCATCAGGATCTTGATGAAGCACTAGGACCGGATGCTCGCACATTACACCGTGATGTTAACAGCGCTGGTTGCGGCAGCGGTGCACCTTGGCCTCCGCGGCTGGTAGTGAAGCATGCAGTGGACGCACTCTCCTGTCGCCATCCCCCCCAGCGACACATCCCCCGCGCGCTTCACGCAGATGCATACACATTACAAGCGGCCATTGCGGCGCTCGGTGACACCGCCACAATCGTCCATCAACCCTGTCTAGATCTATGCTCTGGCCTCTCAGCCTACATACGTCCGCGGGACACGCCGAGGTCGACGATGAGGCCCGTGTCGATATGGTACACCCATCCGTGGACGGTCACGTTCTTGCCCTGTGCCCAGGCGGTCTTGATGGTCTGGGAGCGGGTTAGTCTTGCCTTTTTTTTCATGTCGGTGGCACCACTCACGCCCGAGGCCACCACGTTCTCGACACCCTGCTTGACGTTCGCGACGATGAGGTCGTCGATGGTAGAGTTGCCCGGCAGCGTCTTGGCGATGTCGATCAGCGGCGCGAGGAACCGGTTCAGGTGGTCGCTGCCGTCGTCGGCGGCCGCGGCCTCCTCGGCGCGGCGGTGCGAGGCAGGAGCACCAGCAGGAGGGTGGGCAGCCTCGAAGGCCGCCTTGGCGCCGCCACACGACGTGTGGCCGACAACGACGACGTCGGACACGCCGACGTGCAGCACGCCGTAGTTTAGCACCGCGTTGGATGCGTAGTCGGAGGGGTGGAACTGGTTGGCGATGTTGCGCTGTGGGGTCAGCGGGGTTCTGGCGGATGCGGAGGGGTTGGGGGCGAATGTGACGGCGCCGGGGTGGGGGTGCGTGCATGTGGCGTGTGGCGTGTGGCGAGGTGTGGGTCTCCGCCGCCCCCGAAATCGCCCAACATCGCCCTGCAGTGCCCTGCCAGCACCGCTGCTCCGCCTCTCACTCCCAACATGGCCCACCGACTCACGTGCACAAAGATGTCTCCAGGACGCTTCTTGGTGATGACCGTCTCGGGGACGCGGGAGTCAGCGCACCCGATCCAAAGAAGAGGCGGCTTCTGGGCCTTGGCGAGGGCCGGCAGGAAGTCGGGGTCGCGCTTGTTGGTCGCGGCGGCCCACTTGCAGTTGCCGTTGAGGTAGCTGTCGAGCGTGGGGTATGGCGACTTGATGGTACACTTTGCGCACTCGTCGGCGTGGGGAGGAGCCGGCCTGGCGGCAGCGGAAAGGAGTGCTGCGGGTCGGTCAGGCGGCTCACGGTGGCGTGCTCACTGGCAAGGGTGACGAGGAGGGTGAGCTTCATGGTTGTGGTGTTGGTGCTGGGGTCTGGGTGTGGCCTCCTGCTGTTATGTACTTGCTTCGCCGTCGCCCTCGCTCGTGCAACACCCTCCTCGCTCCCACTCCTCGCCCTGGCGCCAAGCTCAACGCACAGCGCACAGCCCGCGCACACAGTGTCGAATCTCTTGGCACACACCCCGCGCCCCGCGCGTCGCGGTGTCAGTAAGAACGCCTGCCCGTGCGGAGGTCCGCGCAGGGTGTGGGTAGATCGGCCAATGATGCCCCCGAGGCTGGCCCCAACGACCGGTGGCAGCCCCAACCGTACTAGTCCGGCCCGATAAACCCAGTGGGTCGGGTTTCATGTTCCAGGTTGGCGGGCAGGCTGACCAGCTGGCGGCGACCTAGTCATTGTGGACGGCGGCACCGGCGGCCAGCAGGGACACGGCAGGAACGAGGCCTCCGCCGGCGACTAGCTGTACGCCGACAAGCTCAGTTCCTGCTGCGCAGAGGGGTGGGGCGTGGGTGTGGGTGACTACAGCCCTTTGTCGACGCCCACCCCCTCCACGAAGAGCACAACACTGCATGCACGGGCGTGGTAATCGCGGTGTCATTAAGCACTGGCCAAGCGAGGACTCACAACACAGGCGCCGCCGCCCCAGCCCCCATGCGCCAGCCGCACTGCCAAGCCCCTAGCCTCCTCTGGCGCTTTTTCGAGCCCCTTGGCGGGGTCGAAAGGGTTCATGGCCCAGGCTCGCGCGTCTACCCCATGCACTCTGACCCACTGCAAGAGACATGGTTTAACGAGGATACCTAGCCTATAGGCTGCTCGCGTTCCCGTCGCCCTCCGCCGCTGGGTACGGATTCCAGGGGCAGGGTACAGGCACAGGAACGCCTGGATTATGAGCACGTGGGGAGGGCAAGACGACGTGACGACGCGACATTGACGGCGACAAGTCCGACAACGGGCAGCATGACGCCGTGCATCTGCACAATGGACGCACTGCTGGGCCATTATGCACGGCCGCTCACACAGTCACGGACTAACTGCGGATCTTGCTCCCCTCGTCCCGCGACACATCGCATCTGACCCGGCGGAAGCAGTGCCACGCGCCCACCCATCCATCCACCCACTCGTTCCTCTGGTAGCCTCCGGTTCCTAGAGGGACGAGGGGTCGCACTAGCGGATTATGCTCGGCGCCGCCGACCCACCCGCCGTCACCCAACGACGCGCAGCGGAGACGGACGGCAGGGGTATGCCCGCTCGACGATACCAGCGGAGGTAGGCGGTCCGGAGGTGGACCCCGCGCCGCGCCGCTCAGGCTGGCTCCGGCCGTCGCTGAGCGGGGACCTGGCTGTCGCCGCAGCCGTGCCTTCCGCACCGCCTGAGGACGTGGTATCTGGGGATCTGGAGTCTGTCACGCCTTCTATGACGATGATGGGGTCGATGGAGGTGAGTGCCGAGTTATGCCGATGGCCCAAGGCGGACGATTCCGACAAAGCGGCATGAGATGCATTGCCTGGCATTGGTTGGTAGGTAAGTACAAGTGGAGATGGGATACAAAGATTGTCCTGATGGAATGTGCGGGCACCGGGTCTTAGCTGCGGTGCTGACGTCGATGAGAAGGTGAGTATACAAATGGAAGAGTGGGGCAGGTGGGTCTGAGCATACCCACGTTCTGCGTCCTTTCGACAAGTCCGTTCACAAGGCCAATGCCACCCACAAGACGCAGATGACAAGCTCATCGGCTCGGCCGTCTACGCCTTATCGCCGTCGTTCTCGTCGTCGGCTGGGGCTGAGCTGCTGCCCTCTGGGGCCTTACGCTCGTTGGCACGCGCGTTGGGGTTGCCTCCCACTGGAAGATTGACCGGCAGGCTCATGAGCCTGCCGGTCGTCTGGGTCGGCTCGTATGGTGTCCTTTCAACCGGCTCCCGCGGGGTGACCTTGAGAGCCTCGAAAAGACACATGTGGTTGGCTTTCAGATCGGCCAGATCTGACCGAGGGCTGTGAAGCGTCTTAAGGAGGCACTCGAACTGAAGCAGGCTGGCGCGCTGCGTCACAAAGCCGTAAGCGGCGGCGGTAGAGAGTTTGGGGGTGCGGTCGTCTGGCAGGCCAGTGACGTTTGTCTCGCAGGCGGTGGGGTTACCGTCGTGAGTCTCGAGGTCAAGCTCGCGGTCGGTCTCGGCGCCGACATCGCCGTCGGTCTCGGCGCCAAGGTCGATGTCGGTCTCGGTGCCAAGCTCGCTCTGGGTCTCGGCGCCAAGTTCGTTGTTGGTCTCGGCGCCATTGCTGTCGGTCTCCTCCCCAGACTTGGGAGGTTAGAACTCTGCCACAGCTAGATTGAAGAGGGGCTTACGTGTGACGTAAGGCTTGGGATACGCGGTAGCATTCGTTGCGGTAAGGAGGTCGGACTCATCGTTGGTAGGGCCAGGACGAGGGCCGTGCGCCGGGAACGGTGTGACCTAGGTCGTCAGCTGGTGGACATGCGGGTCTAATCACCTTCTGCATCTTGGGAGGTGGCTGAGGAATCTCGTCGGGCTTGGAAGAGTCGAGAGTGAGGTTGTCATTCTCAGCCCGCCTGGCAGCCGGGTTGCGGTCCTCAGGCATCTGGACGAGTCCTTGGGCTGGAAGAGAGCCTAGAAGTCAACCAACACGCTCTAACACTGTTCTTAAAAGCTGAAGCTCACCGAAGACCAGTGACGAGACAGCGAGGGGCAACCAGCTTCCTTGTCGGCAAACGGGAGTGAGCGCTGCTTCTTGGGAGACATCGGCTTTGGGTGCTAGAGAGATGGATGGGTTGAAAGTTGTTGCATTTCATCGAGCCATTCTCTTCTCTCCGCTCCTCCTCGCTTTCCCGACGTTTCCTGGAGTTTTGATGCTGATGATCAACCAGTTTGTTCAGTGGCATTGATCAGCAGCATCGATCGATAATCGATCGAGAGACGTTGGCAGCGGGCTCGTGAGTGTGAGAGTCCAGATGAGCCTGCGTGCGGCGAAGGATTACCCATTCGTAGTGGCACAAGCCCAATCCGCCTCAGAGTTCATTGTCGAATGGGTTTGCTTTGGGATGGTGGCGGCTAATGCCCTTGACATGCTATACGATCTGAGGCCCTTGTACGCACGTGTGGCGCTTGGACTTCATGGCGCACGCGGATATCCGCATGAGAAGACAAGGATCGCCGTCAGCATCCCCCTCTGCCATGCCACTGTGGCACTGCCTCCTACCTCCGATTCCATGCGTCGATGCATCACTTCTCTCGCCTACTCATTAAAACAACTCTGAAGCAACACAACCCGCTACAACTGTTCAATTGCTTGGTACAACGCACACTCTACATGTTGATGACCTTCTCGTAGTAGCTCACTCCACTCTTTCGTAGCCTCTTACCGAAGCGAATCATGAGGAACGAAGAGCAGTTGATTGCCGTGGCAATGAAGACCGCGCTGATGGCCCAGTTCTTGAATCCCCAGTCGAAGGCCCACATCGTGACAATATAATTGAAGCCAAACCCATAAGGACGTCAGCACGCGAAAAACGACGAAAAACGGTGCAGAAGACGAGGCAGAAGACGAAGACGCCACGCAGAACGCAGCAGAAGGGAAGGAAAGGGGAACCACAACTTACGTGAAGATCATGCCTACGAGGATGAGCGAAAGGAGGTAGGGCGCAGACTGCTGGACCTGAGCACGGGGTCCCACCTTCTCGCGGGGGTGAATGCCGTGGAACGCGTCGAAAGCATAGGTAATGGACAGCAGAGTGGCAATAGGGCCGGCGATCGTGAGAACAAACTCGCCCATGACGAAGACCATCCAGTGGGCGTGGTAGTACGCGCCGAGACCCATCATGAGGATGCCGAAGGGGGTGAGGATGGTCGGCACAATATAGAGCTTGAGTTTGTCTTCGGCCTCAGAGACACCGCCACGCTTGCGAGCCTGGGATACAGTGAAGCGGTCACAAATGTAACCGGCGACGATAGCACCGGGGATGATGGCTGTGAGGGGCGACAGGAAGGTGAGACCAACAAAGTTGGGGCTCATGTTGTAGGGTTCCTCGCCGAGGACACCAGAAGACAGCGCAGCCATGCAGTTGTAAAAGATCTGGTAGATGCCGAACATAAGACCGCACCAGAGAACAATGGGCAGACGAAGAAAGGCGATGGGCTGGAAGACGCCACGCCAGAGGATGCCACCAGCGTACGGCGAGATGCGGAAGAGCCTGAAGGGGCGAGGTCCGGGCCATGGGCTGGTGACGCGGCCGACCGAGTGGGCGCCAGCGTGGGCGACCGACTTTCGACGGGTGTCGTCTCCAATGAGCGTGTTGCGGCGCTTGTTGGTGTTTCCCAAAGGTGCCTCGACCACCTCGGCAGTGGTCACGTCCTTGGGGCTTCCCTCCGGAGCGGCGACCACGGTGGTGTTGGTCACGTCCTTGTCGTTGAAGACATAAGGCGACTTGGCTGGGGCGAGTCCATCGGTGGTGATGACCTCGACGGGCGCGTCGTTATCAGGCGTCACGCGGTCAAAGTTGGACTCTTCAAGGAAGATGAACAAGAAAATCGCCACGAGGATGCAGAAGCCACCGGTGAGGTAAGTGGGACCATTGATGCCCATGCCTGTGTAGATCCATCCCGAGAGCACGGGTGCAAGGAGGGCTCCACCGTATGTCGTGGCGATGTAGATGCCAAAGGGGAAGCCACGCTCATGGTAGAAGAACTAATGTGATGTCAGTTACGGGTAATCTTGGAGTATGGTTACGTGAAATGTGGAGTAGGTGGGCATGACACGGTCAGGGGAGGGTGGGTGCCAAGACGGGCTCCGACGGCACGGGTATCCAATCGACAATCCACCCAAGGTTCTGGCCAGCCCGCTAGAAGTGGGCATGTGGGTGTCTCGTGACGATGTGGGGGAATGCAAACAGAACGCGGGCTGACAGGACACTTACGACGTCGGATAGGACAGCCTCTGGCGCGACGAACAGTGGCGAGAGGAAGAATCCGTTGGCGATACAGAGGCCGATCCACTGGGCGTTGCTGGTGACCTGGCTCAGGACGAATGGGAAGATGGACGCGCACGCGCACGAGACGATGAACACGGGTCGCTTGCCAATCGCAATGGTGAGAGGCAGAACAAAGAGGGCGCACACGGCCTCGATGAGGTAGAAGAAGCCGACGCCCGTGTTGATCTGGTCAAGCGTAAGGCCCGTCTTGTCTGACAGCGGGCCGTAGATGGGGTACAGACAGCCGGCGTTGAAGCACACGGCCATGACGTACAGCACCATGCAGGCGCAGCAGAGCCATTTGCGCTTCGTGGTCCAGTTGAGCGGGTCCTCTGGGTCGTCCGAGGGCGTGGGCACGAGGGTGAAGTTGTTGATGCCGCTCACCTCGGCCTGCTCGTCGAGAATGACGGTCGTGCCGGGGACGGTGAGGTCGTCCTTGATTGAACTGGATACCATGGTTGCGCGGGGCGGTGGGCGGGTGAGGGGCGCGCGTCGAATGAGGAGGGGGCGTGCCGGGATCAGTGGGGCTGACCTTTATGCATTCGAGATTGAGCTCCATGACAGAGGAACCCGGGTCCCCCGCTGATAGGTGGCTCTCGGGTCGTGATGGTAGTGGAGTCGGAGGCCCCAAACGATCGTTGGACCGCAGCAAGCCGGCAAATGCAAAGCAAACGGCGAGCGGCAATGCCCGCGGGCAAGGGGAGCAAGGGATACAATAGCACTGTGCGGGCGTCACCTGACGACACGCGCCGCGCGCCACGACGACTGATCTCTGTTTACCCGTGGGGTATGATATCTCCAGGCAGTGATAGCCAGCCGCCCTGGGAAATGCCTGAATCACTTTAGCGAGCTATTGGTGCGCGTTTATTGATAGCAAGCGCCTTGGTCTGCAAGTCAAGTCAAGATGGGTGGACTGATCTTCAATGCGCAGCAGCTCGGATCGGGTGGTATGCACGCCAGCGGCCGTACTGTCGAGTCTATAGCCGCCTCGTCTAGATTATTCAGTGCACAGAGTGCGCGGGTATCGCACTTTGGCGAGATTTCACAGCACCGTGCCATGGTCGGCGAGCTTCATTGGGGTTACTGTTTGATTTTTGGTGGTTCGACCTCACGCTCCTCCTCACGGGCCACTTGACGCAGCATAGCAGATGTAGCCGGACATGCATTCGCACAATAGTTGATAGGAGCGCTTGTGCCAAGCAAACACAGGCGACGGTGATTGAACACGCGCCCGCAGTCTTATCTTAGTCAGAAGCCCCGGCCAATGTCACGTCTGTCGTCTTCGATGCCGAGCAACTTGTAGATGGCCTCAAACAACGCTATTGGGCTCTGCGCAGCATGCTGATGCCACAGTCAGCGCCAGTGTGTCAGCTCCACATGTTCAGTATCACCAGCCTCACGTCTGCATGCAACACTAGACGCGCCCATTACACGACAGCCGCACACTACTCACGGCTAATCTATCCACCCGTGTAATCGCGGTCATAGCCGCCCGGCGTCTCGGATCGCTCAACACCGGCCGCGCCACCTGCGGCAACGGGCGGTTCGTTGTCTCCCTCACCTGCTGCGCACCCTCGGGTGTGCTGGCGCTTTGTCACCATCTAGCCGAGGCACGGCGGTTGCTAGTCAGGTGCACGCGTTGGCGGCAGCCGTGTGCACGTCGCGTAGGGCAGGATACCCAAGACAACTTGTTGGAGCATGGCGGCCGCGCGGCGGCTCCGACTCACGATGCCGGCTATGGACGTCATTGGGCGACAACACCGCATACCCCAACCGCCGTCACAATAAATGCAACGGACCACCCGACACCGCTCTCTCCACTCTCCTACAATGCCCCGCTTGTTCAAGAACGGCCGCATCTTCACCTCTGTCGAGGGCGACTCGACGCTCCACGATGCACTCGTCACCGACGGCGACAAGGTGGTGTTTGTCGGCCCCAACGCCGAGGCCGAGGCCAAGGCCGTAAGTGGGCTGGGCGCGGCGATGACGAGGGCGAGGCCGCGGGGCTGACAGTGACGACGCAGGGTGCGAGCGCAACCGTCACCGACCTCGGCGGCGCCGTCGTCCTCCCCGGCCTGATCGACGGCCACTTCCACACCGTGCAGTTCGGCCAGGCGCTGTCCAAGATCGAGTGCTTGGGCTTGAGCGCCGACGAGATCGCTGCGGCCGTCAAGAAGGTGTACGATGCGAACCCGCAGGCCAAGATGATCCACGGCAAGTCGTTCCTGTACGACGCGCTCGGACAGCCGCCGCACCGCAAGTTCCTCGATGCGGTCGCGCCCGACGTGCCCGTCTTCATCGCGTCGATGGACCTGCACGCGACCCTGCTCAACACGGCGGCCATCAACGCGCTCGGCATCACAAAGGACACGCCCAACCCCAAGGGCGGCGAGTTTGTGCGCGACGCCGACGGCGAGCTCACCGGCCACTTCCTTGAGACGGCCAACTTTGAGTATGTTTGGCCCTGGGTCGCGAAGAACACATCGCTCGAGGACCGCGTGGCGGCGCTCGAGGACGCGTTTGAGAACCTGCTTGCGTCAGGCCTCACCGGCGCCATCGAGATGGCACTCATGCCCGAGGACCTCGAGGCGTTCGAGGAATACATCAAGCGCCACGGGAAGCTGCCCGTCAGGATAAGCGCCCACTGGTTTATGCGGCCCGAGGGCACCGACGAGTCGAGGGCGGAGCAGGTGAGGGGTCCGCGAACATGGGAAGATCACAAGCTGACTCATCCAGGTCAGAGAAGCGGCGAGGCAGCGTGACCGCTGTGCCAAGTACGACCCGTGGTTCCGAGTCGTGGGCATCAAGGTCATCTCCGATGGCGTCGTCGACTCGTGCACAGCGTTCCTCAAGGAGCCGTACCCGAACGGCGAGAACCCAGACCCCATCTGGCCCGGCGCAGAGCTCACCAAGGTGGTGGTGCTCGCCGACGAGCTCGACCTCCAGGTGGCAGTGCACGCGCTGGGCGACGCGGCGTCCGAGCAGGCGCTCGACTCGTTCGAGGCGGCGATCGCAGCCAACGGCGACAAGCCGAACAGGCGGCACCGTATCGAGCACCTCGAGGTGGTCACCGAGGAGAGCGTCAAGCGGCTCACGCAGCTGGGCGTCACCGCGTCCCTGCAGCCCGTGCACGCCGACCCGCTGTATGCCAAGAACTGGTGGGAGCAGCTGGGCTCTGACGCGCGGTGCGACCGCGCCTTCCCGTGGTCCGAGTTTGTCGAGGCCGGCTCAAAGGTCGCGTTTGGCTCGGACGCGCCCGTCGCGCCGCACCATGCCCTGCCCAACATCTACACGGCTGGCACGCGCCAGTCGAGCGTCGATCCGTCGATGAAGCCCAGCACCGACCCACGCATCCAGGCGCTGGAAAAGTTTTGTGTTGCGCTCGACCAGAGCATCAGGTACTACACCTCCGGATGTGCGCAGAGCATCCGCGCGCAGAACGAGGTCGGCACGCTCGAGCCCGGCAAGCAGGCCGACTTTTGCGTGCTCAACGTTGACCCGTTCAAAAACGGCGTCGAGACCCTCCGGCAGGCGCAGACGGCCGTGACCGAGACATGGGTCGCTGGCGAGCAGGCGTGGAAGGCGAAGAAGTAGGCCAGGATCAAAGAGACATCGGCCAAGCAAACATGCAGTTGTTTGGTTAATATCATGCATCGTACAGTCACTCGCAGTGGGAAACTTCAGACAACTTTACATCAGACGAATGACAACGCTATAATCAATCACCAGTACAACTCATCGCCCTCTACGCCTTGAACGCGTCGCCGTCCTTGGACTCGACGAGGTCGAAGAAAGCGTGCGCCTCAAACTTGCCGGCCTCGTCAAAGCCCGTCGCCTTGTACGTGAACTCGGCGACATCGTCGGGGAGCGTGATGGGCGGCTTGCCCGAGAGCGCAGCGGCAGCCTCGGCAGCCAGGACCGACTTGCACTCGGACTCGAAGCTGGGCGCGTGAGCACTGCGCACTTCACTTCTCCGCTTCCCCACTTACATCTGGAACCAGCCGACAGCGCTCTCGATGCTTCCGCCAACGGTGAGCAGGCCGTGGTTCTGGAGGATGACGGCCTTGTTGCCGCCGATGGCCTTGCAGATGGCCTCGCTCTCGCCCGAGGAGAGCACGACGCCGCCGTGCTTGGCGTACAGCGCGTGGTCGTTGTAGAAGATGCACGCGTCCTGCGTGTACATGGGCAGCTTACGGCCGAGCGTCGAGAACGCCTTGGCGTAGATCGAGTGGGCGTGCACGACCGAGTGGACCTCGGGGCGCGCGGCGTGGATTGCAGAGTGGATGACGAACGCCGCCGCGTTGTAGATCTGCCCGCGGCCCGGCTTGCCGCCGCCGACAACCTTGCCGTGGTGGTCGACGAGCAGGAGGTCAGACGCCGTCATGCGCGAGAAGTGCAAGCCGAAAGGGTTGACCTGGGGGTGTTAGGGAGGGGGGGGGGGGGGGGGCTTGGCGGAGTGGCTGCGGAGTGTGGGGCGGGGGGTAGGGGCGTCGGTATGCCGAGCAGCCGGTGGGAAGGGGGCGTCGCAGCAGTCGACGGCGACGGCGAAGCATGTACGCCGCGCTGCTGGACACGGCGAGCATACTGCGCAGCAGCGCACCACCACACGCCCACTCGATGCTGACGTGAGATGCTGCTGTCGGATGGCGGCACAACAGCCGGTAACCCCACAACACCGGCTATCTGCGCCGGTCCGCGCCACTCCTCGGCAACACGTCGCAGCGCTCTCTACTCACCCAGAAGCACTCGGGGTCGACGGGGTCGCGCGAGGTGAGGTGGCCGGCGACGCCCTCAGCTGCGAGTGTGTCAGCATGCATGCTCTGTCACCCGCTCCAACCGCAGCTGCCGACCCACCGAGGTTCTCGTGCGCCATGACGCGGTACGCGAGCGCCAGACGCTCCTTGACGTACTGGCGCTCCTCGTACTTGTCCTTGAACGTCGGCTTGGGGAGGCCAAAGTCGAAGGCGCGCGCGTTCTCCTGGGGTGCCATTGTGTTTTGTTTCTGTGGTGGTGTGGTGGGTGGTCGTCTTGGCTCGGCAATGCTACGCGCCCTTTTATGGGGGGCTTTATGGGGGGCCAGTCGCGGGGACCATTCAAGGTATCTCTGCCCAGTGAGCGCCGGTGGAATGCCATGCCGGCTCGGCGAGCGCCGACGACGTGGGGTGGGTGGGGGCGGCGTGTGGGGTCCGGAGTCTCCGCGGGTAACTCCTGGGCCTGTGGCCTCACACGGCGTTTAGCAACCGCATGGCGCGTGAAGCGAGGTGCATCTGCAAGCCTCTTGCGTCGCAGGAACGGTGTATTCGTCGTACACGGCTCTGGTCACAAGCGCCGGGCGCCGAAAGTGGCGGGTGACTCGCACGGTTGAGCTGGTGCTTAGTAGCCGGTGAGGGCGGCTGGATGCCATCGGTGTCTAACAGAGAGCAGCAGCTTGTGCCATTGTCGCCATCGCTCATGTACTCGGTGTCGAGGTGTCCTTATCGCCAGTAGCGAACGCCGCTGTGCAGGAGCCCCGCTGGGGTCGCCGACAGGCAATGCGACGGTCCCCGGCTTTTGGGCTTTTGGAAGGGAGCGCCTTCGTCTCTGCCGGATACAGGGCACGTCGCACTCGCGTCGCGCCGCGTCGCAGCCAGCCCGTTCACGTCGACAACAGTCATGCCTCACTTGCCAGCATCTTTGCACGCATCAGACTCGTGACCATGGCCCGTGTAAGCTGGGAGATCCGATCGCGATACTGCTGTCGAGCCGCGTCCCTCGTCCACATTCCTGCATCTCGGCTTCACGCAAATTACAACTTTCCATGCAATCGCCAACAGCACCCACTGCAACCATTCCCCCGTCTCTGTCGCCAACCTTAGCAGAGGTATCGGAAGTGGGGGTTCTAGGATCAGCATGTCGACAACCTCAACTCCCACCTGCATGTCGGTGAGGTCATTCTCGCCGTTGAGGCGGTTCTGTGCCTCACGCTCCTCCATGCTCATGCCGGTGGCTGCAAACGCCGCCTCGCGCCGCTTGTTCTCGGCGACATAGTAGTGCCACCAGAACAAAAAGTTGACGACGTTGACGGCGATCATGACAGCACAGACGGTGAGCCCCTTGACGTAGCGCGGGGCTTCCTTCGCTGGGCGTCAGCTCCGTCGTCAACTCGCGCACTCACGCAGGAAGATGTTCGCACCGTTAATGTTGCCGATACAGAAGATGAACAGCAGCGACGCGCCGGTAAAGCTCTTCTTGGTGCGGCCAGCAATGTTGAACCTGCTGTCAGTTGTGCCGACGGCCCGCCAACGCACGACATGATGGGCCATCCGACGATAAAGTGCGAGATGGAGAACATGAGGTTGAGTGTCCACGCGCCAAACTTGCCCCAGCGCGAGACCTTGTCGGCACCGACGCCGGCGACCAGCAGCGCGGACATTGTGCACAGCTGGACGAAGATGGCAATCGGGAAGCGTAGCTTGGGCCACTTGTTGACCAGCAGTGCGGACGTGATCACGCCGACGAATGTGACCGCGTACATCGGCATCGAGTAGAGCAGGGTCTCGAGCGACGTAAAGCCAAACGATTTGAAGATGAGCGTCTGAGGGGTCAGTTCGGGCCTGCGCTGCCACCAACCTGGAAGGTCGTCAGGCCGCCGTTCGGGATGTTGCCGGTGATCTGGTACACGACAGCGTGCCAGTACTGCCTGTCCCTCAGACACTCCTTGACGTGGTCCCACCGCCACGGGTGCTGCTCGCCGCCGCCGGTGCCGTTCGACACGATCCTCGCCTTGGCCATGCGCTTCTCGCGCCGGCTGAGCCACCACACCTCGTCGGGCGTGCCGCCGAAGCAGAGGAACACGATGCCCATGCCGACGGTCGTCCCACCAAGGAACAGGTTGATGACGCGCCACGCCGCGAGCCCGCCCCGGCGCTGCGCATTCAGCGCGACGTAGTAGTTGCCCAGCCCAAAAATGATGGAGAAGAACGAGTCTGGGGGAGTGAGTTTGTGCGTGCGCACCCCAGCCCCACTCACTCATCGCGTAGTAGCACATCTGGCGCAGCGTCTGCTCGCGGCGGAGGTACCAGCTCGCAGTAAAGATTGCGAACCCCGGCGTGATGACGCTCTCAAACCAGCCAAGGAAGAAACGCGTCGCGCTCAGCTGCGCATAGTTGTTGCACGCGGCAAGCACCATGACCATGGCGCCCCAGATGATGATGCACACGGCGAGGGAGCGGCCAAGCGGGAAGCGCTGGAGCGCATACGCCATCGGGTACTGCGCGATCGCGTACGCGACGTTGAAGTAGGTCGTCAGGTCGGCGTACTGGTTCTTGACCAGGCCCGTGTCCTCGCGCAGGCCGAAGATGACTCCAGCTGAGAGGGACATCTTGTCGCTGTACTGCAGGCCGTAGACTGGGGTCAGCGAGGAGGTGGAGCTCACTCACGGATCATCATCATCGGGAGGAGGATGCTGCGGGTTAGCAGCAGGCGGGGCAGACCACTCACAAGTCGAACTTGAGTCGCAGGCGCGAGTACTCCTTGTCGCTAGTGTTGGCGTGAGTGGGGCCAAGACTGACTGCTCACGTACGTGAACTCGCTCTCGTCGAGGGGGACGACCTCGCCCTTCGTCAGGACGTCGTCGCTGTCGGGAGGCGTGACCGCCGTCAACTCGGGGCGTTTGAACTTGTCGTCGGTCATGCTGGTGAGTCAAGAGGCTAGGTTTCGCAAGCAGGGGTGAGTCGATCACCTCGCCACTAACAGGCCAGTTAATAACAGTGGAGCACCCAGGCTATCAGTGCCGGCTCGCACAACGGTCCGGTCAGCAGATCCCAGGCCGCCGCGTCTCGGAGGTCGTCAAACATCAGCCTTCACTGCTGCAGTGAGCATCAACGCGGCGCTGAAGCCAGGGGCTCCAGCCATGACGCGCCGCCAGTCGTACACAGATAGCTTGGCAGCACACAGCCATGTGACACCGAGGCTAACGCGCCTGGCGATATGCATGTGTTGTGGACGACGGTGTTGCGGCGTGAGGGTGGCACTGCGGCCATACGCGGCGCGTGAGTCGGCTCTACCGAGGTGAGGGCGCCTGTGTCCCTGGCGCGTGGTGGCTCTTCAAGGCCTGCAGACCACGGCGGGCAGCATCGTCTGCGCGGCATGACCAGACGCAGCAGCCTAAACCGCCGCGAGACACTCGAGCACGATAAGGCTATCGCGGTTGTCAGACGAGCCGGGCTCACCCGACGGCAACAACAGGGCACAGCCACAGCCCGCCAGACATCCCCTGCCTCGCCCATGAACATACTGCATCGGCACCCATTCTACAGCTTGGTGAGGCGGATGGGCCACTCGAAGCCCTCCTCGTCGTAGTAGTGGTGCACGGATTTTGTGGTGAGGTACGGCTCGAGGCCCTGGCTGTCAGCTCTCTGCCCGCACACACCCGACCCACCTCCATGCCCAGCTCGCGGCCCCATCCTGACTGCTTGTACCCGCCGAACGGAATCTGGTGCGACACCATGACATACTGGTTGACCCAGACGGTGCCGGCCTTGAGGCGGCGCGTGACGCGCTGCACCTGGTTGTAGTCTGTCGTGTGGACTGCGGCGGCGAGGCCATACTCGGTCTTGTTCGCGATGGCGATCGCCTCCGCCTCGTCCTTGAACTTGATGATGCTGGCCACGGGGCCGAAGATCTCCTCCTGGGCGATGCGCATGCTCATGTCGACGTCGGTGAAGACGGTAGGCTGGATAAAGTAGCCCTTGGTGCCATGGCGCGCGCCGCCGAGGACACAGGTGGCGCCGCCGGCCTTGCCGGCCTCGATGAGGCCCAGGATCTTGTCAAACTGCACCTTGCTGACCTGGGGACCCTGGAACGTGTCCTCGTCCTCGGTGGGGCCGACCTTGAACGCCGACGCGGCGGCGACAAAGAGCTTGACAAACTCGTCGTACACGCTCTCCTGGACGAGCACGCGCGAGCCGGCACTGCACGACTGGCCTGGTGGGCGTCAGCTTGGGTGGTCCCACTGGAGCCCGAGCACCACACCCACCCATGTTCTCGTACACGCCGAATGCGGCCCACTTGGCGGCCTCGGGCAGGTTGGCGCCGGAGAAGACAATGTTGGCCGACTTGCCGCCCAGCTCGAGCGTCACCTTCTTCAGGTTGGACTCGGCGGCCGCAACGGCGATGCGGCGGCCCGTAGCTGTTGATCCGGTGAACGCGATCTGATGGGTCAGCCAGTGCCGTGTCGCCAACACCCACCTTGTCAATGTCGAGGTGGCGCGAGAGCGCGTCGCCGGTGATGGCGCCGACGCCGTTGACGACGTTGAACACGCCAGCAGGGTACCCGGCCTCCTTGACGAGCTCGGCAAAGCGCAGCGTCGACAGCGGCGTCTGCTCGGCCGCCTTGAACACGATCGCACAGCCGGCAGACAGAGCCGGCGCGACCTTCCAGGCCATCATGAGGAGCGGGTAGTTCCAGGGCACGATCTGGGCGACGACGCCGATCGGCTCCTTGCGCAGCACGGCGTGCTTGCGCTGGTCATCGATCTCGACGACGCTGCCGTGGATCTTGTCGGCCGCGCCGGCAAAGTAGCGGAAGCACGCGACCGAGTCCTCGATGTCGACGCGCGCCCAGCCCGCGGGCTTGCCGCCGTCCACGCGCTCGAGGACGGCCAGCTCGTCGATGTGCTGCTCGACCAGGTCTGCCAGCTTGAACAGCAGCTGCCCGCGCTCCTGGCCGCTGACCCACGTGCCCCAGGTGGACTCGAACGCGGCGCGTGCGGCGGCGACGGCGAGGTCGACGTCCTCGCGCGACGCGGTGTCGATCTTGGCAGGTCAGCTCTGGCTCGCATGATATCGGGACCGACGCACCTCGGCAATCTGCTCCTCGGTCGCGGGGTTGACCACCTGCAGCCGCTCACCGCGGCCCGGGACCCACTCGTTGTTGATGAAGATCCCCGAGGGGAGGCTGACGCCGGAGACTGTGAATCGGCTCATGTTTTTGTTGACACTGTAGAGTTACAAGACAGTGGGAGAAGAGCACAACGTCGACTTATGATGCACCTCATCGTCGGCGCAACCCCGCTCACTCACTCCCCGTCCATCGGGTCGATACAAACGACAGCCGATACAACAGGCGAGCGGCGGATGCGGCGGCGGTTATGGCTGCGGCGGAGTAGAGTTGGGCCTCGGTTGGAACTGCCAACCGGCGAATGGGGTGTTAACCCGTCTGGTTATGCCTTATCTGGCTTTATTCCTGACCACAGCCGCAGCCTTGACCAATGACTCATGCATTGCGTATCGCGTGTTCTGCCTTCTGAAGTGATGCTGCTGTTGCTACTGCCGCGGCTGCCGCCGAATGTCTCGCGTATTGTATGTACAAATGCCCAATGCTCTCTCGCTCTCTCCACCCTGCCCCTGCACTTCGCCTATTCGCCGCGGTCCGTCACCTTGCCGTCCTTTCGGCGGCGAATGGTGACTCCGGCCCTGGCACCCGTCATCTTACCCTCGTCGATGGCGACCTGGCCGTTGACGAGCACGAAGCGGATGCCCTTGGCCGTCGCGCGCGGCTCGCTATGTGACGACATGTCCTTGACGGTCTCGGGGTCAAACAGCACCAGGTCGGCGGCGGAGCCCTCGCGCACCACCCCGCGCGTGGGGTACACTCCGAGACGCTTCGCCGGGCGCGACGTCAGGTGCGCGACCATGTGCGGGATGGACATGAGCCCCAGGTCGCGCGCGTAGTGTCCCAGATACCGGGGGAACGTGCCGTACGACTGCGACGAGACGTGTCAGAGTGGACGGCTCGGTTGGCACAACTTGACTCACCCTGGGGTGGAGGGTCTGCCCGTGGAGGATGGCGTCTGACCCGCCAGTGTGCACCTCATGCTTCATGATGTACTGCACGTTCTCCTCGTTGCCGGTGTGTAAGATGCACCCAGTGGCCAGCTTGTCCTTGACGAGGATGTCGATAAAGACGGCGAACGGCTCACGGCCCAGCGAGCGCGCGACCTCGTCCACACGGCGGCCAGCATATCCCTCGAGGTCGGGGTGCGCTGTTGAGCCAATCTCGACACACTGCCAGTCGGTGGGAATACCGTGCCCTCCGTCGCATCCCTTGTCCTCGACGGCGACGCGGATCTCCTCGCAGATGGCCGGGTCGCGTAAGCGCGCAAGCGTCTCCTCGGGGCCGCCGCTGAGCGCCCAGCTCGGGAGCTTGGAGCTCAGCGTGGTGCAGCCGGGCAGGTACGGGTACGTGTCGAGGGTGATGTCGACACCCTTGCCGCGTGCCGTGTCGATCATGTCCACGAGCTCTGGCGCGCGGTTCTTGTTCTCGGGAAAGTTGAGCGTCGCGTGGGTGAGGTGCACCGCACAGCCGGTCGTCTCCCCGAGGTCGATCATCTCGCCGTAGCTCTCGATAGCGTTCGCGCCATAGCTGCGGTGGTGGGGCGCGTAGAATGAGCCAGGGTACTGCGCCAGCGCCTCGCAAAGCACCGCAAGCTCAGAGTTGCTCGCGTACATGCCCGGTGTGTAGGTCAGGCCCGACGACATGCCGACGGCGCCGTCCCTCATACCCTGATGCAGCAGCGCGACCTGGTCCTGGATGTGCTGCGCGCTCGCCACGTCGTCGCGGGGCCCGACGGTGAGCAGGCGGAGGTTGCCCTGGGGCACGAGCATGGCGACGTTGGTCGCCGTGCGGTTGCGGTCGAGCGTGTCGAGGTACTCCTTGATCGAGCGCCACTTGAACATGCCGACGTCCTTGAGTGTGGTCGCGCACTCGTGGTCGGACGGGTTGCCGTTCCACGCGGTGATCTGCTCGCGGATGGCGAGCATCTGCTCGTCGGTGTGCACAGGTGCGTACGCGATACCGTCCTGGCCGACGACCTCGGTCTAGGCAGTCAGCTCACGCACGTATTCATGTACACGCACCGTGCATCCCTGGGTGATCTTCGCCTCGTGATCGGCATGTGTGAGGAGGTAGAGGTCCGAGTGGGCGTGCATGTCGATGAACCCGGGGGCGAGAAAGTGCCCCGCAGCGTCGACCACGCGGGCACCGGGTGGTGCTGATAACCCCCCGCCGGGCGCAATCTTTGCAATCACGCCGTTTGTGACGAGCACGTCGGCGACGTAGGGGACAGCGTCCTCCTCGCCGCTGACGACCGAGGCCGCGCGGAACAGCGTCGAGGTAGGCGGGTCGATTGTCATTGTTGGTCGGGCAACGGTGGGCGAGTTGCTCGGAAAGGTGAGTGGGAGTTTGAGTGGAACGAGCCCAGCGAGTAAATATACGCGCCAGTCTAGCGGCGGCGGCGGCGGCGGCGGCGGCGCGCTGCAGGTGGCGGAGGACGACGACGACGACCATGACAACTGGCTTTGGCCCCACTAGAACCCACACCCCCCCCCACCCGGCCGTGACCCTCCTTTGCTATTGCTACAGGTTGCTGCTGGCTGCACACGCGTGGTCACGAGATATCCGCCTTGTGTTCCGGAGGGCAGCATCCCTTTCGACCCACTTCCAGGGGTCGAGATCTGCTGGCAACCCACTCTTTGGCCTGCCTGCAGCGGCGCACCACACGTTCCGCCTTGGTACCTTGGAATCCCCCACCCCGTGCTTAGCACTCTGCGCATCGAAACGAGTCCTTTGCAGAAGGCACACTGCTGAGCAATAGGAACCATAGTGCATAGTGGGGCGGCACGGCGTCTCACCGTCTGGCGGTTATCGTGTCGCTAGTTTCAGCAACCCACCATGGCACACTGCGGTGTCAACGGAAGAGTGGGTCGCGTGCAGCGCCCATTCCCCCCTGACGCAAAGGAGCAACCCGCATTCCCTCTGCCCCGTGACTGTGCCATGCCAGTCGGAACAAAACGCCACTGGGGCCCAGATCAGGGTGGGGGACAAGTCCTGCCATGTGACAGAGGTAGCGTCCATTCTGGCTTGAACCGGCGGCTGACACTTGCACCAGCAAGTTGGCTGGGGGTGGACACAAGGTGGGGGAAGTGAGTCACGAGGTGGGGTAGGTGGGGGAGGAGGAGGGGAACCGCTCAGCGTCATGTACATGAGGCTCACAACACGCAGTCAACCTGGCGGCTCAGGATTGTGCGGCATGTGTCTGCGGCAGTGATCGCTGTCTGGAGCGTAGTGGCGAGTCCCACGCGGACCCGATCCGCCCCCACTTTGCTGGTCTGCTCCGCCTGATCCCCCAATACCGAACCGTGGTTTCCCGCTCCCCGCTCTCCGAGCGGTTGCCAACCGCGGCGACGGCTTCTCTCGGTTCGTCGGTCAACTCGCGCGTCCACTCCTACCATCGGTTACTTATCGGCCATGGACGATCAATTGTAGGGATGGCACTGGTGCTGTTCCAAAAGTAGAGTGGGGGACGGCGGCCTCGAGGCCCGAGGTGGGGGACCGCCAGTCGTGGAGTGATATCATAGGCAACCTGGCTAGGCTACCACGCTTCTCCTATCATTACAGCTACAGCAATCCACAACCACGCGTAACAAGCCCCTCTGGTTACCCCGACTCACCGCAACCGGGTGGGGGAAGCACCACTCCAGAGTGGGGGACACGCTTCCTCTTGATATCCAAGTAACCCAGAGACATGCGGCCAGGCTGCCACACAACACATAAAGTCTCGTCGTCGCACACGCACATGTGTCAACATCGAGCACCGACCATGGCAACCGACATCAAGACAGAGACCGACACGATGGAGAACACTGTGTTCTCGCCCGACTCCAAAGAAGCGGAGAGTGGCGAGTTCCCGACCGACTCGAAGGGGGATGTGCGCACCGCCGAGGTCATTGAGATCGACCCGGTAGTGCTCAAGCGGTAAGGCCTCGCCTTTGAACAGGCCCTGATGATAGAATGGTCCGCAAAATGGACTTCCGCATCCTTCCGGTGCTCTCCATCATCTACCTCTTCAACGCACTCGACAAGGGCAACCTCGGCAATGCACAGACTGACGGCCTGGACAAGGACATCGGGCTTGTGGGCAACCAGTACTGTGCGTATCACCTTGGCGAGAGCTGACCCCAGACCTCGTTGTCACGCTGTTCTACGTTCCCCTGTGTTTGTTCGGCACCCCGATTTCCATGGGTGCGTATCTATTCGGTGTAGAGCTAACCCCAAGTGGCGAAACGATACTCTGCAGCGAGAGTCATCCCCATCATGATGCTCGGGTTCGGCACCTGCTCGATTGTCAGCGCCGCCGTGACCAACTTTGCTGGCCTTCTCACCGTCCGCCTCCTCTTGGGTTTCTTCGAGAGTCCTCTCCTTCCAAGCAGTGCGTACACCCGTCCCCCAAAGGCTCACTTCAGTCGTTTTCTACCTCTCGCAGTTCTACACGCGGGGCGAGCTCGCGCGCAGAGTCGGCGCATACTACGCCGCGGCGTCCATCTCCGGAGTGAGTGTTTACGCCCGTTATAGCAGAGCTGACCATAGGCCTTCTCTGGACTACTCGCCTACGGCGTTTTTCAGATTGAGGACCCCAAACTTCACGGGTGGCAGTATCTTTTCCTCGTCGAGGGTGCTGGCACAATCCTGTTCGCGGCGTTTGCCTTCTGGGTAAGTGAACCACTCAAGGACATCGCTAACTGACTAAAGTACCTCCCCCGATCCCCTGCGACGTGTCGTTTCTTTACAGATGAGGAGAAGGCCATCAGCCGCGCCCGCATGCTTAAGGACGGCACCAACGAGATCGGTGACAAGGTGGACTGGCGCGATGCCTTCAGCCCCTTCATTCAGGACTGGCGATACATTGTCTGGGCTGCGCTCGCACTCGGCCTCGGTGTTCCCCTTGCCAGTGTGGGCAACTTCCTCCCGCAGATCGTCAAGCGCCTCGGATACTCGACCGTTAAGACAAACCTCTACACCGTAGCCCCAAACGTGGTCGGCACGCTCTTCCTCATTCTCTTCACTCAGAGCTCGGACTACTTCCGCGAGCGGTCGTTCCACGTCATGGTGCCCCTGCTCGTGACGATGGTCGGCTTTATTATCCTCGGCACCATTGATGCCGTGAAAAACATCACCGTGGCCTACTTTGCCTGCTTCCTTCTCACAGTTGGTGCCTCGACACCCTCCGTCCTCCTGTCGACGTGGTACTCGAACAACTCGGTGTCGGAGGGCCGCCGCGTGGTCCTGACGGGCGTCATGGTCGGTATCGCCAACTCGTCAGGTCTCATCTCGGGCAACGTGTTCCGCGCCAAAGACGCCCCAGAGTATATCCCTGCCCTGGCCACGTCGGCCGCCTTTGGCGGGTTCACCGCGGTCCTTGCCTTAACCTTCGGCCTCTACATGCGCTGGGACAACCGCCGCCGCAACCGCCAGCAGGGCATGCCCAAGAACTGGGGGAGTTTGGATGTGCCGACTGAGATCCTGGGCCGTGGGCCTTCGGAGCCAGGTGGGTGTGTGCGACGAAAGCAGCAGCTGACGGTGAAGCGTTCCGCTGGGTCTACTAATTGTCCTGCTGGGTCTGAGAAGGAAGGCAAGGCGGGCGAATGTGGGTGTGGGCGGGGCTGGGTGGCGGTGTGGCGAATTTTTTTCTCAGAGTGCCTTGTCGTCAACTGCAGGGTTGAAAGAAGAAAACAAGTTGTAGTGAACAGGCATGCACTGGTCCGTTGAAGGTCCTTATCGCCAGGTGCTTCGGAACACCGGATCAAGGATGCAGGATGCGCACAGGGCGTGAAAGTGATGCCGAGTCAGGGACCCACCGCCGCTCGCACCATATCTCGGCGCCACACCTCCGAGCCAACCAACCATCTACCTCACATCCTCTCCCCTCCTCCAACCACCAAAAGCTAGGCTTGAGAGGAACTGAACCCTCCTATTGACGAGAGTGGGATTCGAACCCACGTCCGAAGACTGCGGATATGCTTGAGCACACCTTAACACAGCGCCTTAGACCGCTCGGCCATCTCGCCGACCGTGTCGCCGAGGGTGGGGCGTCAGTCGAGAGCTGGCTGCCGGTTGATGGAATCAGGCATCTTGGTGGCGAGCTCTACTCTTCCCATGCTAGAAGCGCACATCCTAGTAGCGTGATGAGTGAGGTCCTTGGCTCTCCATCTAGTCAAGAACGTCCACACAACGGCTAGGAGTTGCGTGCAAATTGCGCTGTTGCAGAACGATCAACCGCGACATTGTTCATTCTTGCAGTCGATACTACAAAACTTCCGTTCAAAAGCTACTCGTTCACTATTAAACTGTTCATGTAGCGAGTACTCGAAAGTCCAGAGTCTTGGGTGAGAGCCACTAGTAGCTGGTGCCGCCCTTGCCACCCTTGCCACCACCGCCTCCCTGGCCACCCCAGTTGCCGGCCGCGCCTCCGTTTCCACCGCCACCACCGTTGCCGGCATTACCACCGAAGTAGCCATTGCCGCCACCACCGCCGTTGCCTCCGCCGCCGCCGTTGCCGTAGTACCAGCCTCCGTTGCCTCCGCCGCCTCCCTTGCCGCCGTTCCCGGCCTGCCAGTACCCGTATCCGCCCTGGCCGCCGTTGCCACCGCTGCCACCGTTGCCGAACCACGGCCCGCCTTGGCCGCCGTTGCCGCCTCCACCTCCGGCGCCGCCGATGGTACCACCGCCACCACCACCACCAGCGCCACCACCACCGCCGTTGCCGCTGCCGTGGCCGTTGCCGCCGTTGCCTCCACCGCCGCCGGCGCCGCCCTGCCATTGGCCGTAGCCTCCCCAGCCGCCGCCGCCGCCGTTGCCGCCGTTGCCGTTGTAACCGCCCTCGCCGCCGGCACCTCCGGCACCGCCGGCGCCGCCGATGACGCCGCTGCCACCACCACCACCACCGCCACCACCACCTCCGGGACCGTAGCCGGCGCCGGCGCCACCTGCACCACCGCTGCCACCAGCGCCGGCAATGTAGCCACTGCCACCGGAGCCGCCGCCGCCGCCGGAGCCGCCCGCGCCGTTGCCCGAGGCATTGCCGCCTGCGCCGCCGCCGCCACCGGCGCCAGCCTGGCCGTTAGGGCTGTTGCCGCCGCTACCGCCAGAGCCGCCGTTTCCGCCGTTGCCGCGCTCCTCGAGAGCGACCCGGGCGTTAATGTCGATGGGGCTGGCGAAGGCCGACGTCGCGAGGATGGCGAGCGTGGCAAGGAGGACCTTGGAGCCGAGCATTGCTGCGCGTGAGGTGCTGCGGCCGGAGGAGACTTACTGTTTGATTTGTGGCGGCTGGGTTACCGAAGTTGGGTTGAAGTTTGTTTGATTGGAGTTGTGAGTTTGACGAGTTGGCTGAGGAGGGCTTGTTGGGGGAAGAGGGCCAGCTTTATAGACGTTGCTGGCAAGCATGCGGTGCATGAGACGGCGGCCTCTGCTCGTTGAAGGCACAACATAAGGCGGTGAGAAGGTGTCAACGTCCTCTCCGCCCCATTGCATTCGCCATCGCACGGAGACAGCAAGGAGATGCCATTCCACAGATCCTTGTCTGTCCCGCACTGCCCTTGGAAAGGTGCGGAGCTTGAGAGCTCCGTCAAGGAAGTTGGTGGCAGATGGGGCAGCGGCCATGCCACATTGCCTTCAGGCATCGTGCTCCTGCGCATAATGTTGTTTACGAGACGCGCCCCCCATGTCTAAATCACACGGGTATGTGGCACCGCCGCGTCGCTCAGAGCGGGGCCTGATAAGTTGCGCCCTTACGGCGATGCCGCCCGCGTTCCACAGATGGCTAATGTTAGCCCCCCAGTTATTCCATAGTTGTGTGTGCACTGCCACAGTGGTGCGGACAGGAACGTACACGGTTCTCTTGATCTTGATCTGATATCAAAGATCGTGAGAGGCTTGGCCGCAACCGATCGATACGACGCCCTCCGCGGCATGTTGGAGCTTGCTTGCTGTGGTCATGAGCACCGCGTTCCTTCACCGCGTTCCTTCACCGCGTTCCTTCAGTGTGAGCCTTAAACGCTTGGTATGCAGAGGCCTCGAGAGCCATGCTCTCTCACGAGGCACCGGATGTGCGATAGGAGGACGGCAAGCGGCATCCGTTGCCCAGACCCCAAGCAGAGCTACTCCCTTGGCATCCTCACACCGATCGGAGATGCTGAGAGGAAAGGTCACGGACAATGCAACCCCATTCCTGATAAATCTCCAGAGAACTCCGTCAGAGAACTCCGGTAGGGACCCCCGGTCGGATTCCGGAAGTCCCGGACGTACCTGCCGTTGACACAGCACCAACCACCGGTACCTTGGTAGAAGGCCACGGAGCTGGTGGGGATGGGGTCTGTGGTGGTTGTGGTATTGTCGTGCGGTCAGTGTCCTTGTCAGCAGTTACTGCGGCCCATCCCCACCACGGCTGGCGGTTACCCTTGCGTGGTCACGGTACGCGCAACGTTCATCGTGATTAGCACCATGACCTGCCGATGCGGGCAACGCGTTGCGCGCCGCGATCTGTTCGCACAGCCGTAGGCACCGCGGACGGCACGTGGAATACTTGATCAGACGGATCAGACCACTGCGTACGACAACCTCCTCTGGAATCGGTGTGCCTGATGCCACCGCACCGCAAAGCGCGGAGCGCGGTGTATCCGGATGCACTGCTGGCGAACGGTGGTCATGTGCTGTGGACTGGTGGTGGGCTGCGGTGCCGCGGCTGTGAACAGCGTCTGCGTCATCCCTTAGCCAGTCATGAGCAACTCCTTCCTCCACGTCCATCAGTACGCCAGCTCGAGCAGAGCTGCCTTCTGAACTCTGAACTCTAGAATACATGTTGGTGGCAGATGCCTAGTCCCGTCGCGCGAGAGGGATGTACGAGGGCGCTTGTTTCCCTGCCCCCCGTGTCGTGGTCGGCTTGAACCAGTTGTAGTAGTAGATCGCCAGGTGGATCTGTATGTCAGCTTACGCAAAGCCATCTCACTCACAGTCCAAAGCACGATGCCAATCGTGCCGAACGTCGTCTTGCGGTAGCTGTCGTGTACAATTGCGTCGCAATCTTTCGTCAGATTCGCTTGCTTGGCGGTGACTCACCGGTTGACACGCTCGCTAGCTTCTCCATGTCTGACGAGTATCGGTTGAGCGCGTTGAGTCCGCGCGACTTGGCCAGAGTATACAAGCACCACTCGTACGACGCGCCCGACATCTGGGGGTGTGAGCGTGATCAACAGGGGAGTCGCGGACCGCGCCGCCGCCCTCGCCACCCTGCACTCACCCACGCGCCCCGGCTCCGCGAAATGTTCACAAACGCTGTAGCCACCCCCGCAGCGAGGACGGCGAGGTACACCCGCCGGGTGTTGTTTGCGCCGATTCGCACCTCGAGCCAGCGGTGCGGGTGCGGGTCGTCGGGGTCGTCGCCAACTAGGGCGTGGATAAGAACCGGCGCGGCGAAGGCCGCCAGAATCGCGAGAAGAACACACAGCGCGCGCTGGTACGCGATGAACCGGCCCGTGATGCGGCCGTACCCGTGCAACCCAGAGTCTGCGGTCAGCAGGTATCCCGCCAGCTAGACTCACACTTGGCCTCGGAGGCAAGCTGCGCGTACGCTACTGCTTCAAAGACGGTCAAGACGATGACCGTGGATACCCCACAGAGCGTAAGGGCCACGAATATCAGGCGTCTGGGCCAGGTATCAGCCACTGATGGGTGCGAGCGGGCCGCGAGCCCGACGCGACGGCTTACCCTGCTGATAGACTCCTGAGCCACTGCTTGACTTCGTGCCGGAACGGCCGGAGCTCATGTATCGCGCTGTGATACCCGCTCATTGCAGTCGTGCGCGTGCGAGTGGTGGGCCGTGCTGGATGTGTAGTAGAACGGCTGAGTTGATGCAGGTACGGTAGTGGAAGATGGGGCGGATGTGACTTTGCCTGTCGTGGGCGGGACGGAGCGCCAGAGTGGAGGGCGGGTCATTTGTGGGCGTCCGTCATTGCTGATCCTTCCGCAGCACCGTTCAACAACACTCCAAACCCTGCTAACAACAGTAAACCCTGCTAACAACAGTAACAGCTGACAACCCATCCGCCTTAAGGCTGGCTGACGCACAGCAGTCGCGCGCTCAAAGCAACACCTTCATACGCTACAAGATTGTCTACAATTGTCCGCATTGTCCTTGGCTATTGAACGCTCAAGCCGATCCGGGGTCGGCAGCCGGGTCGTTCGCAGCATCTGGAGATTGGTGTCAGCTCGCGTAACAGTTGGCACGGCGAAACAGAAGAGAAGCGCAGTCGGGGGGTGAAGTTGAACTGACTCTATTGGTCTGCTCAGGCTTCAATCCACCAAGTAACCGGTCCCCAGATCGTGCGGATCGTGGGACCAGCTGCCTTGTAGATCTCGGTGCTGACAATGAGCTGGCCCTCGTACATGATGTCCTCGGACCAGCCGGCAACAACGCCGTCGCGAGACGTGCCAGCCATGCCCTCAATCGTGACCTTCTTGCCACACAGCTTGGAGTCAAACTTTGACTCCTTAAGCCAGACGGCCGTCGAGGGGGCACCGGAGAAGTTGCACCCCTGGAAGACAGCGTCCCTGTCGCGCCACTGGACAGAACTCGAGACCGCAATAGAGCCCGAAATCTTCACGCCGGGCTCGATCACGCCCGGGCCGGCAGAGACGGCAGGCACAGGAGCCGAGGTCTGGGACTCACCAGTCGTCTGAGGGAGCTGGGTCGAGGGCGGGGGGCCGACCGTCGTGCGAATCTCGGACTGGGTCGAGGCCGGGGGACCGACCGTGGAGCGAATCTCGGACTGGGTCGAGGCGGGGGGACCGACCGTGCTAATGATCGACCGAGAAGGCGGGGGAAGCACTGTCGCCATCATGCTGCTGTGGCTCGACACAGACGCTGGATTGGTTAGCCCGGTGGGGGCGGTGGTTTGGATAGGGGGGTTTGTGGTAGCGCTAAGAGTCTCGCCCAGGATCCACCAAGTGGCAGGCAGGAATGGCGCAGTATCGTTGGCGAGCTGAAGCTTGTTGTGGAGCTCGTCCGCGACGTTGATGTTCACAGGGTCGGTCGCCCACTCAGTCCAGCCTGCAACAATGCCAGTGGCAGTGTTTCCGCCGTCGTCGCCGTTGCGGCCGAAGCTGGCGATAACAACCGTCTTGCCGCACAGGTCAGGGCTCCAGCGGACTCGGGCGATCTCGACCGCCGTCGTCCTGTCCTTGGGCAGGCCGTCACAGCCCTGGTACACGTGCGGCACGGGTCCCATAGCGCTGTTGCGACCGACCGTGCCACGGTATTTGAACCCGGAGGATGGTTCGGGAGTGGGAGTGGAGGAGGGCGTCGGGGAGAACTGGGACTCACTCTCAGTCGGGTCCGGTGCTGCGCTGGTCAGCCCAGTTGGCTCGGTGGTTTCGGGGGAAGGGGGGGTTGTGGTGGTGGCAGGACGAGGCCGCTCGTCTTCGAAGTACCAAACGACAGGCAGGGGTTCCTCAGTAGCAGAACGGATGACCATCTGGTCGCGGAGGAAGCCCGTGATGGTGATGTTGTTGGGGTCGGTTGTAGACTCAGTCCAGCCCGCAACAATGCCCGTGGCAGCGCCGATGTTCTTGCCCTCGGTTTTGGGGTCGATGATAACCTTCTTGCCGCACAGGTCGGGGCTCCAACGGACTTTCGCGATCTCGACATAAAAGCTCGAATCCTCCTCCTTGTTGTCACATCCCCCTTGGTACTTTCCGGAGGAATTTTTGATAAGACCAGCGTACCCGGGGTATTTGGCAAGGACGCCAGAAGATGGTTCGGGGAGGGAAGTAGAAGAGGCCGTTGGGGATGGCTGGGACTCACTCTCAGTCGGGTCCGGAGCTGCACTGGTTAGCCCAGTAGGTTCAGTGGTTTTGGGAGCGGAGGGGGTTGTGGTGGTGATATCAGGATACTGGTAGTTTATAAACCGCCAGGTGACGGGCACGGGCCCCGTATTAGATACTGGGATATCGAGCTCGGTGCGGAGGAAGGGCGAGACGGTGATGTTGTTCGGGTCGTTTGTCGACTCAGTCCAGCCGAAAATAACGCCCTGGACAAAGTAGGTCTGCCCGGCGGGGCGGTGGTCGAAAACAATACTCTTGCCACACATGTCGGGGCTCCAGCGGACTTTGGCGACCTGGATAGAACGACTCAAGTCCATAGGGTTGTTGTTGTCACATCCCTGGAACTCGTGGTAACCGGTTCCGTTCGAGCCCCAGATGGGGGTAGGAGTAGAGTACCCCTTGTATTTGGGGAAGCCAGGTTTCTCCGGGAGCGAAGTGGAGGAAGGGGATGCGGATGCAGACTCACTCTCTCCAGGGAGGGTCACGGTGCCCTCGGTGATAGGTCCATCGGGCTCATCCTCCTCCGGGGTCCACCCGCCCGTCGTGGTACTAGGCTGGGGCGAGTTGGTGCTCGGGGTAGGCCTAACGGTGAAGAGAGGAGTAGTCGGCTGCGGCGAGTTCGTGGAAGTGGGAGGTCCGATAGTCCAGCTGGAAGACGACGGAGCAGACGGCTGCGGCTCCTCGGTGTGGCCACCTTGGCCGCCGTCACCGCCAGCGCCGCCATCACCGCCCTTGCCGCCCTGGCCACCAGCGCCGCCGGCACCACCGGCACCGCCGTTGCCACCAGCACCACCGGGGCCGCCGCCAGCGCCACCGTTGCCGCCCTTGCCGCCGTTTCCACCGTTGCCGCCGTTACCGCCGGCGCCGCCCTTGCCGCCAGCACCACCGTTACCACCCTTGCCGCCGGCGCCGCCCTCCCTGGCGTAAATGACGGGGATCATGTGGGGGCGGGCGGCGTTGCCGGTACCGCGCTCATCAAGGGCGTCGATGGCGATGGGGCTGCCGACAGCCGAGGGGAGGACCGAGGCGAGGGCGAAGAGGGCCGCGAGGGCCTTTGTGTTGAAGATCATCGTGGTCGGTGTATGGCTGGGCGGGGTTAGGGTACGGCACAAGCCTCGACTCACGGGACTCAACGATGCTTTGCAAAGTTGGGAAGTGATTGTGATGGCAGCTGTTTGTCGTCCGTCTTATATATCTTGTCGAGCCATGTCCGTCGCTAAGGTCTCTTGGCGTGTCGTGCACGCCCACCCGTCTTGCTCGCCACGTCGTGAGGACTGGCGAACACCTCGTTTTTGGGGTCGCAATCTCTCGTTAGGCACTGAAAGCTCGGGTCGACATGATGGCGCCGAGGGGATGGCGAGACAGCGCGGGGTGACCAGCGGGAAGGTCGAGATCGTCAGCGCTGTCGTCGGGTGTGCGTTGGATGGAGTTGATGGGAGTGCCAGCAACGTAAGGCGCCGCGCGTTGGGACCTGGTGCGTGAGGCGGGACGCATCTGCACGCTCGACTGGACGCGCAGGCTTGGCGGGCTGACATTGTAGCTGTAGATTAGAACCAGGCAGACGGGCGTCTCCACTGGCGACAAGGAACGGCGATGCGGTCATGCCTTCAAGGACATGAGAATCACAGGGTTTGACGTGGAGGAAGATGGCTTGCCGGCCGAGCGGTGAGGAGTGCCAGATGCCGTATCGTATCTGGTAAGCCAGCCCGTAATTACTGGATCGAGGCACTGGCCGCTGTTGCCGGTTGCCATGACAATACCCATCCCTCGCTGGTGAGGCCGGCAAGCTTCGGTTCGCTGTGCCTGTTGGCCATGAACTGCGTCGATCCGGGGGCATCTATGCAGGAGCAGGTTTAAGGTCCCGGGGAGGTGTTGGTCCGTTTGCGGGTGACTCTGATACTGGTACTGCTGCCATTATATAACATTGGGTTCAGCAGGCATGCCTTTACGACGGCTGAGTCGTGCCATGTAGACGGGGAGGAGACAACACGACACCAAGCTGCGTAGTCGCGAGGCTCAAACAGCTGGGGGTGGGAGCGTTTGGCGACGCTACGCTTGCCTCACATCACTTCCCCGCACTGTGGTCGAGCACCCCGTGAACCCACGCCCGTGGGTGCCGCGGGAATCTGGCCAGATCGTGCTTGAGGTGTGGCGCGGAGGTTTCCCACAACGCCGGTGTAGGTGGGCGCGACATGCTCACAGCATTGTGAGAGCGCGACCAGGACTCTGGGCTTGGATGTGCATAGCACACGCAGGCTGATGGTTTGAGTCGGCATTGGTAACCTCGGCCATTCATTAAGGCTTCAGGGTGGGTTGCCAGCCACCAACTACGGGGTCGGCAAGCTGGTTTCATTGTCTCTATTGTGCGCGATAGCATGTAAAACGCCCGCCGCACCCTGCCTGCATCGACTTGCCAGCCTGAACCATGTCGGTTCCTTGTGCCATTGTGCATGCTAAACCTTGTCGCGGTGCCATGGTGACTGTGTTGAATGCGGTCGCGTGGCTTGTGGTGGTTGTCTGGGCGCCGGCCGGGTAGCCGACGTCCGTTTCATCGGCGACAATGTTCACCTCGACGAACGTGGAGACAAGCTGAAGCTGGCTGCTCCGGCTCACTACCAGGGGTTCTATCCGAGATGGGGATACGTTGCGACGTTGCTTGGCGTGTAGAGATGCGGCCATCTTTGACAGCGTCGGAACCACGGAGGAGCGCACCGCACAACCGTACAGTACCAACCGTGCAACCGTGAGGCTCAGCCACGTGGCGATACGAGATATGGTATATGGTGATCTTCCCCAAGGTTGTGCTGCCGCTGGACACACATGCCTTTTTTGGAGCGCGTGTGAGCCTTGTAGGGCGTCTTCCTGCTTGTGGTGCATCCTGCTTGTGGTGCAGAGCATCAGTCGCTGGTGCGGCTCGTGGCGCCAGAGCGTCGTCCGGTCGGAGGTCGGCCGCCATCCAACACAACGTTGCCTCTCCGCGGCAGTTCAATACTGAGTACCTGGTCCCGGCGTCTGTCGCCCTGTACTGTGTCTCGCCTTTGCGACTCCAACGCTCATCCACCGCAGCTTTGAACTTGTGAAATCTACGCGCCTGTATCATCGCGCGCAATCTGTTTCGACCCAAGCGCTGTCTGAACATTCACCAATCGCGCTCTGCTACATACTGTCTCAGCTGCCTCCATACTGCGGGGTATCCCTGCCGTCGAATAACAGTGCCTCGCGGATGTCAACTGCTTCGCTAGCGTCAAACGCGCTTGTGCGTAACCACGACGAGGGGCCGGACGAATCCGCACGTTTCCGCCCCCATCTTACACTCTGACCATCGTCATGGCACTTGGCGTCCATCTCGCAGCAGCTTAACCGCTAACCTGGCGCTTGTAGTGCGCCAGCTAGTCTCTCGTTACTCGCCCACTATCCCGGCTTGTCGCTATCGTGACAGAAGATAGTGGGGTTGAGGAGCTCCGTGGAGTCGATACGCGCGTTAGCGTCATGTGACGCCTCCGAACTGAGCTGCGGGGATCGACCGCGGTATGCTGAAGGCTACGGTGTGAGATATGTGTGACAAGGTCTAACCGATCGCATGGGTTGTCCGTCGTTGAGAGGGAGCTGCTAGCGGCGTTGAGTGGCGGGTGAGTGGAGCAAGGCGTCTAGGTACCCACGTCGTCAGCGATTCGTCGAACAAGAGGCGCAGATATGCAAGAGATTATTCTGGGGGAGGTCCTAAGAATATTGATAGCAACGGCCTTCGCCATCGTCCCTAGGGCCAGGCGAGGCGCGGCGAGGGGCTGTGGGTCAGTCACCTTGGCAGCCAGCTACCGGACGAATCGCCTGCCTTGCCTCCATCGTCCCCCTCTTACACGACAATCACCCAAAGACCAGCTCACTCTATCTTGCCGCTGCAATCGCACGCCGCTCTGTGCTATCGTCGTGTCGCCGTCAACGAACACCAACTCGATCTCGTCCCCACCACTCACTGCCACATACCCCGCATCAAGCGCGCGCGTAGTAGTCGTGGGGCCGGCTTCAGGGCGGAACTGAAGAGCGGGGCAGACACCGCCCGCCGTCACCTCCTCTGCTGCCACCCTGCCACAGCCCGCATCACATGGGCTCAGGGCGGCGCTTGAAGTAGCCGCCGGCGCTAGAGTTATCTGCACTAGCGTCGGCGCGGCGACAGAGTTTTGCTTGCCGATGTAAACCCGCCGCTCAGCTAGCTGCGATTTGTTGCACGCGAGCGTGCCCCGAAGCGTCCTATCGCGTAGAGGGGAGCTGGCGAGGGATAGCCAACCACCGCGCAGACCGATAGCTCCGGAGGTCTGCTTGGCATGGGCAGTTATAAGGCAGTGGGTGCCCCGAAGGGCAGGACCACGGACGGGCGGTTCAATCCCGAGCGACCCGTTTCTCAACCTCAACATGTCCAAGGACGACAAGATGGTCGCGAGCGTGTCTAGCCAGGAGGTTACTGGGGCGGGGGAGAAGGTTGTTGTCGAGGGCGGATCGGACATCGAGGTGCTGGGGATGACCGCGCCCGGCGCCCACCACAACCCGCATCGGTGAGTACCGCCCTCCGTGAAGACACTTTGCTCACGCAGCCAGCGGCCTCAAGATGCGCCATGTGCAGCTGATCGCCATCTCGGGGTCCATCGGCGCAACGCTCTTCGTGAGCATTGGCTCCCCGCTCACGCACTCGGGCCCGCTCGGCCTGTTGCTGGGTATGGCGTTCTGGTGCTCGGTCGTGTGGGCCGCCGCCAACTGCCTTATCGAGATGACGACGCTGCTGCCTGTGGACGGAGGCTTCGTGCAGCTGTCGTCGCGGTTCGTCGACCAGTCGTTTGGTTGTGCCCTCGGCTGGAATGTAAGTGTCGTTGTGCAAACTTGCACACCACCGCCGCCCCCGCTCACCGCCCCAGTACTACATCACCCAGCTATCCCTCGTCAACTTTGAGCTCACCGCCATCCATGTCATCGTGCAGTACTGGGACGCCGACCTGTCCCCAGCGATCACGATCAGCTGGGTCCTGGTCCTCGTCGCCGCGCTCAACCTGTGGAAGGTGTCGTGGTTTGGCGAGGTCGAGTTCTGGATCTCGATCACAAAGGTCATCCTCATCTTCGCGCTCACGCTCTACACCTTCATTACCATGGTGGGCGGCAACCCCAAGCACGACGTGTATGGCTTCCGCTTCTGGAAGAACCCTGGTGTGTTTGGCGGCCGCACCGCCGCGCGCAAGGTAGTCCAGGCCATCTTCGACTCTGCATCCTGGGCCGTGTTCGCCGTCGTCGGCCCCGACTACCTCAGCCTCATCTCGGGAGAGGTCAAGAACCCGCGCCGCATCATGCCCAAGGCGTTCAACTCGACCATCTACAGGATTATTGGGTTTTACATCGTCGGCTCGCTGTGTGTCGGCGTCGTCGTCAGCTCCAACGACGAGTCGCTCCTCGGCGCCATCGCGTCCGGCGCAAAGGGCGCGGCCAAGTCGCCATACATCATCAGCATGAACCGCCTCGGCATCCCCGTGCTCCCGCACATTGTCAACGCGTTCGTGCTGGTATCGTGCATCTCGACCGGCAACGGCTTCATCTACACGTCATCGCGCACCCTCGTCGGTCTCTCGCAGCGCGGCCAGGCACCCAAGATCTTCAACAAGACGAACCGCAACGGCGTGCCGTACGTCGCTGTCATTGTGTCGCTCCTCATCGGCTGCCTGAGCTACATGTCGGTGTCAAAGGGCGCGGCCAAGGTCCTCAACTGGTGGATCAACCTTGTGTCGTCCACCTCGCTCGTCACCTGGGCCGCGATCGCCATCACATCCATGCGCTTCCGCAAAGGGCTGTCGGCGCAGGGGCTCATGCACATCCTACCCGTGCGCGGCCACTGGATGCCGTACTCGAGCTACTGGCTGCTGTTCTGGTCGGTGCTTGTGGCCATCTTCCTGTGAGTGGTGTCGCCGTGCCTGTGAGTCCGTCGCTAACCCGCCCCAGCGGCTACTACGTCTTCATCCCTGGTCAGTTCACCGCGCAGGACTTCATCTTCAACTACGGTTCATTGTTCATCTACTTTGCTATTCTTATCGGCGCAAAGATGTACGACTGGTTCGTCAAGAAGAACCACGTCTGGGTTATCCCCGCCAAGGAGATTGATCTCACGACCGGCCTCGACGAGATCGAGACGTACACCGAGGCGTGCGAGGCACATCGTCTCGCGCAGAAGCACTCTGCAGGCAACAAGGTGTCCAACTTTTTCTTCCGCGAGTGAGGCGAGGTGGGGAAGTGGGCGTGACGAGTGGGGTGGTGGAGGTGTGACTTTGAAGCGACGTTTGTAAGCGAGGCACGCGCGTGTTGTAGAAGTACAGAGGATGTGAATAGTGGGCACGGGTGGGTGCCGCACGTCGATTCGATACTGTCGCGACGCTCCACCGAGCTCGGTCGATACGGGTGGAGTGGTTGCTTGCGTGCTTAGGTCGATACGAATAGATGGTGTCTAACTCGGCCTCGAGCCGGGCCGCGGTGGTGCGGTGACGAGCCCGATCTGGTTTCCAGACATCCCGCCACGGACTGTTGACACCACAATTCACAGCTGAGGAAAAGTTGATACATGGCGTACAGGGGTATACAACGAGCACACGCCGGTGCATGGTAACGTGGGTATGGTGTGGGTGAGGCGCTCTCGGGTGGGCCGATGGTGGTGCGCGCATACATGGCTCGGAGCAGCCGAGCGAGAGAGCAGCGACGCGGTTGCAGTTACGCATTCGGCACCACCATGTCGCCGCCTCACTTTAGTCGTGGCCGCTCAGCACGCACACTGCTGGCAAACAGCTCCCTGCCAGAGCTGCTGCCGCCACGGGTCAAGGCCTCGCCGACGGACGCGACGCCGCGGCTTGCGTTCTTGAATGTGCGTATGAACGCGCGGGTGTCGGAGACGGGGCGCGGCGCCAGTGGCGGCGTGTAGACGGGCGCTGGGTCCTCTCGGCGCGTGTACGCCGGCGGCGCGTCGAGTATCAGGTGTGCGAGCGAGTCGTACGACACTGTTGGCAGAAGCTGGGGCGGGGGCGAGGCGGCGCGCGACGCGGGCGCTGACGGCGCCGGCGTGGCCGGCACGCTCGCGTACGAGCTCCGTGGTGTCGGTGTCGGTGATGGGACCCGTGGCCTGGCGGGCACGACGCGCGGGGTCGAGATACGCGGGACTGCGCCAGCCTGGAGGGGTCGTCAGCGCCGCACATGCAGCAGCACTCACCATGGTTGATGCGCGATGGTACTGAGGAGGGATAGCGATATCCACCATGGAGATAGATCTATCTGTTGGGGCTCGTGCGTGGCTGGCACAATTTCCAAGCGCATGCGAGGTTGCCATCGCCTCGCCGCGTTCGCCGGCCACCCCAGAATAATAATAATAATAATAATAATCAAAATGACGTCGGGCAGTGTGGGTATGCTGACCGACAATAATTTGATTTCCGATCGGATGTTAGCCGACCGCGAGAAGGGTAAGCACGGCCAAGCCAGCCAGGCAAGGCCAAGCAAGACCGGGTTGCATGGTCGCATGTAAGCAGCTACAACACTCTGCTGCAGCGTCCACACCACCCCGTCCACTTCCTTCGTCAGCATGTAGGCCCGCCGCAGAGACCCGATACCCGATACACTCCCCGTCCTCGTGATCGCCGTCCGCAACTCTAACGACAGCCGACGAGGCACTGGCAAGGCACGCGGCAGTGGCGCGCCCTGGCGAGGAGTCGTCCATAGACTGCCAACTACGACAACAACATGACCCGTTACCGAGCTGTCGGCACGCCGGCCGAATGGGGCGGGGGATGAGCAGCGGCGTGGGGCTCCGGGGGCACCACGTCGCCAGCGAGTGAGGTGGCCTCTACGGCGCGGAGGTGCGCGGCAACGGCGGCGGCGCGCTCCATCTCGTCGCGCTCGCGGATGCGCGCGAGCGCGACCTCCACCCCGTGGCCTCGCGGCCTGAGGTGGGCCGGTGTGTCGCCCAGCTCGTGCAGGGGATACCCGCCGCGAAATAAAACGTCTGCGAGCTTGCTAATGCCGGCGCTGATCCAGCTGGCGGCGCGCCGGGCCCGGCCCGACGATGTGCGGTCGTGTGCTGGCGCCTCGGGCCCAGAGTACGGCGGGAGCGCGCGCCGCTTCGTGTACTCTGGCAGGACGTCGTCGGGCGAGCTCAGCGGTGAGATGGACGTTGTGGACGGTGTGGACTGGGGAGGCGTGGGGGCCGACTCGGCGGCGGCAAGGGAGCCGCCGGGCGGCGCAGACTGGCGTCAGCGTGCCTCTTGGATCGGCACTCACCATTGCGCTGGAAACTGACGTGGTGCGGGTGGACTTGGCGCGACGCGCTGCTCACGACCCCAGCAAGATATACAGTGTGTCAATTTGATGATGCGCCGCCAGTGGTCTTTGCGTTTCTGATGTCCCTCGGCCGAGTCTATTTCGAGCATGAAACGCCAAGCTGGGTGGCAAGAACGTGCTTTGCGGCGATGCGCAGCGAGTCGGCGCTGGAGCACGGCGCGCTGGGAGCTTGTACGCCAAGCCAAGCGACGCGGGGCCTCAAACTCGTTGACTGCGGTACACGCTGCGAGCGCATGTAGGTCAACAACCAGCCGTGTTCGCGCCCTCAACACGACTCCGGCCGTGGCAACCCACAGCGTCGACTCATCCCGCCTTCTCGGGAAGGGGGGACGGCGCCGACGCCCAGCACGTTCTCAGGCCCACATACCAATGCTGCTCTGCATCGAGGCCGCGTGCACGTCACCGACACGGCTATGCATACCCGTTGCTGAACGCTAGTATGGAAGACACCCTCCGACACGTCGCCAGCCACATCTTCGACATTCGCTTCGTGAGCTGCCGCTTTGTGCTTGCAACAGCAACTGTAGACGTGCTGAGACAGTTCCGCACTCCCGTGCCCCTCAGAAATACGTGAAGATGCACGGCTCAGTGCACAGCCGGTAGAACTCGGCGGTATTGGCGTCCTTGAACTCGTCCAGTGAGAGGACCGAGATCTCGGGAGGCTTGGCGACACCTCGTCTCATCTCGTCGGTGATGGCGCGTACCAGCGCCAGCCGACGAAGGTCCCATTTCTCTTGGACCTCAGCGGTGCGCTGCGCCCGATGTTTGTACTGCATCCTCACGGCGTCCAGGAAGTCAGTTGTCGGCCCCACTATCTCCCGGTGGGCGTTGCTGACGGCGTTGTCGATGTCGCCGTCGATGTCGCCGTCGTAGCCAAGCATCGCCTCGGCATTCGGCCCAAACCATACGTTGCCAAAGTTCTCAAGCCCCGCAAAAGTGACTTTGCTGACTGTACGAGCCCTAGGAGACTTCGGCGGATATTGCCCCAGTGGATGATCCTTCAGCAAGGCAGGGATGAGCCACTGGAGCATGCCGAGACCGCGATCCTTGAAGCGCCTGCTTTTTTCCCGATGGTCCCCGTTCTTCCGCAGTATGAAGACCACCTCCTGGAGGTTGGGGCACATGTACAGTTGTTGTAGATAGGGTGAAACACCGTACGCGATCACGTTGATGTTGAAGACGGCGGTTCTGACACACATAGGGAGGTTGTGCGGGTCGCAGAGAATGCGGGACACCTTACCGGTGGTATCGGGGTCGAATCGAGATGCGCTGCATTTCGTGGAGTTTGGGACTGTTACAAAGCTCACAGCGGTCGTGCAAGCCCTCGAAGCCAAGTAGTAGCTTTGGCGAAACGGGGAGTCCGAGTGACACCTGTATGTTGTGACGTTGTGCACGGCGTGGTAGTAATCTGTCGAGTCCGCTTTGCTTCTGAGGTAATTGGGACGGGACACTTTATGGACCGTGTCGACTGTGGTGCAGTATGCCGCAAGGCGCTCGACACAGGTCCTGCGCGCAGTCTCACCCCCGTTCCACTCGAGTCCTGGGATTCGACGCCCCGCCGTGGAGACAAACTCGTGGTGTAAGCGCTCTGTCCGTTTACCCCGGGAGTCCTCCGACAGCTTCTGATTCATAATCATGGTGACGTGCGAGCAGAGCTTTGAGCAGGCGAGGGTGTGGTGCTTTCTAGACACGGAGCGGAGGGAGACGAGGAGGTCAAATCGCGTGGACGGGTCGAGCAGAGCCAGGTCAATGATCATGTCCTGGAGCTCCACGGGCAGGTGAGGTGCTTGAAATGCAGCCATGGCGCGCAGTGTCGATGTGGAGAGTGTGCTGAGGATGTTGAAGAGGATGAAGATGAAGACATGTCAAGGTTGACTGTGTGGTTGCGGAGCGACGTTGAGTCAGATGACCGGCACCGGGAACCCCTGCCCGCCTGGCCGGCTTTCACACACACCGTAAACCGGCACGCTGCCACACCCCCGCAGGCGTGTGCTACCTCTCTCTCGATCGCATCTGTCCCGAGATTGAAGCGACAGGCTGGGTGGCAAGAACATGCTTCGTGGCGATGCGAAACGACTCGGCCGCTGGAGCACGGCGCGCGCGCACCGGGAGGTCGTACGCCAAGCCAAGGAACGGCCTCCATCTCGTCGTCTGCCGGACGCCGTGCTTCTTAAGCTCCGACGACACCGCCCCCGACGCGTCGCAGACCACACTGGCTTCATGTGCCGCTGCTATGCATGCTCATGCGCCGCTGCTATGCCCCCAGCAGCGTCGCCCGCTCCCATGCCAGTCACCACCGCGAGTAGATGCACGGCTCGGTGCACAGCTCGTAGAACTCGGCGGCACTGGCGCTCTTGAACTCGTCCAGTGAGACGACCGAGATCTCGGGCGGATTGTCGTCAGTGTCGTAGTGCTGCGCCATCTCGCCCTTGATGGCGCGGACCAGCGCCAGCCGACGACGGTCCCATTTTTCTTGGATCTCGGTGTCGCTGCACAGCGCCCGATGTTCGTCCTGCATCTTCCTCACGGCGTCCAAGTACCTTGCTAATGGATCCCTCAGCTCAAAGTGCACGCGAGGCGCTTGTTCTGAGCAGAGGTTGCAGCCGTCGTTGCTGAGGCCGCCGTCGTAGCCCAGGGCCGCCTCCGCCCCCGGCCCAAACCACATGTTGCCGAATTTCTCAAGCCCCACGAAAGTGACCTTGCTGATTGTACGAGCCTTGGGCAGGGCGAGGATGAGACACTGCAGTACGCCGAGACCGGGCGCCTTGAAGGGCAAGTTCCGTTCGCGTGGGCGCAAGTTCTTTCGCAGTATGAAGACCACCTCCTCCAGCCCAGCGGATTCGTCCAGACCTACGGCATAGGGTGATGTACCTAACCCCTTGATATCGATGTTGAAGACGGCCGTTCGGACTGACGCAGGAAGGCTGCCGGTGAGAATGTCGACCACATCACCCACGTCGAGGAGGTGCTCATACCCTTGGGGGCGCCCTAAGCGCCTGTAGACCTCGGTACCTTTATCCATGGTGTCGTTTGGGACGTTTACCAAGGCCACAGCGGTCGCGATAGTCTCTGTCTCGGGCACGTCTCTGGCGAATGGGTGGTGCGAGTGAGTCCTGTAGGCTGTGATGTTTGCCAGCGCCGCCCGCCGGTCCTCTAACTCTGCGGGGTCGGCAGTGTCGATAGTCTCGAATGTTTGATTGGCCCCGTCCAGCGTGGTACAGTACGATGCAAGGCGCTCGACACAGATCCTGCGCGCGGCTTCACCCCCGTTCCACTCGAGGCCTGGGACCCGACGCCCCGAAGGGGAGGCAATCTCGAGCTTCAGGCCCTGTTTCGGTCTCGGTTCCCGGCGATAGTCGCGATAAAGTGGTGAGGACCGTGGTGGCCGAGGCACAGAGGGACCGTAAACTGGTACGAGGGTCGCAACCATGGCGACGTGTGAGTAGAGCCGTGTGCAGGCGAGGCGGTGGTGCTTTCGTGACACGGAGCGGAGGGAGACGAGGAGGTCGAATCGGGAGGACGGGTCGAGCAGTGCAAGGTCAATGATCATGTCTTGCAGCTCGACAGGTAAGTGTGGTCCTTGAAAGACCGCCATCGTGCCCAGTGTCGACTCGACGCGGTGAGTGTGCCGAGGGTGTTGAAGAGAGGGGAGAGGATGAAGAGTGATTCTTGCATGACGTTGGTCAAATGATCGGCACTGGCACCTGTCTTGGCCACCGGCCACCGGCCCAACCCCCGCCGCTGCCAGGCGGGCTTCACCGAGGCGAGGCGGCGCGTATGCAGTGGTGCATAGATAGCGAAATGTAACGTCTCCGGCGGGCTCGCGGTGTGCTTGATCGTGTAGCTGTTTTGAGCCTCGCTGTGTACGCAGTGTTGGTGCATGCAAGGTTCCGCGGTGGTGATTCCAGTGAAGCTTCCCGCGCTGGCCACGCGCTTGCAGGTCGCGACGGCCTCGTCGGCGGTCACGATACGCGAATACTATAAGCCAGTCACTGCGATCACTGCGATTCGACATAGATACGATCCCCGACACCCCGTAATAGACCAGCGCGATGCGTACGGCCGCCCGAGTCTTCCATGCCAGCCCAATCTCCGGTCCCGCCTCGCAGCAGCAACCCCAAAGCCCTTCCCGCATTGATCGGATACGCGACAATACAGTCGTCCGCGTAGGACCGAATCCCGGCGCGTACTAGCCCGTCGCTGTGAGTGCGCGGGAACGGCGCGATTGGTAGCGCTAGATGGCGGCTAGGTGACGCGCCGGGCACACATCGAGTTTTCCGCTGCTGCGTCCTGCAATCAGTCCAACGCCATGCCGTTATCGATCGGGGCCGAGGTGTGTTGTCGAGGGCCGCGGAGTGGGAATGGTAGACGGCTTTCATAGCTGTTTGTGTGCGCTGCGGGGGCACGAAAGAATCTGGGGGGCATCGTTGACGGGTGCGGCGTGGACGTGGTCCTGCGTGAGCACGAGGTCTCACCTCCTAGTTGGCCAGCCAGCCCTCCCGAAGCGTCTCACCGGCGCCGCTCAAAGATCCATCCCATCGACCCGTTACGTTACTGCTGACGTGGTGCGCGAGGCCGAACCCGACGACCCAGAGGGACGACGAACCTTGAGCGTTGCTGACGACGACGAGGGTTGTGCCTAGAGATGCTTCTATATATGGGCAGCGAGCACATGCTGATGCGTGAGCTTAAACTCGAAGAATGTCGGTGTTCCCGAGCGTCATCTGATTGAATTGAATTGCGTGGCTTGATCGTGTCGACGCGAGGAGCCGCGGCCGGGAGGGAGACAGAGGGAGACAAGGCCAAGAAGGGCAGGGAGGCTGCCACGGCGCCACGGCAGGGATCCAGGCTAAGAGGGCTTCCGGCTTCCATTGACGAGATGAGGCGGCATGTGAGGAGGTGCCGAGAGCCATGCAGCGACTACATAGACTGCGTGCAGAACGTCTGGGACACTGTGCGCGTCCTGGCTTTTCTCACTTCTTGTGCTCACCACGTCGCATTCACCAAGACACTCAGCCCGCTGGCCGGAGCCTGTCTAGAAGCAAAACAACAACAACAGCCGCAGCAACAACAACAGCGTCACCCACCACCATGGCCCCACCACTCCCCGCCGAAGTCGTCAACCTCATCGTCTCCTTCGCCCTCGCGGAGGGCTACCACCCCGGCTGCCCGCTGCCTGCCCTGCGGCAGACCTGCCGCGCGTACCACCGGCTCGTCAACGCTAGCATCTACACCCACGTCGAGGTCGCGCAGTCCCTGGCGCCGCTGACGGCGGGCACGGTCGAGGTCGACGTGATCGCTCCCGCTGGCGCCGAGCTGAGCCCCAAGAAGCGCCGGCGCCTCATCGGCGGGCGGTACACTGTCGTCTCTGGGCCGGGCGGCGTGCGGCTCCCCGGCCTCGACTGGAACGGCGGCGACGGCGCGCGCGAGGCGTGCATCCAGCGCATGGTGCAGTACACACGCGCGCTCGACTACGTGCACACGACTGAGCTCAAGACGCTCACCAAGCACTTCTTCCCGCTCGAGCATGCGCTGCCTGGCCTGACAGTGTACCGCCGCGCCGGGCGCACGCCGAGCGGGTCGCTCAACAACCCGCTCATTGGCACCGTCGTGTCATTTGTCGAGTGCCCCGCCGAGCCGGTGTACGAGGGGGAAGACTACGCCGCAATGGGCGAGTACGCGGACGCGGACACGGCGTACCTGCACGACCTCGAGACCGGGTGCGACGTGCTCAACGCTGACAGCCTCGGCCCGGGGGTCCACACGGCCGTGTTCAACATCAAGCTCAAGACCGAGTGTGTCGCGCCGACGGCCATGTGGCTCGGCCTGTGCGCCGGCCTCACGCGGGCGGTGTTCATGCTCGAGGCGTTTGACGTGCCAGACTCGGAGCACAAGTGGGGGCATCCGCTCGGCGTGCTCGCGTACCTCGTGCTGGCGGTCGCCAAGGCCCCGGGGGTTACGGACGTCGAGTTTGTGGTGGACGGCAGCTTTGGCGACGAGTGGCTCGGCGCGCTCGAGCTGGAGCATGGCAACGCCGAGGCGCGCCGTGAGGGCCTGCGTGCGGCGATCGTGGCCGCCATCGCGGCGGACAGGGAGGGTGGGTCGGCGGCCGAAACCCCGCCGCCGACGGTCAAGGTGCATTCGCTCGCGTCGTTCCGCGCGGCGCAGACACCAGAGTTCTACGACCTGTGCACGCGGCCGTGCTCGGCGTCGCTGCGGTAACCGCCTCGTCACACTACTTGCATAATTTTGCATCAATATGTATTATCATTGTATCGTATGAGCAGCGTCGTCCGCTAGTTCTGCTCAGCCGCGCCAAGCCGCGCTGACAAGGGCCTGCATCTGGGTCTCGAGGCTGGTAAGCCGGAACGCGATGCTTGCGTCGGCCGCCTGTGGCACCGGAGCGTTGGGCGCACCGCCCACCGAGTCTTTCATCGCAGCCACCCCGTCTGCCGCTGCCGCCGCCTCTGCGCGCACCTCGGCCACAGCAGCCTTGAGCTCGGCGCCCTCATCAGCGACCTGCTTCACCGTGCCCCGCAGCACGGCCTGAGTGGCAGTCAGCGAACGGACCTTGGTCCCGAGCGCCGCGTTGTCTGCGCGCAGGGCCGTGGTGTCAGCCTACACGCGGGCCAGCTGACCGCCGAGCGTGGCCAGCGCGCCCTCCAGCTGTGCGAGCTTTGCGCGCGTCGCCGTAAGAGGGTCCGGCGGCTCGACCTCGACGACGGACGAGCTGGTCGACGAGGCGCGACGCTGGCGCTTGCTCCGCGTGTCGTGCGGATGTGGTTCCGGAGTGGGGGTCCGCACCCGCGTGCGTGCGCGGCGGGTCGGCAGAGGTTTGAGTTTCGCCTGCGCGCTGATCGCAGTGGTCGCGGCCGTGGCGGCCGCCCGGGGCGGCGGAGCGCTGACAATGAGCGGGGCGGTGGGTGTAGGCTGCGGCGGCGCGGCTGGCGTTGGGGCCTCGACCGCGGCTGTGGGCGCTGGGGCGGTCGTCACCGCGCCTGGCGTGCTGCGGGCCAGCGCCTGGACGGGCCGGGGGCCATCATCGCCGCAGTGGTTGCTGATTTGGCGAGGGAGTGAGCCGCACGAAATGATCTCGAGTTGTGACATCTGCGCGTCATCCAGCGCTGGTCGTGAGCGTGGGACGTGTGGCTCAGCTCACTGCCGATGCCGCCCAGAGTCACTGCAGTGTGTGGAATGCTGCAGCAGGAGCCAAAGCCGGACAGCATGCACCAGAGGCACGGGGACGGCCGCCAATGGAGGCCAGCGCCGTCAGGGCGGAGCTCAATGTATGAGATGAGCGTGGGCCACGAGTTGTGGGTGGCCACACCGCACACAATGTCCACATGCCTGCGCCGTGAGCTGAGCAGCGCTGCTGTTGCATTGTGCTGCGACTCACCTGTACAAGAACCCCGGGATCCTGTGGGGGTGCAGCTGATCGGGTTGGTTGCGCGGCTCGGGGCGCGGAAACACGCGCTGCATGCCCGCGACGCGGAGGACGTGGTGCGGCGTGCTCCAAGCTCTCGCCTGACCCCAGGGCAGGATGACTGCCGCGCCGCCGAGAAGGCCTTGGAGGCGGGTGACGTCCTTGTAGACGGGGTCTGTGTCGGGAGGGGGCGGTAGCGCAGGCATATCGATGGCGGAGGTGTGTGAAGTTGGATGGCAAGAAGAAATCGCCATGGCCGCGCCGTTTTGTCTACCACCTCTTCGCGCCAGCCTCTCGTCAGCCTTCACATCGGCGTAGCTGTGAGCTTGGGCACAGCCATATGAGTACGCGCGCTCGCGTCAGTGGGGCTTCAAGATGCCGTGAGGAAGCAGAAGAAGGATGTGGTCAGCATGCCACGGACGAGGGCCACCGGTGCCGACTCGCCCAGCTTCTGTCACGCCGCGCCCCGCGACCCCCTCCCCAAGCCGACCGTCTCCATGCGCGAGGCGCCCTCCCAAGGGCCATCGCCCTCAGCCCCTCTCCGGCGGCCAGCCATCACCTTCCACCCGTTCTTGCCTGCGCGAACCCACACCCACCCCGCCGCTGCTATCCGATCCATGCAAAACTAGTGGTGCCCCTCGGGCTTCTTGGCAATGTAGTCGTCGTAGATGACGTACGCGGTGAACGCGACGATGGCTGTGCCGAGTCCGGGGAAGAGGTTACTGGGGGTGGGTGTGAGCAATACGCGGCGCGGGATTGGGCGGCGACGGTCGGCCGTCGTGCAGCCCACACCCCCGACGTACCGGAACATGGCCTTGTTGCTGAAGATGGGCGACTTGCGCCATGCTTCCCGCTTGGCCCAGGGGTCGCGGTAGAGAGGTCCGGGCATCTGGCGGGGTCAGCGCGGTCAACGAGGAAGGGCAGGAAGGTCGGGGTGGGTGGGTGATACCGACGTTTGTTGGAGGGGCGGGATGAGGCGGGGCTAGGGATGCACGGGGGCCGATGTCGTCGTCGTCGTCGTTGTCGTGGTGCTCGTGAGCTCGGCGACGGCGCTGTTGTTGTTGTTGTTGTTATCGGCGACGGAGTCGACGTCGTTGTCGAGATCGAGATCGACGCCGCCGAGAGCAGCAGACGGACGCTGGGCGGGCGGCATTTCGGGTGATTGCGGCTTGTGGCACTCGCTGGGTGGGGGCTTGGGCATGGTCATTCTGCATCCCACGCATATCGTATGCATGGAGATGCGCGCTGGGATGCATAGGGCATGCTTGGGGAGCAAGATGATGCGTGGAGAGAGCATGCACGTCGCAGGTCGGCGATGACTCCAGCCTGGCTGGCGGGCCCCACCCGCCAGCGCCACGCGCTCACCCCGCCACCACACCCACCCAATGCTACACGGTGCATCACAACAAGGTACATTATAATGAGGTCTAGACGGCGCGCACAGCGCGAGGCGAACGGATCAGTAGTACCTGGAAGTCAGTATTGCGTTGTACGCGGCCAGGCAAGGCTCACTCAATCTCAAGCTGCGACGTCAGCACTGCGACGACACCACGGCACGCCCCCGTGCCACTCACATATTGCAGCGCTACCTCGCGCGGGGAGAGCACGTTGAGGCCCGCGGGGTTGAACGTCGTCTCGTTGGCCTTGCGGATGACGGCCTCGGCGCGTTGCAGTTCCTGGGTGTGGTGTGAGTGTGTGTGTGCGTTTAATCAATGTGAGCGGCCCGGGGAAACGCGGTGGGCGCCCTCGCCGCCGTTGCCATCGCACGACGCAGCGCCGACCGCGCTCCGCGCGGCCGACCGCAACCTTACCTTCTCAAAGTGGCTTGTCCTCCACCACAGACTCGTCCACCACGTCAGCACGGCGATGACATTGTCGACGACCGCCCCGGACACCGAGTACGCCTCGCGCAGGGGCTCGTTGACGGCCTCGACAAACTTGGCAAACTCTGTCGGCGTGACACGGCCGTCGATCTCGAGGGGGAAGTTGGTCGTGAATCTGGAGCAGCGTCAGAAGGTCGCCAGCACGCCGACACGCCCGCCCACTCACTGGCAGATATCCCCGAGCGAGTAGTCCCTTTCGACGCGCACAATCTCCTTGGGGAGGTCGCGGCCGATCGTGCCCGTCGGCGGCTGGCCATAGTAGGTGTTTGTTGACGCCGCCGCATGCGGCACAGACGAGCGGGGTTCGCTGGCATGTCAGTTGAGGGGGGCGCAAGTCACAACTCACCCCACACCGCCGCGCCAGCCGGCCAAGTCGCCCTGCACCTTCTCCTCCCAGCGCGAGAGCTTGCGCGGGGGCTCGGGCGCCGCGAGCCCGTTGCTCGGCACGGGTGCCGAGGCAGCGGGCACCGGTGGGCCGGTCGATACAGAGCGCGTCGTCTCGGGGCGCGGCGAGCGCGGGAGCGACGGCACAGGCGGGGCGGGGCTCGAGAGCGCGGCCGGCGCACTCGGCGTCGCGGACGGCGCGGCGGACACCTGCGACGCGGGGCGCAGGCTCGTGCGCGCCGACGACGGGATGCTGCTCCCCATCGGCTGGTAGAAGGCCGTGTTGTCGGGCGGGTGGAAGGACCCTGGCGGCGCGGTGGTTGCCGTGATCGCTGGCCGGAGGAACGGGTGGTTGGCGGGCGGGGAGGCCATGGTGGGGACGTTGTCGTTGCTGGCGCTGTTGTCGATGCAGAGGTAGAGATAGCGAGAGCGAGATGGCAGTAAGTGAGAGAGATGAAGAAAGAGTCGTCGTGGTTGACAATGTCAAACACGCGATCGCGCGACGGGATCGAGGCCGCAGGGGCCACAAGGCACACTGGCTGGGCAGCGCGGGAGGGCGACGCTACCCTGGCGCATGCAAAGTGCATCAACAACGACAGCGGCGGCGGGGATGCAATGCATAGAAACAATGGGCATGCAATTGGGAAACAAAGCGGGCTCTGCATGCATGGGTAGGGTCGTACGCACAGCTCGGTGTCTCTGCATTGTTGGCAGCTAGTGGCGGGGCACCGCAGTGGCTGGCCTTGTCCATCGATTCTAGCTGTCCTCGGCGCGACTCTCGTGGGAGCACCACTCGATCCTGGTCTGCAACATCTGATCAGAAGAAACAGTGTTGTGGACTGTCTGAAGCTCGCCCCAGCTTGCTCCTCGACAGCGCCAAGGACGGCCGCCCCTTCTCACTGGCCCTCCTCCACCCCCGTGCCCCCATGCTCGCCGAGCTCGCAGCGGTCAGAGCCCGCATGCCAGCGGTCTCGTCAGTCACCATGCCCCCTTGCCCCTCCCTCACGGCTAAATGCGATGCATGCACAACTACAGCTGCTCGCCGCGCACACGAGCCGAGGCGGCGGCCCAGCGCGCCCGGTTGGCGTGGACGAGGACCTGGGGCGAGGTGGCCGCGGGGAGGGCGTACTTCTCCTGCGTGCGGATGACCTGGGGGTGTGAGCGAGCGCCAGACGGAGAGAGACTGAACGGCGAAGCGGGGGAGCTGGAGAGCGAGCGCGGGTGACGGTGCAGCCGGCTACCTGGTCCGAGGCAGCGCCGAGCTGCACAGCTAGCCCAAGGCTGCACGTCGCAGTTCTCACAGCAACCACGCTGCGCTCACCCCGACCACCCCCGCACCTTGGCACTCACCGATCCGATCGACAGGAAGAAGGCAAACGACGCCGCCGAACCGGCCATGTACTGGCCGAGGGTGTGGATCGCGCCGCGGGGTCCCGGGCCGCCGCTGTAACAGAGTCAGCACGGCGCTAGCCCTCAGCTCCCCATGCTTCAGCCCCCCCCCCCACCCCCCCTCCCCCCTCTCCCCTCCCCACACACACCCACCGGAGAATCGAGAACGAGCCAAAGATGAAGCCGATGGTCAGGCCGACACCGGCGCCCATCATCGCACCCGTCTTCACTGCCTGTCAGCGGGGGCATCACATGCCACGACGCACTCTTGTCAAAGGTGGAACCGCCCGCGGTCGTCGAGGGAGGAGGTGGCATGGTGCTTGCTTGCTTGTTGTTGGAGAGGCCGGACGACAAAAGTCGGGCAGCGATGGAGGGAGGGCGGGGGTCGTTTTGCGGAGGTGCCGAGGGGTGGGGTCACGTGACGCGGAGATTGGTGCGTGTCCGCGGTGTTGGAGACGGGGGTTCTGGGGCGAGCCAGGCAGCAGCAGGGAGGCAGTGGTGAATGGGAGGTTGGCGAGGGAGGACAGTGCAAGATGCTATTTGCCCTCTCCGTGTCCATGCAGTGCTTGAAGCGGCGCTGGCGGCCACATTGTAGCTTGTTGTGGCAGTCGGCTCTGTTCTTCTACCGGCTCCAACACCCGGCCGATTTGCTTCCGCGCGGACATCATCGGCAGCGGCGGCGCTCCTTGTCCACAACAGCTACTGACGCAGTTCTCCTCGTTCACCACCAGGCCAACGACGGCGACATCGACGGCGAGGCAACGAGCATCACGATCAGCAGGAGCACGAGCAGCAGCACGATACGAGGCCATACCCCGCACCAGGACACCACGCACCTGCACCTTGACGACGACGCGCACGACCCTTTCCATCCATGTCCCGCTCCTTCGCCCTCGGGCTCGCGTCGCTTCGCGGCCTGAGCCTCCGCGCGCAGCCGCTCGCAAGACCCCAGCTGCTTCCTTCCCGCGTCTCCCAGCAGGGCCAGCGCCCACTACACTCGTCGTCGGTCCGCGGCGCGGCGTCAACGCCCACGCCGCCCCAGTCGCCGCTCGTGCCGCGCAACTACTCGCCCGGGAGCGGCGCAAGCGGAAGTAGTGGGCCACGGCCGAGCGCGTACGGCGTGTGGTACCGTGAGATTTTCCCAGGTGAGTGGTGGTTGCGGTGGGCCGCGGGCTGTGGGCCACGCGCAGTTCACTCAACGGTTAACGCACCCACGCTGACCCCTCCCCCAGCCATGATCCCCATCTTCGTCCTCTCCACGACCATCTTCCTCGCCCTCTCCCTCGCCCGAACCCACCTCTCGCACTCGCGCTCGCTCGCCGAGTCGGCCGAGCGCATCCAGCAGCTCGAGGCGCAGCTGGCCCGCCTGCGCGCCGAGAGCAAGCGCCGGCAGGAGCGCGAGCGGCGCGAGCGCGAGCGAATTCTGCCGATTGTTGTCGAGCGCGTGCTCCAGCGCGTCGGGGCCATGGGGCCCGAGGAGGAGATTGAGGTCGAGGAGGAGCGGCTGCTTGTGTAATGGGTATGCAGGCGGTGTTAGCGGTGTTGGCTTGGGGACGAGTACCATGGCACTGACATGACTTGGCTCTGAGCCCGTCTGGCGTCTGACGCTGTCTAACAACACAGCAGCAGGCATTGCATAGGCCATGGTCGCCACTTGGTGCCGGCTGTGGAGGGCTCAATACGCTCGCGTCATTCCGACAACTCGACTCGCTGTACAGCAACGCTCCGTCCAACCGGGCTGCCTCCCCCTGATGCTGCGCCAGCAACCACGGCCATCTCGGCGCCTACTGTGTCTCGCGTTGTGGATGATTGAAAGGACGGCTGGCAGGGACCGGTGTGGGTAGACGGACGGCTGAGCTGAGGGGCCGGTGGGCCGATAGAGAGGCAGCTCAGTGCCAGGGCCTGGCCGCGCTCGAGTTGTAGGCGCACGACCGTCAACCAACGGTCAAAGAACACCGCATGGCTCATTCATAGGCTCGTGTCGTACGGTGTGGCGGCCCGAGCGAGTGACGAGGGCGACGCCGTGAGCGGGGAGTGAGGGTAGAGGCTGCGTGGTGACTGTTTGATGCCACCGGGGTGCGCTTGAAACAGCAGACCACGTCGTACTCGTGTCAGCACGCCGAGCAGACGATTTGTTTGTGCCCCAGCCACCCTACGACGCTCGCAGGCTTATCGCCTCGGCCTCGCCGCGATGTCGCGGCAACTCCGCGTGACCGATAGGCCCGACACCCCGTCAGCGGAATTCCTCGAGCAGGCAAAGGCGGTCGCGATGTGCACGGCGATGTGCATGTTGGCAGTAACAAGGGAAGAAGCACAGTGACTGCAGCACGTCTGTTGCATGTATAGTCGTTGAATGTTGTGTTGCAGCAGCCGTTGTCGGATCGGCCGAATACTGCAGGTGCGTGGTGGGCGGGGTTAGGTAAGGAGCGCAGCTGCCTGCGGGGATGACGCTATGAGTCGTACTGCTCGCCGTGGCCCGTCCGCCTATTAAAATGCCGCAAGCTGTTCACATCGCTCTCACCACCACTACAACCACTACACCCCCCCTCCGTCTTCCACCTCAACCCCCCACACCCAAGCTACATTAGTCAAAATGGTCAAGGTGGGTACAGGCAGCGGCGGTGACGGCGAGCGCGAGGAGCGCCCCGCGTGGCCCGAAAGAACAGTCGCTGACAACGACCCCTTCCTTCCCTGCCCCTGCCTGCACCACATATTGCCGCACCCGCCCACTAATGCCTCGACATCCACCCGCATGCCTCCACCCACAGGCCGTTGCTGTTCTCAAGGGCGACTCCAAGGTCACCGGTGTCATCACCTTCACCCAGGCCGCTGAGGGCGGACCCGTCACTGTTGAGGGCAAGGTGGGTTTCTGCCAGCTCGGCGTTCGGGCACAAGGACGCCGCAACGCGGGCGGCCTGTCGCCGCAGTGCCTCCGGCCGCCGCCCGCCGTTTGAACACCCACTCACACCCGCCAGATCGAGGGCCTCGACGCCAACGCCGAGCGCGGCTTCCACATCCACGAGTTCGGAGACAACTCGAACGGCTGCACCTCCGCCGGCGGCCACTTCAACCCCCACGGCAAGAACCACGGCGGCCCCACCGCCTCGGACCGCCACGTCGGTGACCTCGGCAACGTCAAGACTGACGGCTCGGGCACTGCCAACATCAAGCTCCAGGGTGAGTGGGCGTGGGGTGTGTGCGGGGGCTGCTACGGGATGGTGTCTTGCCTCGCCGTAGCTGCGGGGTGTTGTCTTCCGTCGCCTTCCCCCGCCCTATCCATTCGCCTTGACTCCGCTCACACCCTCCAGACTCGCAGATCTCGCTCATCGGCGCCTACTCGATCCTCGGCCGCTCGGTCGTTGGTAAGTGCTGTGCCCCACGCCCCGCGCCCGCCCCGCTCACACCCCAGTCCACGCCGGCGTCGACGACCTCGGCCTCGGCGGCCACGCCGACTCGCTCAAGACTGGCAACGCCGGTGGCCGTGCCGCCTGCGGTGTCATTGGCATTGCCGCCTAAGTGCGTCGCGGCGGCGTAGCCGTCTGACGTTGATAGCAAAGTAAAATGGATGCAGCGGTCGTCGTGTCGTTGGGTTGGGTGCGGTTGGGGGGTTTCGCTCTCTGCACTAGTCGGCTTCATCACGTCATCGGCAGGTGCAGGGCGCGGGAGTATTTTCGGGTCGCAGGGCGAGTGGCGGCGGGTGCAAGATGGCGGCGGCGTAGTACTGCTCGGTGTGGTCGTCGTCCCCGTCGCCGTCGCCGTCGCCGTCGCCCCCGACGTCGCGCTTCAGGCGCCGCTGAGCGCGGCGTCGAGGATGTGGCCACCAACGGAGGTGGCAAAGTCGGAGAAGAAGCACGGCACAAGACAAGTCGCCACTAACGGCCCAAGCGGCGGTCCATTGGATGTGGCTGATCGTTGCGCCGTGGGCTCGAGCTCAGCGAAGAGGCTGTGGGCGCTTAAAGTAGGGAGCGCAGCCAGTGATCCAGAGTGATTGGTAGAGCACAACAGTTGAGGATGACGCCAAGAGGTGGGTGTCATCAGTGCAGTGTTCAGTGTCTTATGCGTGGCGGGATGAGGACCCGACCGAGTATCTGCCTAGCCACGGCAGGCAGAGGGGACAGCCGGTGGCACGACCAGGATCTGGACTACAGGTGTGTGGACGTCTGTTGCATGCTCACTGGGGAATCGGAGCATGCATGCACGCCTGGCTTGCAGGGAGACCAAGACTGGTTGTTGGTGGTTGTCGCTTCGTGCCAGGCTCACCCCACGTGCATGTGACCCTGACACGCCCCACCACGGCCAAGTGACGTCGGTCGGTCCCACTGTCGTCGTCGCAAGCGTGTACTGCTGCTCTCATCCACCTCCCCGTATCATCGTCTCCCTCCTCATCCACATCAGCAACCATGGCAGCGGGGTTGAAGAGTGAGTCGTGGTGTGCTGGTTCACGACGGCGCTGACGCTGCTCCCTTCTGCTATCGCCCGGACCGAACCGACCCCTCGACACCTGCTCTCGCCTGCCTGTCCGGTTTACACCACAGCCGTCATCTTCCTCGCGTTCGTCCTCGCCCTCGGGTTCCTCCTCGTCATCCTCAGCTGTGCGCTGTGGGCAAACTGGCTGCCGCTGTTGGTCGGTGAGTGTGCCGTGGGCCGGCAGTCGGCGAGCTGGCGTCGGCCGACGGCGGCGCGGCGCGGCGCGGCGCTTGGCGTTTCGCACTGCCCTGCGTGCGCTCCATCGCGACGGCGAGCAACTTCCCAACACGCCGACACGCCGACGCAGCCCGCTACCCCGTCACACAACGTCGCTCACACCCCCAGCTATCACGTTCGTTCTCGCACCCCTGCCCAACTCGATCTGCGGGCGGTGCGCGCGCGCAGACGACATCTCACCAGAGTACAACTCGGCGTATGTCGACTTTGGCCGCTTCCTGACCGGCGTGCTTGTGGTGAGTGGTGTGAGGAGGAGGGGTTTGAGGGGGCGTTGTGGGAGGCGGGGTGATGGGCCGTAGCTATCAACAACCTGCTAGCCTCTGCCACCGCCCGAACTACGCTAACCCCCCCAGGCCACCGGCTTCGCCCTCCCCGTCGTCCTGCAGCACTCAAACCTCATCCGCCCCGAGGCGTGCTGGATGTCGATCGGTGGCGGCCTGCTCGTCTACGGCACCATCATGGTCTACTCTGGCTGGTTTGGCTCGGGCAACGACGACGACTTTTAGGGGGCAGGCGGGACTGAGCGTCTTGGCTCCGTACGCGGCGGAGCAAGAGATAGGGCGGGGAAGAGGCCCGGCTGAACGGCGCCGTGACGTTGACACCCACGGCACACGCTATACCCGCAGAACACTGCTAATTCGATTCGATGCATTGCGTCTACATGCGTCGTGGCGGCGGCAGGGCGGTCGGTGATCTGTGTCCCTACTCCTCGACTCCACAGCTGCCGCCGTCCCGCCTGACGGCACTTTACTTATCTAGGCCAGGCGCTTCTGCTGCAGAGCGTGTCCCATGGGGTCTAGCATGCTGCCTACAAAGAGCCGAGCTACAAGCCAGAAGGTCATCGTCAGCGACTGGGATGCAGGCTCACAGGATGACGGGCATGCCACTGTCCGCCGAGCCGTCGCTGATCGGAGCCACTCTTGCGCCCAAGGCTAACGCTGACTCGCCGGGGACTGGCTCTTTTGAACTCGACAGGGCGAAGAGGAACGAGCAGATTCAAACATGGAAAACAGCTCTACCCACTCCCGTACATCTGACAGCTTTGCTGCCAGCGTTCTCTGAAGCACCTCGTCACAAATCAAGCCATGCATACGCCTGCACTGCCTGCCTTCCGTCCACCTCTCTCGCTATACATGTCTACGACGACCGCCCCGCTCACTTCGACGACCATCTCGCTCACTTCGACGACCATCTCGCTCACTTCGACGACCATCTCGCTCACTTCGACGACCATCTCGCTCACTTTGCGCTCCCGTTGGCACTGCCGTTGGCACTGGCCTTGGCGGTCGCCTCCTTTGTGGCCTCCTTTGTGGCCTCCTTCGTGGCCTCCTTCGTGGCCTCCTTCGGGGCCTCCTTCACGTCCTTCGCGGCCTTCTCCTTCGCGCGCTCCTTGTTCGCCGCGTCAATGTCTCGGACGAGGCCCTTGACTCCAGCCGCAAACTTGGTGTACGTCGCCGGGCCGGGCGCGAGAAGCGTCATCACCGGCGCAATGTGCAGGCCGTTCGGGTCCTCGAACACGCTCGTCTTGACACCCTCGTTCTTGAGTGTCTTGATAAAGCTGTAGATCTCGGTGCCCAGCATCTCGGTCGTGCCGACAGACACAAACACGGACGTCTTGCCGTCGACGAGGTTCTTGAACGACCCGGGCGGCTGGATGCCCGGCGAGACGAGCTTGGAGGCGGTGCCCGCGGGCGTCAGGTGGCGCAGGAGCGACGGCACAGTGTACCCCGCCCAGCGGTGGGACAGGTAGTCAGACCACGACTTGGGGTCGCGCTCAAACGACAGCGTCGGGTCGACCCACGGCGAGCAGAGCGCCAGGCCGCCGGGAGCAGTAAGACCCCACTCGCTCAGCTGGGTCGAGACGGCAAGCGACAGGTGCCCGCCGGCTGACTCGCCCATGAGAATAACGTTGGGCGGCTCAAACTCGAGCTCGCGCGTCACGTACTCCCACGCCGAGAGGCCGTCCTGCAGCTGCGCGGGCCACGCGGTGCCGGGCGAGGCCGTCTTGCGGTAGTTTGACGCTAAGCGTGTCAGCACACTCTTATCGGTTCCCCCCACGACCCCCGCCACTCACAGTACACTCGCGTGCGCGTGTCGCGCGCAATCTTGAGCGGGAACGGCGTCCACATCGGGTGGCCGATGACGTACGCGCCGCCGTGGTAGTAGATGATGATCTTCTCTCCCGGCTTGGCCTTCTCGGTGCCCTTGCCCTTTGCACCGTTGGGCGACAGGATAAAGCCGTACGTCTCGGCGGGGCGGACGACGGGCGGCGCGGCCGGCTGGCGCTTGGCGGGCGGCGCGGTGACGTTGGTGATGGTCACCGTCTTCTCGATGTCGCCGTACCGGATGAGCGGGCGGCGCGGCTTGTGGCTCGCCGAGTACTTGCCCTCGTTGGCGATGATGAACGGCGTGAGCCAGCGTGAGTCGCGCACGATGCGCGACATGAGGAACACGCGCAGCGTCTGCGGCGGCCGGAAGATGAGCCACAGGAGCACGTTGAACGGGGTCAGCAGCGCGACGATCGCCTGCGCTAGCAGCTCGAGCGCGATGCCGAACCGGCGCGGGATGCCGTTGGGCGCCTGGCGCGGCGCACCGCGGAACGTCGCTACGGGGTACACGACTGGGGCGGGCATGGTGTGAGTGTGTGGTGGCGTGGGGGGGTGAGCAGGGGACACGCATCGCCGCACCGAGACGCATGTTATATGGATGCTCGCCGGTCAGAGTTAGCCGGACACGCGTGCTAGTATCGGCCGCCGAGGTGCGCTAGCTGCTGGTCAGTTGCACCATCTTGATCAGACGAGCGAGGATGTGAGACAACTCGGTGATGGTCGAAATTCGGCCTTGGGATAGTGGACACTTGGCCGGGGTTGCGAATCGGCTGCGGCTGCGTCCTCGGCATGTGGGCCGCAGCGCCATCAAGGCGTGTTATCTCGCATGCGGCGCGTAGCGTCGTACGCGTCAAGGCCGCCGGTGACTCGTATGGGGCACTGGAGACATTCATCTACGAGTGGTGGCGGCGTGGCCGCTGCGGTGGTGTTATCCATCACAGGTGCAGGGAGTGTAAACACTTGAGCAGGGCCGTACACTGGCGACGAATCGCGGTCCAGGCTGGGTGAAGGGCAATCAATCCGGTGTATGCATCCTTGCAGGTGTCTCTGCCGCGGCAGGGGCGAGGCAATCAGTGGAGATGCGGACGGATCGGAGGACATAAACGAACCCGACCTGCTAACGCAGTCAGTGCTGCATCGGTCAGTCTTGTCCCAGCTGCATCAAAATCCCGGTGCGCTTCACTTCATGCCGATACATCGAGGCGTCCCACTCAGCTGTCCTTCTTGTCCTCGCTCTCCTCGCTGTCGTCGTCTCCCCTCTGCTCCGCGGCGTTCTCGCCCATTGCCAGCTCGATCTTGTCCGCAGGTTTGAAGGTAGGCACTTCGAGGTCAAGCTTCTCCGGCGCGGAGTCGTCTTTGTTGGCTGAGCTCGAGTTCTGCCACGGCTCAGTGTGGTTAAACGGGGTGCGCTTACCTTGGACTTGTCTGACATTTTCGCGACTTGATGCTGGATGACAGGATGCAGAGGTCGCTTCGCCCACCTTTAACTGCTCAGCTCACACTTGCATGCGTCTGGCCCGCTGGTATCAGTGGAGTAGGACATCACTCCACAAACATGAATGACGGCAACAAAGACGCGGCTAGCAGGGCCAAAAGACCATGCATGCCATGACGTCTCAGGATACCTGGCTGTCTTGGCACTCAACCCGGTCCTGTGTGGCTCCACTGGCGCAGAGGCCCTACCCCCTTTCGCAGCCGACCGACTGGCTCAAGCACAAACTTGTCATACTTGTGCTTCAGCTCAACATTCACCGCATCATGCCGAGGGCAGGCCCCCTCTTCGTGATTGCACTCGCCTGCCTCGTCGTCGCGGCGGGGGTAAGGGCCGCCCCTGCCCACGCTGTCGACCTTGCACCCCGGCAAGTGCAGCAGCACAGCGACCCTGTCGACTCACCGGCACCGACGACCACCGACGACGCGCCCACAGCTACCGATGCGACCCAGTCCGCGCCCGACGTGAGCAGTACCGACGCACCCGCGCCCGACGACGACAAGCCGCCCGAGTCGGAGCACAACCGCACCGTCAGCTACGGCATGGCGATCCTGGCGCTCGGCGCCGTCATCCTCTTCTACTCGGCCATCTGGCTCACCGCATGGCGGAGCAAGGTCGTGCGCGCCCGGCGGCGCGGCCAGAAGCCCGAGCGCCTGCGCGATTGGATCGCCCGCGAGATGTGTATCGGCGGCGAGGGGTGCGTTATTGGCCCTCGGCGGGAGGCTTCGGCAGAACACGACTACGAGCTCGTTGGGCGCGAGGGTGCAGCGCGGCCCAGGGCGCCAAAGGACTTGGGCCTGGTGGGTTTGCGTCTAGGACTGGGCTAACTGTAGTGATGCTGCAGGTGTCCTCGGTCACTCCGACACCTCCAAACGATCAGACCGTCAAGCAGTTTGTTAGATGGCGCCCGACACACAGCTCAACGCGCTAGGCCTCGTCCAGCGTTTCCACACAATCGCGACATCAAGCTGACGAGCTACGGCACGTCGAGACCGGTGAGCTGCATGAGCTGCCGCGGTGCTGCCACCGTCAACACGCACACGTCTCACCCGCCATGTGTTGTCGGCCCAACACTCACCGTCCTGCGGCAGAGCGCATCTCGGCGGGTTCGTGAGAGCGCCCTGCCCTCGACGCAACAGCATACAAATCACAAATGCATTGGCTTCCTCGACCACCTCTTATCTACCCAGAACCCAGCCTCAGTTCATACTTGCGCCCATGGTCGTGTACTAGCTTGGCATTTCAGGAGATGTCACGGAAGTCTCGTTGGGGTACCTCGCGAGGTCGAGTTCGACTTGAGCTTCGATGAGCCTGTCCATCTCGATGGGAGTGACCGGTACTATGCGGACAAGACTGTCCACAACGGCCTCGATCACACTGTGGCCGGCGTACGGCTCGCCCTTCTTCTGCGCGTCCGGTCGGTGATCGACCCGCTCGCCATGTATGGAAAACCTCTGCGGGCGGTTGAACGGGTTGACTCTCTTCATTTCCTCGGCGATTCGGTGGGCATTGCCAAACAGCTGGACAGGGGACGAAGGGTCCCATGTGTCGCGGTCCTCTGGTGTGGGCTGATTGCCGAGCGACAGCTGCAGAATGTCGTGGGCGATGCTGAAGGGCAAGCCAGCTTCTTCGAGTGCCGCGATGGTCTCTGCTGCAGCCTGGTCTTGAATTGGTGTTGGCAGAGGCTTGCAGTCGCCGGGGTCACTCGCACCGACACGCACAACGGCTGCTTCAATAATGTTGGCGAGACGTTGAAACGCGTCCAGGTTGAATGACAGATATTCTTCGTCTCGGGGTATGTCGGGGTCGTAGTACACTGGGCGGTGGTGGATCGAGTTTTTGAGGCGCAAAAACTCCCACTCGTCGCCGAGCACCTCTGAGTAGGGCACGCTTGCACGTTCAGCAGGTGGCTGACTTGGCATAACGTATTCTTCGGGAAGGGCATCCGCTGCGATGCGCGAAGGGCCGAGGACGTAGAAACGGCAGAAGGAGGCTGCCACGACGGCGGTACCGTAGACTGCTCCGCTGATTTCGTTGGCTGCGAGAAGGCGGAAGAGAGCGAGTGCGATGGTATGCCGGGCCACAAAGCTCCCAACTGCGGGAACAATAATGTTCTGAGTTTCTTCTTCAGAAACTTGAGGGAACGGGTGCGCTAGGCGCTGTGTGAGGGAGAACTGCAATCTGAGGTGCTCCCGGAGCAACGCAGAGTTGGCGCCTAGTCCGCCTGCAACTCGCGCTGCAAAGTCGTCAAGCTCTTCAGAGATGCCGAATGATCTGTCGTCGCTGAACCACCATTGCGGGTAGGCGCCGACCTCCAAGATGCCGTCCAAGATGCCACGCACCGAGCGCCGACCGTCATTGACTTGGGCGAGGACCCCCAAGCTCCGCTTGGGGTCAAGTGACGACGATGGGTACCATCCGGCAAGCCCTCGAGCGTACAACTTTTCGGCCACGGCAACGCGAGTGTCGGAGAACAGTCGTGCTCCTTCGAAGACGGGAGTGCTGGGCGAAAGGTAGTCGACTCGGTGACTGTCGAGTGATATCATGATTGGCTGTAGTTGGGCATCGGCTGCGTTGGGCTCATGGAACCCGGGGGGCTCGTTGGACTCATCCGACTCGTTGGGTTCGTTGGGCTCATCGGACTCGATGGGTTCATCGGATTCGTTGGGCTCTCCGGAGTCGTTGGGCTCATCAGACTCGCTGGCCTCATCGGACTCGTTGGCCTCATCGGAATCGCTGGCTTCATCGGACTCGCTGCCCTCGTTTTCGGGCTCAGTGGGGAGCTGCAGGCGACTGACCATGCTGTCCAAAACGGCCCTGTACGCTTCACGGAGTTGCCGCTGCGGGTCCCAATCGCTCTCGCTGTGGGCAAGATTGACTAGATATGACATAGTAGTCGAATGGCGCAGGCCCACATCTTTCCACACAGACACCTCAAATTCCTCTCGAGTGTCAGTCAAGATGCCCCTCTTGACAGGCCGCTGGTGGCCGTGCACGTAGAACGTGTTGGAGAGAGGCGACGCCCCTGTACGGATGGGCTTGAGGGTAGTCATTGTGCGATGGTGGTTGTGAGTTGGAGGAGAATGTTAGTAGTGAGCTCCGCATACTTGTTGTCGTCGAGCAGCAGTGTCTTTGAGGCAGTGATCCCTCGTCGTGCGTGTTTCAAGCCGGCGGCCTCCTCAGCCCATGCCCGCCATCGTCTGCGGTCACGGGGCACACAGGCCCGTTGTTGGGAACGCTGGGCTCGAATGGAACACAATAGTGGGGTGGGTGTGCACCGCCTAGACGACTAGACTGGGCCGCTGTAAGCGCGTCTGCCGTCCCGCCAGGCAAAGGTGAAAGAGTGCAAGACAGCGGTCACCACTCGGGCAACACCGAAATGTTGCTCTCAACAGCCGGGCAGCCGGTTTCAACCGCCGCGCTGTGCACCCTGCTCACCTTATCAAGTCGCAGTCACCGCGTCCATCAACACCACCGCCGTCGTGATCGGAAAGAAGCAGCGTGAAGCGTGCACCAGGCGCGTGCATGCCGTGCCCACCTCCCGACACGTCGGACGAGCACAACCGGGCCCCGGAGCGGTGTACCGCAGTGTGCGGATCACTACAAGCGACCTCTCCCGACGGGCGCCATGCCGCATTGCACCCCTATCTCACGACCAATCTATTTCACGCCAAACGACCTGATAAGCCACCCGGGCTTCCACGCTGTGCAGCGACAACAACCCATCTTGAATCAACACTGTCGTTCAGAGCTGCCCCGCATTCTCCGTGCGTGATTCCTTCTCACTCCCTTGGCCTTTTACCCCGACATTTGTGTTATCCATCGCGCCCACCGCCTGCCAAGCACGTTTGAGACACGACACTGTAAGCGATGCCCCCAGCGCCCAGGTCCAGCGACCGCCCTGCCCCACGCCCTCGATCAAGGGCTGGATGCTTGGTATGTCGGACACGGCGCGTAAAGTGCGATGAGGGTAGGTTGCAAGCGCGTGTAAATGGCGTCACTGACGTCGTCTTCTAGAACAGCCAGCATGCGGTCGCTGTCGCAAGTTCAACGCCGAGGTGGGTGGGATTGCAGCCATCGACGCGCGCCAAGCTGACCCTTTCGACAGTGCCGCTACCCCGACAAGAAGCAGTTCAGCGATGCCAAGATCGCCCAGTCGCTGGCCAGCCGACACGAGTACCGTCTCAAGCTGAAGCGTGAGGCCGGCGTAGTCAGCCAGGGAGCAGTGGATGTACCGGAAACCAAGCCTGCGCGCACGGCCGCACCGCCGCCGCCGCCCCCGCTGACCGTCCATCACCACCGCTCCAAGAGCGAGAGCAGTCAGTCGCCCGTGACACCGGTCTCGCGTCACTCGGGCGAACATGGCCAGCGTGCAGACTGCCCCTGCTGCCCGTCTCCCGTCTCGCGCGAGCGAGACTGGTTCAAGTTTGAGGCTCCAGCCGCCCTCTTCCGCCAGACTCGCATGGGCAAGTTCTACAACGGCCCGACGGATCCACCGTCTATTTTCATGCAGTGGTTTCCGAGCGATGTCGAACGACGATGTGTGCGTGGTTGTGTCTCGCGCTGGTGTAGCTGACGTCCCAGTTCCACCACTGCCTCATGTACACCCTCTCCATCATGGTAACCAGCGAGAAGAACAACCCGTGGGTCGAGCACGTCGCGAGACTGTGCTTCCTGCCTCAAGAGACGCCGAGCACAAGGGCATTGAAGTCGGCCTTGCTGTCGTTTGGCGCGACACATCTGTACAGGTGTGGACTTGGCATTGTTCTGATGCTGACGCTACAGTATCCAGCTGAAGAATCCTCAGCAAGCAGACGACGCCGACTATCACGGCATTGCGCACCGACACCGCGCACTGAGCGCGTGTGGGCTGAGAGAAGTTATCAAGGGCGGTGGGCCCGAGGTGGAGAGCGACACTTTTCTCGCTGCAGCATTGACGCTCCTCATGTGCGACGTCTTTGCCGCGAGTACGCACTGGCGCGAGATATGGCGATACGTTGTCATGTCCGTACGTCGTCGAGGCGGGCCCAAGGAGATGCTCTTTGGCAGTGGTCAAGCACCAAACCCACTGCGCAGACTCCTCATCGGCCACGTCGCATTCTGGGACTTTGTTGGTAGGTCTCGAGCTGTCAGAACGGCAGCTGACGCCAGTGTCGCTCAATACCATGACCGCCCCGGCGCTGCTCACAGGCGACCTGGCGTGGTGGGGACAGCTTCGAGCCATCGGGCCCATCTCATCCTCCTCCGACCTCGAGTGGCATTGGCTCGAGAACTTTACGGCGATGCATCCGGCGCTGCTTGCAATCTCGACAAACGTAGTGCGCTGCGCCGCCGAGCGGGCCGAGTTGGAGCGCGTATCCGGTCCTGTGCAGCTCAACGAGATGCAGATCCCAACCACTCAAAGCACACCGCCTAGGGAGCTCGAACTTTCACAGCGCGCAGCCAATGTGAAAGCCGAGCTGCATCGGTGGCGCTACGACAACCCGACAGAACTGTCATCGCTACGCGTTCAGATTGGCTCGCTTGCGCTATGGCACGCTAGCCGTATCATCCTTCTCACGCAAGTCTACTCGTACAACAAGATGAATCCCGACGTCCAGGCGAGCGCACGGGCCGTCATCGAGATGTGCTTCGAGGCTGGAGACAAGCCCGAGTTTATGCAGATTGTAAGTGGGCGTACGTGCGCGTGCGGGGAGCTCGTGCTGGGTGCGCGGGGAGCCCGTGCTGACGTCCCAGCCCCTCATGGTCGCGTGCTCGGTTCTCGAGGACCCTGAGCAGCGTGACAGTGCCCGTGCCATCTTCAAGAACATGGAGTATGTGGCCGTGTTTGAGGTCCAGTCGCTCCAGTTTGTGTCAGAAGAGTGCTGGAAGCGCATGGCCGATGGGGTTGATGATGAGGGGTGCCGCTGGCCAAATGTCATGACCGAGACGGGGAGGGCGACTTTGATTTGTTAGCTATGTTGTTGGACGCTATGTTGTATGCAGGTAAATCTGTGCGGGCAATGCCAACGAGGTGTTCAAATACACTTCATAGCATCCCCAATCGTTCATGCTCTATGTCTACACCCCATCCGATCTTAGTGGCCATGGTCGTCCCCATCCTCAAGCCGCTTGAGCGATAATCGGCACTCGTCCTCCCAGTTACTCCGGCTGACGATCACCCACTCGAGGAGGCCAACAAGATACAACGCGACACACTGGCCGATCCAGAGACCCTCAAGCCCCCAGCCGTGGAAGGCGAGGTAGATACCACCCGGGAGGGCGGCGCCGTAGTAGCTTGCGAGGTTGACGGTTGCGCCGATCCACTGCTTGCCCATACCACGGAGCGCTCCGCCACAAGACCCGTTGAGGCCGTCGGCGATCTGGAACAGGGCGACGTATGGCATGATGTCGGCAACAAGGCTCACGACGCGGTCGTCATCGTTGAAGATGCGTCCGAAGACGCTGCGCGTGGCCATGAGCACGACGAGAACGAGCGTGCCCATGGCGATAGAGAGGACGGCGGCAGCGTTGGCCGATCGAGCGGCGCCGCGCGGCTTCTGCGAGCCGAGGAGGTTGCCGACTCGAGACGACGCCGCGACGCCCAGGCCGAACGGGATGGTGTTGATCACCTGGTCGGCCGTCATGATGACCGACTGGGCGGCGAGCGGGATGGTGCCGAGGCGCCCTGCGGCAAGCGCGACGATCTCAAACGCCCACCACTCGGTTCCGACGTGCACTACGCCCATGATGGCGAGCTTGGCGAAGGGCACCATGTTCTGGGTGGCACGGCGGAGCTGCAGGCCGCCCCAGCACTGCCAACCTTCGACGAAGACGGTGTAAAACAGCAGGCAGAAGAACGACAGCCAGTATGAAATGCCGGTGGCGAAGGGCGCGCCGTACAGGCCCATCTTGAGACGGTACACAAACATGTAGTTGAGGTAGGCGTTGAAGGGAGCGGTGAGGCAGAGGACATATGTGGCGGGGCGATAGATTCCTGGAGGGTGTCAGTGGTGGAACAGGTGCAAGCGGGACGGCACTACTAACCCTGGGCCTGGAGGTACTTTTTGAGCGACTCGAACCAGACGTATCCGAGGCCGCCGGGGATGAGGACACGCAGGAACATGGCGCTCTGGATGCAGATAAACTCTTCTTGGCCTAGAGAGCGGAACACGGGCTCGGAGAACCACCAGAGGGTCGCGACGACAAAGTAGAAGCCGGAGAGAACGATGATGCCACGCTGGAGGAGCATGCCGAGGTCGTGCTTGTTGGTTGAGCCGGTAAACGCACTCGATCCGAGAGTGTCGAGCGCGGTCGTGCCCCCGAGAGCAATAAGCCACGCCGTCGCCATTGCAAACATGTAGCTAAAGGCGGCAGTCGCCAGTGCCTCGGGGCTCAGCCGACCCACAATCAGTACCGAGCCCGTCTGGAGCGAGTTCTGCAGCGTGTACGCCAGAATGACTGGGATCGAGGCCTTGAGCAGGATGACCGTCTCGGCGAGATACTCGCGCGCCTCGTGCATGCGAGACAGCGGCGCATCCTTGTCGTCGTTGCTGTTCGCGATGAGCGGCGTGCGCTCAGTAGGTTCCGGGTAGTAGGTCGACATGGTGCGTGGTGCGTGAGAGTGCCACATGCATGCCACCGGTCCGTGTGTCTTTATGCGTGCGGCCTAAGTGACTGCGTGTACACTCGGTCTCGGTCTGGAAGACTTGGAGCGCCGATAGGGCCGGTGTGTGCGACATGCCCCGTTATCGCGCCCCGCGGAGATAAGGATTTGGAAGAGTGCGACGCCACTCTGGGCGAGGTATCCGTGTGGCGAGGTAGCCATCTTCGTTTCGCTTTGGCCTCGATATCCGTGTGCATGGCCTCATGCTGCTGCGACGTCTCGATCAATCCCGATGCATACCGGGCAATACTGGCATCAGTTTAGGCTCATTGGGCCGAGGGGAGCTGGCTATTCGCCTAGAGTACTTTGCGACGAGGTTGACAAGTTGAGCCAGTTGAGCCGGGCAGGCGTCATCAATCGGCCAAGTCGAGACCATGCCGGCCTCGGCTCACGTATAAGAATAGGATGCTGCGCGACTGTGGCCATCATCACCATCCGAGTCTAACCCGATCATGCTTCCTCATCTCGCCCTCCTCTCCACCCTCGTAGCCCTTGTCTCTGCCCACCCCGGCGGCCACAAGCACGACGAACAGACCGTCCTCCAGGGCGCCCCCGAGTCGCTCTGGTTCAGCCAGTACAACCGCCTCCCCGGAGACGGCGGAACCCAGGCCGACGCCGTCTTCTCGGGCATCACGACCTTTGGACGCCTGCCTTACAAGAACTGTCTCGCCGACCCGACGGCCCAGTACGACATTGCCTTCATCGGCGCGCCGTTCGACACTGGCACCTCGTACCGTCCCGGCGCGCGTTTCGGTCCCTCGGGCATCCGCCAGGGCTCGCGCCGTCTCAACCTGTACGGCGGCTACAACGTGCCTCTCAGCGTCAACCCGTTCAACTCGTGGGCGACGGTGATCGACTGCGGTGACATCCCCGTCACCTCGTACGACAACACCTACGCCCTCAAGCAGATCGAGGAGGGACACTACAACCTCCTCTCGCGCCCGCCCAGCACCAACGCCTACAAGCCTGGTCCGGCTCGCGACGGCAAGACCCTCCCCCGTATCATCACGCTCGGCGGCGACCACACGATCACCCTCCCGCTGCTTCGCTCGATCAACAAGGCCTACGGCCCTATCAGCGTCATCCACTTTGACTCGCACCTCGACACCTGGAAACCCAAGGTGTTTGGTGGATCGCCCAGTGACGTTGCGGCCGTCAACCACGGCACTTACTTCTGGCATGCCGCCCAGGAGGGTCTTCTTTCGAACCACTCCAACATCCACGGCGGTATCCGCACCACCCTCTCGGGACCTAGCGACTACGAGAACGACGGCTATTGCGGCTTCGAGATCGTTGAGGCTCGCGAGGTCGACACGATCGGCACCCAGGGCATCATCAAGCGCATCCTTGACCGTGTTGGCACCAAGAACCCCGTTTACCTGTCCATCGACATTGATACCCTTGACCCTGCTTTCGCTCCTGCCACCGGCACTCCCGAGACTGGCGGCTGGTCGACTCGTGAGCTCCGCACCATCCTCCGTGGTCTCGAGGACCTCAACCTCGTCGCTGCCGACATTGTCGAGGTTGCTGTGAGTGGAAAAATGCTGCCCGATACTCCTGCTGACATTACAGCCTGCTTACGACACCAACGCCGAGCACACCACCATGGCTGCCGCCGATGTCCTCTACGAGGTCATGAGCATCATGGTCAAGAAGGGCCCCTTGAGCGACATGGTTGGAAAGAAGTAGTTTAGCATAGGGGGTTGAAGCTAGCAAGTGGATAGAATGCACCAAGAATCTGCATCGCATCGGGTGTTGAGGATGACTTTGTGTCTGGGTTGTCTCAGTGTGGCAGCATGAGGAGTGTGACGCGTGCTCGGTGACGCAAATGGCGCGGATGTAGAGACGTCTTCTGTCGCATGGAAAGTTTTTTGACCAACTCCGCGAGGACCACGAATGTGTGCAAGCTGCCAATCAAGCTAGGATAGAGCTTCAGCAGACTTCCAAACTCAACAACTGGCACCACACACCACCTTCCTACTCCCAGACAGAGGTGCATCGTGCGGACAATCGGCGGCCCCGGCCGCCCGCAGCCCCCGAGAACAATAGTGTCTAAAATTACTCTTGACCCTGCGAAGCACCCACCAGCCTATGACCAGCACATCTCGCTTATCGCCAAGACTCTCAGCAGGGATACCTCGCCCGGGCCTCCTCCTCGCGACGACCAATGCAGACGTGGATTCCGCGTAGCCCCGCAGCAGCAACGCCTCTCCACCCGCGGCTAGCTCGCCCCGATAGTGCGGGGGACCGCGAGCCCGGAGATCACGCATCAGCCGGGGTACCGCGGCCCCCGAAATAGTCCTTTTCCAGACAACACTAGGCGGGATGCCTCGCCAACGCCACACCGCTCCTTATCGCGCCGCACGGAAGCATTTTAACCGGGTCTTATCTGGTGGCGCGTTTTCACCGCCGACTACACGCATGCACGCACTCTCACAACTAGTTCTCATGCCTGGGCATGCCGTGAGCAGTGTCGAATAGAGAGTGCGCTCGCTCCACGTGCCAGAAATCGGTCGATAGCTCCCCGGCCGACGACAGACGCCTTATCTGAGGTGGCACTCGTCGCCATTGTGGCTACGGGCTTCCGATATCGACCGCTGTGTGGGATACAGGTGGTGTGGACGTCCGTACAAAAGCACACTGCGGGTACATCAACAGAAGCAACAACCACCTCCCACCATGGGAATTCGAGTCAAGTCACCATCTATCGTCGACACCATGCCCACTCTGCCGCTCTCGGGCGAGTCCACCCCGCCGCTGGAGGAGAAGGACAAGTCGGGTCCTACCACCCTCGTTTCCATCAACTCTGCCGCGGCTGAATCAAACCCACATCTCATCAAGCAGTTCAGCTGTAGGTTTTGTGCCGTTTTCCAACTCTAACGACAGTCTTTTCGTCCCTTGGAATGGCATTTGTTATTCTGAACGTGAGTGAACTCTTTTGCGCAGCAAACTGACGCCAGTCTTGGATTATCGCAACCATGACTCTAAATGTGGTGGGTATTGCGCTAAATTTTCTGACCAAACTGACCCTAGTAGGGAATGGCACAAGGTGGCCCTGTCGTCGTCCTCTGGGGCGAGCTCATTGCCGGCGTCGGCCAAGTATCCATCGCACTGTGTCTTTCCGAATTGTGCTCCATCTGGCCGTCTCCGTCGGCCCAGTACGGCTGGACATATCTCGTCTCGCACGTAAACCGCAGCCTCACGACAACAGCCACACCGACACGGTGGGGCACAATTTTGAGCTACTATGACGGCTGGCTCACCTGGGCCGGATGTAAGTTGACCCGTCACAGTGCTCAACTCACCACCAGGGTGCATCATGTGCAGCGGCGCCGCGTCCGTCACAACCAACATGACCTACTACCTCGTCTGCTTTTGGAACCCCGACTTTGTGCTCGAGCCGTGGCAATTTTTCCTGCTTTACGTCCTGTGCCTCACTATCTCGCTCGTCATCAACACGTTTGCGAGCAGGCACCTGCACATGTTTGATTTTATCGGCATTTTTTGGCTTGCAGGTGGAGCTATTGTTCTCATCGTCGCGACGCTCGCCTGTGCCGGTACCAAGAACACCGAGCCCAAGTTCCAGACGGCAAAGTTTGTTTTCACGACATTCATTAACGTGAGTTGTGGTGGGAAACCGAGCTGACGGCAGGACTCGGACTGGGGCAACTTTGTGCTCTTCATGACCGGCATGGTCCAGCCGACGTTTACTATTACGTGTTGTGAGTGCTCCGACGCGCCTTGGCCCAACTGACCGTATAGTCGACGCCGTCGCGCACGTCATTGACGAGATGCCCAACCCCCGCCGCGACGCCCCACGCTGCATCACCGCCACCGTCGTCTTCGGCTGCATCTCGACATTTATCGTCGTCCTGTGCCTCTTGTTCACCATCACCGACATCGACACCGTCGTCAGCAGCACGGCCGGTCCGCTCGTGACCATTCTGTACCAGGCGACCGGGAGCCGTGTGGGGGCGACGTGCCTCACGCTCATCCCGTACATCGGGACCCTCGTCGGCTCTCAGGCGACACTCACGACAGCCAGCCGCATCACGCTCAACCTCGCCGAAGACGAGGCGATCGCGTTCTCCAAGTTCTTCCGCCGAGTCAACAAGCGCCTCAATGCGCCGATCCCTGCCCTGTTCGTGCCCTGGTGTGTCAGCGTCGTCATCGGGCTCCTGTACCTCGGCAGCTCGGCCATGTTCAGCTCTATTCTATCGACGACGCTGGTCGCACTGGGTATTTCGTACATAATTCCCAGTGAGTGGACCTGCTTGACGCCGCTGACCCCCAGTCATCGTCGTCGCGATCAAGGGCCGCAACACCATCCTCGAGCTCAGGCCGCAGTTCTCACTCGGCAAGATCTTTGGCGCTGTCTGCTACGCCATTGCCATCTCCTGGGGACTGTTCACCGCTGTCATGTTCTGCTTCCCCGCCACCTCCTCCGTCGATGGCAGCACAATGAACTACACCGCACCAGTCATCGGCGTCGCCATGCTACTCGCCACGATCAACTGGTTCCTGTACAGCCGGAAACACTACTCTGGTCCACAGGTAGTGGACCAGCTGACAGAAGCCGAGTTCAAGGTATAGATATGGGTGTAGTATATGCATAGATTCTCGTCGGTACAACGACTATTTAGGTGTGGTGAGAGTAACAACGCGCCTTGTCCATCACTGTTTGACACCCCGCACTACTTCGTTGACGCGGGATTGCTCGACCGCCGCCTGCGAGTGACCAGCCAAGCGAGCGCACCAATCAGCGCCACGCCGACGACACTGCCGACGACGATACCGGCAATCGCTCCGCCGGAGAGTTTCTTCTTCTTGGGAGCGTCACAGGGCAGAGCGTTGTCACAGGGCTGGCCAGTGGGCATGACGGCCGTGTCAGCCGCCAGCTTGACGTAGTACGGGTCGCCGGCACCCGTGGCAATCTTGTACGCAGCAATCGCAGGGAAGCTGGAGCTGTAGTCGAGCGCAGGCTCTGACTGGACCCAGTCGTCACGGTAGTCCCAGAATTCGTCCGATTTGAGCGGGCCACCCGGGATCGCGCCGTAGATGATGTACGGCTCGGTCGGCGGGTCGTTGCGCACGTCGAGAACGTTGTCGCCGCCAGAGGCGGGAGCGGTCTGCGGGTTCTTGGGCGAGTTGGGATGCAGGCCGACCATGTACGGGCGGTTCATGGGGTTCTTGCCGAGGATGTAGTCGATCTGGGTGTCGGCAAACGCGCGGTAGGTCGCCGTCTTGTTGGCCGATGACGCGAGTGGTGCATAGCGCAGCATCAGGTGGACGAGGGCGATGACGGGCTGCAACGTGTTGTTGTCCGAGTACGGGCTGTAGTAGACCAGCCCGGCCGGGGTCGTGCCGCCCGGCGCGACTTGCACGGGCGTCAATCCACCGGTGCCGTTGTTCCCGGCGACAATGTAGTCAAAGTACGCCTCGGCCTCTGTCTGCCAGCCAGTGAGGTTGTTGGCGAGACCGGCACCAGCCGCAAGGTTGGGGCGCGCCGTGGCGATCTCGGCAAACAGCACATACAGGGCCGGTGTGCGCCCTTCCCAGCACCACGCGCCACGGTACGCGGTCATGTTGTACTTGACGTACGTGTTGTACGCGTCGGCATAGTACGCCGAGTCGTTGGTGGCCGCAGCGAGGGAGAGGGCGGCGACGGCGAGCGTGTCGTTCCACCCAGTGCTGACGTACGCATCACCGATCTCGGGGACACTGTCGCTGAACGTCGCCTTGGTGGTCGTGTTGGCGACGTCGTACAGCGTCTTGGCGTGGGTGAGCAACGTCGCGGAGTAGTTTGCGTCCTGGAGCGATGTCGGGGCGAGCGCGGCAGCAGACGTGTTCCACAGGCTGCCGTCATAGGCCATCGCGCCGATGGCGAACGCAGCGGCCGTCGACGTCCAAACGTCGGTGCCGGGGTGCGTGCGGTTGACTGGGAACGCCGGCCGCGGCAGCGGGATGTTGAGGTCGCCGCCCCAGTAGTCGTTGTCGAGCGTCGTGTTGCCGACCTGCACGAAGAGCGTGTCGTTGGACGGGTGCGCCTTGATGAGCCAATCGAAGCCCCAGCGCAGCGTGCCGTCCATGTACGCGGTCTGGTTGGAGAGGTCGAAGCCCGGCCCGAACGACAGCGCCCCCCACGACAGGGCGAACATGGTGAAACCGAACGGGTACGTGCACTTGATGTACTGGGGCGTCAGCGGGGTTGGGCCAAGCAGCTTACATCGCCGGCGTCGTGGAAGCCACCGCTGAGGTCGAGGCCCCAGTCGCTGCCGTCGCTCAGGAGAGTGGTGTTGCGCCATGACACGCGGTTGCCGTACGCCCCGAGGCTGAGGTTGCCGCTGCGCTGAGCGTCGTAGAAGTAGAGCGAGTTGCCGAGCGCGGTTGACCACTGCTTGTTCGGCCCAGACGACCCGGCCGCCGCGGCGACGAGGCCATCAGTGGCCGGAGGGGGCATCCACACTGGCCCCGAGGGCTTGACCTGTGCCGCTGCAAGCGGCGCTACTGCGACGAGCGCTCCTACGACCGCGAGGGAGAGCATGGCAATGGATCCTGTTGGGGCCAGGCCAGACCGCAACAGACAAGCTGGTTATAAACCAAGACTTGTGGCCGTATCTGTACAAGCTCTGCCCATCGCGCTGTTCCGTCTTAGCCGGGCCAACTGCCGGTGCAGCAAGGTTGAACTATCGGCCCGGGCTCAGGACGCTGTATGTCGCATTAAATAGATCATGATTCGTCCCGGCGACTCGCCCGAGCGTTGCGGTTGTGGGACACCGGCCTCTGCTGCGGGGCTGCGGCCGTCAGTCTGCGGCACTCGGCGTATCTGTTATCGGCCGCAGCCGGGGAGGCGCACGGCATACCCGGTGTGAGTGGGGGCGGGGGTGGGGATGTCGGCTGGGCTGGTGACAACCTGCGTGACAGCTTAGGCTTGAGTGAGACTTCGGTCTCAGTTGACATGTTGTGCACGACGGAGGTAGGTTTCAATCTCAGCCTGCGGAGACTTGCGGTACTTACAAAACGAGGGTGGCTCAATTTGGGAGGGAGTGAGATCTTGCTTCAGCGCTTCTCTCCGCTGTCCTCGCCGAGTTCATTCGCCGTCGGCAGAGAGCGCTCTCGGCGGCACCGATGCACAGCAGCTCACATGACGTTATGCTCACTACCTGATGCCTGATCTCGTCCACCACCCCGCAACCCCGCTCAATCTACACAACCACGTGTCCCCCCTGTTGCCTCACGTGGTGTGTCGCGGCTTGGCACTGCCTGCAGCCTGCAGCCTGCCTTCAGCACGCCTGCCAAGGTACCCGCAAGCACCACTTCGCAGCAAACTCCACAAAGGCCTCGAGTCGCGGCCAACTTAGTTTCCAGCACCTCACTCTTTCGTCTCTCGACACCAATAAACATCCACTCCATGGCCACGCTGATCAGTCGCTGGCCGCCGTTCTGATAAGGCCATGTTTGTTTTGACCGCCGGGAAGATCAGGGTGAGTTCTGGGTGAGCCAGGAGGTGGCGCTGCGGGGAGGAACGCTTGGTCCCCAAGTGTAGTTTCCGTCGTCACCGAGCGCGAGTGCTCGCTCTAGCGATGCCGGATCACTCGGGCAGTCTGCTTATCGTGCCGCCGCTCACCACCGCCAGGCGAACGAGATCCAGTCATGCGTCGCGGCGGGGTGCTCCATCGTCAGCTGTCTCGTGGTCATCGGCCTGGCGCTCTGGGTCTACTCGGTGCGCTCTGCGCGCAACTTTCTCGACCGGATCAGTTTTCGCCTACTCATTCATGCGCTCGGGTTTGAGGTCCTGTACGATATCAGCTACCTTGTTGTGACGGCGGTGAGTGGCGCGGATGGCGGTGCACTCGTGTCCAGATGGAGCGGCAACGAGCTGACGACTCCAAGCCTGGAATATCGGGTCGGACTCCACCGCGCGTATGCTCGGCCTTTGTTTACTTCATGATGGCGTACATGTGCGTGTACGTTCAAGTGTTTTGATGCGGTGCACGCTGACGTGGCAGCGTAAACTACCTTGTGTCGTTCATCGCCGTCAACCTCGCCATCACGATCGTGTTTGGGCTGAATCCGATCCGGCTGGGTGCGTGGTGTTCGTGCTCAAAGCTGACCGAGCAGGCCTGGAGAAATGGTACATTGGCACCTCGGTGTTCATTGGCATGTTCATTCCCATCGTCCCTGCAGCGCTCGGGCACTTTGGGTATGACCCGGTGCTGGATGTTTGGTGAGGATCGGCGGCGGGGGTTCATGAGTCTCGACTGACGCCCACCTCCAGCTGGATCAAAGCCACCAACGACAAGACAAGAATGCGAAACTTTGTGCTCGACCTGTACCTGTGGCAGCTGCTGTCCTGCCTGTATGCTGTTGCCGCCGTCATTGCTGTGAGCAGGACCGTGCCTGCGCGCACATAACATGTCTGACGCATCACCACAGACGCTCATCACGCTCTTCCGGCAAGGGCGGGCGACATCTCGCGCGGTTGCAGGGACCGACAGCCTCAATCTCACCATGGTCAGCGGCGAGGAGTCCGTCTCGACAGACTCGCGGGACAAGCCGGCTGCCAAGGCCGGCTTTATCACACGCATGGTCCGGCGGCGCAAGGAGAAGAAGTATCGCAAGCGAGCCCTCGGGAGGTTAGAGGACAGATTCGTCAGCATCGCCCTGCGCATCGCGGCATACCCCATCTCGCTGGTTATTGTCAACTGCGGTATTGCAAGTGAGTGGAGGCAGCGAGTGGAAGCAGCAGAAACCACCGTGCTCCCACGCTGACGTCTCAGTCGGCGACCTGTACATCTCGTCCACGGGCGGAGTCAACTCGCCGCAAGAGTACGGCCTGTACGTCTTCTACTACTTCCTCTATGGCGCGAGAGGCTGTGTGTTTGTGCTGGTGAGTGACGTCGTGGGCGCCCTCTGCTCACACCTCCCTAGCTATGTGTCTTTGTCGACCCCTGCCTTATGAACGGGCTTCGTGCAGCTTGGGCGGCGACTTTCCCCAAAGAGTCACATCACGACAAGTCTGAACCCAAGATCGACCTTGCTTCGTCGTCGTCAAACCCAGTCCATCCAGGAACCCACGCACTGTCTGCCCCCGTCCCCAACCCGGACGCGCACGAAGCAATGGACAGCGGCAGCAGCAGCCACAAGCCGCCCCCGAGCGGCGGGAGCGGTGGCGACATGGGCTTCATGCAGGCGTTGTTTGAGCTCGACGGCGAGCCCGAGCCCAGCCGCGTCACGCAGGTGTGGGACAAGGACAAGGTGGTCAGCGAGAAGGACGACCTGGCGCTCGAACCAGCCAGGGCGCTGCCCAAGCGATCCAAGCTGTTCGGTATCCGCTGGAAGAAGCCAGCACACAGCGACCACCACGAAGCTGGCGGCGCTGCCGGCGGCAGCGGTAAGCTCAACCTCGTGACCAGCAACCACTCGAACAAGGCTCCACCGAGCCCTCGCCCCACTCCCAACCTCAGCCTCGCGACGCCGGCGTCACCCCATGCCCACAGTCCACCGTCGAGCAGACCTCCGAGCCGGGCGACCATCCAGCCGAGCCGCAACACACCCCAGTCGGCCGGCTCGCCAACGCAGTACTCGAGCGCCTTTGCCGGCGTGCCGCTTGGCGCCCTTCCGCTGGGCCTCGACGACGGCGCCGACGATGTCGTCAACCGCGACGCCCTCGACCACGCCAAGACGGTCGCGGCGCTCGAGCGGCTTCTCGCATCTCCCGAGACGCCCGGCAGTATCGGCAGCGGGTCGGGCATCGTCGACCGGCTGGCGCTCGTCGACAAGCTCAGCCGCCGGCTCGAGCGAGCCGAGGGGCGTCGCGCGGGGCACGAGTCTGCGTCTGGGTCGGCCACGCCCCGCAGCCCTGTATCGGGAGGGCCGTCGCGTATCACGTCGCCTGTGGACGGCGCCGTGCCCCACTCGGTGTCGCACAACACTGACCCCCGCCGGGCGTCGCTTGCATCGGGCATGGGCGGCGGCACCATCGGCCGTGGGCGTGCGTCTGGTATCATGTCGCCGCGCAACGCCGAGGAGGAGCGGCGGCAGCGGCGTGACCGGGCGATGGAGCTGGCCGAGCGGCTGTACGAGGAGCTCGAGGCGCAGCTTTAGTGCGGGCCGCGGCGCGGCCGCGGTGGCGTGGTTGATGGCGGCGTGGGTACGTGAGACCCTTCAGGCGTTGCAGGTGTATTGATAGACACACCCCTTCTAGACATAGTACTATATAATGAGTCGAGAGTGTATGATGTATAGGTGTTTTCGAGTATGCGCGGCAGGTTGGGGGGTTCCTGCCGTCTTTAGACGATGCCATCCTAGCCTTGCGCCCAACCTCGTCGTGGTTAGCGCTGCCGCTGCCGCTGCCTTGTCGCGATTGCTTTGCTGTCCAAGTCGGTTTGCCCGCTGCGGCGGTCATGCATCCCTTGGAGGCTTTCAGGGGACAGTGGACTGGCGGAAACGAGATCCTAATGCTGTCGCAAGTCGTTTGTATTGGCCACCCAAACCACCTTAGAAACATGTCACGTGACTCTTAGAATTCGGGAGGTAGTTTGTATTATTTTTAGGCATTGCGGTGTCGCCTTGTTGCCTGAAAGCCACTGCGCACGGCCCGAAAATAGACAACACGCGTGGTGGGTGGTGGCCATGGTGCGCGTCGACGCAGTCAAAGCCTATGCCTTGCCTGGCCTGGCCTTACCTAGCTGCTCCCCCCTCTCGACAGTGTCCACATCAACAACTCTCTCTCTCTCCTCCATCTCCTCTCACTCCATCGTCCTCTTCTTCGACAAGTCTACCCACGATGGCACCCACCGCCACCCTCATCGCGGCCCTCCTGGCCGTGGCCGCCTCAGTCACCAATGCCCAGGTGACGGTGACCACTACCCCTTCGGCCGCTTCCCCGGCTGCTGCTACACCCACTCAGGCCCCCGCTGGCCCCGCCGCTCCTGCTGGCTCTCCCAAGCCGCTCACCGAGTAAGGACGCATGCTCCAAACATTCAGCTCACCCTCCCAGGTACAACATCCCGTACTCAGCCATTCCGTACCAGGTCAACCCCTACCCCGTCCTGCGTGGCCCCCAGTCTGGGTGTAAGTGTCTCCTTGCTCAGTGTGACTCGTCCGCCTCATCCACTGGTGGTTCAATGCCCAGCGCGGTGTTAGAAAGCAAACGCGACCGCGGCGGCAACGCTCGGGGCCTATTTTGACTTTCACACCTGTTCCTACCCTGCGCCACTTTTCCTCCTCGCTGACACACGCGTCTAGACAACCTCTGCAACTCGACCACCGAGGGCCCCGACGCACAATGCCAGACCGCCGTCTTCAACTCGATCGAGGACTTTTGCTTCTGGGGTGGTCCTGGCACCACCGGCACCGACACCATCGGTGTCGTCGAGGCTGCCGTTGTCGCCTACGTGGGTGAAAACAACACGCGGCTGGAACGCCTCCCTGACCCGCACAGTGCTCGCGCTCTGGCCACGGTGCCCGTATCTTCCCCGAGGGCACCTTCTCCTCCATTCAGGTAAGTCGCCGAGATCGGGCCAGCTGCTCACCCACCACAGTTCATGAAGACCCCGGCCTACATCCAGATTGTCGGCTACTTCAACCAGACTGCTGGCATCAACCTCGCTCCTACTGACACTGGTGGAGAGCTCGACCCTCACGGCGCCGACCTCCTTGGCAACCCCCTCGGTGGCCTCTTCTACTCGACCGGCTTCGCCAATGGCGACGGCAAGACCTACGTTCAGACCCAGAGCTGGAACAACTTTGTTGGCTCGGGCGTCTTCTGCCTCAAGCTCTGCGACCCCAGCTACTCGACTGACAAGAACTACTGCCAGAAGTGAGTCAACAAGACGAGTAGCGGAGCTGACCCACCGCAGCATCTACGACCTTATTGGCTGCTCCTACAACATGCCCGCCGACTACGCCACTCTGCAGAAGGGCGGAGTCTTCGAGTCGTGCGAGGGTGAGCTCCAGGACGAGGTCGGAACCTACACCTCGAACGGCCAGACCTTTACCTGGTCGCAGCCCGAGACCCTCCCGGCCACCAGCACTCTTCCCTGGACTCCTCGTATCCCTGCCTCGTCCAACTGCAAGACCTACCAGTCCACCGACCTCTTCCCCATCGCCTCGCTCGGCTACCAGAGCGCCGCTGCCGCTTCGTCCGCTTCCGCCGCCTCGGCTGCGTCCGCATCGGCCACTGCTACGTCTTCCAACGGCAAGTCCAACACCAGCGCATCGGCTTCTCGTACCGGCTCCGGGTCGGCGGCTGGGGCCAGTGCCACCTCCAAGCCTTCCGCCGGTTTCACCACCGCCTCGGCTTCGCCCCTGGTCACCTTTGTGACCATTGTTGCTGTCGCATACCTCGCCCTTTAAGTAGGCTCTCTCATTCACACTGTCACTCAACGGACAACTCGTTGCCCGTGTCGCCTTCTCGAGTGTCACGATAGCGGACATTGCATAAACCATTCATTCAGCGAACTCCGCTCTCACCCCGCTTGACGGACATTAGTATTCCCGCGTTCTTGTAAGTACATGCATGGGCGATCAGCTTCCCGATGCCCTCCCAAGGGTGCAGTCTGTCAAACAGCTTGGCCGTGTGAGGAGATTCCGACCATGTCCGTCGATGGCGGCGCACACGACAGTGATCTACATGCCCCTGGCATGTCCACACGCGTTGTTCGACGCCACTGCGTAGAGGGTGTCTCGTGGCTGAGACCGGCACTGAAACCGGCACCACGAACAATCATCCCCGTGACGGCGCCACTGTGCAAGCAACGCCACTGTGCGCCTCACGCCACACCGCCTCGCGTCCACCGTGTGCAACACACGCCTGAGGGCAAGCTGACGCGTCCATGAGGCCTTTGTTTCAGTGGATGCGGCTGTACAGGCTGCGGAAGTGTGCGGCCGAGCGCATAAGATGTGGATACGGGCACTGCACGGCTGGTTGGTTGAAGCGAGACGTCGCCTTCGAGGCTCTACTGTAGCCTGCGTTGCTGGAAACTCGCCAGCGGTGTCGGCGTGAGCTGTCGAGCCGACAAATAATAGGTCTCAGCTGGTAAGCGTTCGATGCCAGCTCGTATGTCTTGAATCTCAGCTCTTCAGCCTTGAGGGCTGATTATCCACGCTGGGTGATGATTATCCACAGTGGTGGTGGATGACACATGCTCCACACTTGCCCGCCAGCTGCGTGGGGCAGTGGGTGAGGGAGGTAGCGCGCGGATCATCGTCCGGCTGGAGATCCTCTTCCCATCGACGCGTGCCCCCTCAAGGCACCGACTGTGCATACCTCCACCGCCGTCAATTGTCCGCGCGACGGCTCATCGCCGACCTGAAGGCCGTATTCAGTGATAAGAAACGCGCTTTCAGCCGGTGTGAAAGCCCGAGGTCAAGCGAGCGCAAGCCATGCCGGACGATCCTTGTGGGCTGCAAATTGTAGGCGGCACACGCTTCCGGCGCGTGATCTAGAACGGACACGGTATGCCAAGGCTGCGCGGCAACGCAAACGCCATTACATCAGCCGCGCGCATGCTATTGATTTGCATGTGTCCTGCTACCCGAAAGAGAGAGCGGGGAAGAGCCAAGCCGCATGCAATCCAAGGTATGCAGCACCGCTGCAAGTCGCGCCAAGAAAGACCTATGCATTAGCGCTGGCTGACTGTGTCGCTGTTGACTGTCCAAACGGCTCGGATTCGGAACAGGGCATCAAATGGAGGCGTTTGGTGGCAGATGCCAGGGATGCAAGGGCGGACACCATTTGTGGCACAATGGGCCATGTCAGACGTCAGCCCGGTCAGCCCCAAGTCCACACGGGGAGGGAGCATGCATCACGCTCCGCACCCCTCCCACGCATGCCTGAATTGTATGCATGATTTGAATCATCACTGGATGACTCGCTATGAGAGACAAATGGCCCGAAATCTATGCGACATTAAGTTGGGTGGAATAACAAAAACAAAAGCAAAGTGTCCCGCCAGGTTGTATGCCGGCTCATAAGAAGTGGGTGCGATACAGAAGTCGTCTCAGATGCAATGTCCTCGGAGTCGTCGCGTTCAAGTGAAATGTCGTCGACATCTCATTTAGATGCACATGCCGTCGACAAGGGTGAAGCCCCTCTTGCAGCGGGTGGCGACGCAGGTACCGCGCCAGCACGAGGAAGCGCCGGCGACGACACCAGGCATGGCCGTGCAGTCGGTGCCGGTGAGGGTCGAGTTGCTGGTGTAGCTGCCGTAAACACAGCCACCGCACGACTCCAGCTCCGAGTCAGTGTCGATGCACTCGTAGTCGGACGAGCCAGGGACACGGCACGCAATCTTGCCGCTGGGGCAGTAGGCGTCGCGCTCAGCCTCGGCGGCGAGGCGCAGCTGCTCGGCGTAGCGACGGCGAACAGCAGTCGAGGGAACCTCCTGGGCAAAGTTGGAGAACGCGTACGTCTTGATGGAAGACAGGAGGCCGTTCTGGGAAGCCGTCTCAGTTCCACAGTTGATCGCACCGCCGGTGGGAGCAGAGTTGGAGCAAGCACAGTCAAAGGTTCCACCGGTGCGGCCAAGGAGGACGTTGAGGAGGCCAAGAAGGCCGTTAAGCTGGGTGACACCGTTGGCACGGAGCGAGATGTACCTCTTAGTCTGGCACTGGGCCGAGTTGAAGCACTGGTCGGCAGTGCTGACGGAGAAGACGGTGTTGTCGCCCGCAGGGTAGCCAGTGCTGGAGGAGCATCCGCTGAAGGTGGTAGCGGTGGAGCGAATGTAATCAACACGGGTGCCGATGAGGTTGAGAACGGTGGTGGTGCAAGTGCCCTGCGAGTCGGAGCCTACAGGTCAGCTTGGGCAATCATGTTGTCACCTACCAGGAATAACTGTGTTGGGGGGGAGGCCATTGGCGTTGCACCAGCAAGTGCCGAGGAGGGTCTGGTCGTCCTTGGTCTTGAGGTCAAGCGACAGGCCCTTGGCAAAGATGGCGTAGTTGTACTGCGGACCCAAGTTGGCACAGGTTTGCTGACGGTTCATCAGCACATGATCGTACAGCACGCCGGCGGATACTAACGATGCAGTTGTCACCGGTGAGGAGCTGCTGGACGAGGGTGTTGACAGTTCCGAGCACACCAGAGAGGAGACCACCGACGAGACCACCAACAGCGGCACACTCGACGAAGAGGGCCGAGGCGCTGTTCAGGAAGCCAATGGCAACGAGGACGAGGAGGAGCGACTTCATCGTTCCGTGGCGGGGGCAAGGGCGGGTGGTAGCGAAGAGGTGATGGAAGTCGACGGACGTTGAGATACACAAGATGGGGAAGAGATGGCACTCCTCTCCTGGGGTTAAGTAGGAGCGACAAGAACTCTGACCGATAAACACAACAGCAGACACAACCAACCAAAGCCCTCAAAACCTTGTCCATCGAGACGGGGATTGCTCAACCACGAGGCAGCACAACAGTTGGGACTGTCAATAGCGTAGTCCAAGACAACGACACTGGGCTGAACCGGCACCCTTGCCAAGCAGCGCCCTCGTTCCACGGTACCCTCTCGCTCGCCCTCGTGTCCAAACAACATCCTCTGCGGTCCCACGCACAGCTGCACACTTGTGTGAGGCACTGGAGTGGCGCTGAAGCAGACACCTGTTGTTCCAAACATCAACTCTAGGAGGTCCTTGGGCGCAGGGATCGCGGTGGGGGGAACAACAAGCTTCTGCGGCCTGAGGCTCGCACGCGTGGCGTGCACCCACGCTGCGGCTGTCTCGTCCCAGACCCGACGCCAATCTGCCGGTACTCTCGGCACTACCTGCCGATGCTGCGCAGGCCGCGCCAAGGGCTGAGTTGAGGCCAGCAGCTGGGGAAGTGGGTTCTGGGGTGAGTGAGTGGGGGCTGCGGTGCAGGCGTCTGCACAATAGAATGGATGGCGTTGCAGGCGTCATCATTTCAGTGTGGCGATCCTGGGTGCCTGCAGGTCTTTTGGTGTGCGTGCGATCCTTAAAGAACCTAAGGTCGCGCAGCTGCGGCAGTCACAGGCACGGGGACACCGCACGTAGACACAAGGAAACACAGGCTCTTTGCCAGCGCCACTTTTGTCATGGGTCAAGGGGACGCCACGTCAGGAAGCACAGTCAAACTGTGGCGTTTCTATGCGCCACCTCCAGGCGCTCAGCCGGTCGACAGGTCGAGGAGCGCTCCACATTAAACCCAATCTTCTCAGCCCTTGGTCTGAATATGGACTTGTCAATGCTTCGCGCCGGCGACCGCGGTCGGTCTCGGTTCGTTTATTCTCCGGCCTCGGCGCGGAGTGGGGCCACGGGCCGGCCTGACTGCGCTGGCGCTGACTGCGCTGGCAGCTTTTGTCTGTGTCGGGTCATGTTACTCCGCACACGCGCACCAAGTGCCGGTAATTGCACGGCGATGTGTAACGGCGGGATGTTGTCGTCCACATGCCTCCGAGTGAGACCCGGCAGTGTTGCCGAGGCGTGCATGCCGTGCCCAGCGGCTGGACACACGCATAATCTTCCTGAACAGAGGGCATCCATCGTTCTACGTAGCCTGGCCATTGCCCCGGTCCATTTCGCAGGTGGGCCGCCGCTGGAGAGGGCCAGCAGTATCCGGCAGGGTGTGGATTCGCGTTGGTGCGCGCGTCTGCTCTGGCATGCACGGCCTGCCGTCGCTGTCCCTTGGGGCCGTGGACGGACGCCTCAGGACGAACAGACGCGTCTGGCAAACGTAGGGTCAGGGTTGAGGGATGCTTGACCGTCCTCCTGCTGCGGTGCCTTGGCTGTTCATCATGTGTCTCATCGCTCCCTTACGCGCCTTGCGCCACCACCACCGCAAGTCTTGGGTTCGGCAATAAGGCTGCCTTGTCTACGGGCAACTGGAACCCACTTGCTACTGGCTGTACTGGTCAGGCAAAGCTTATTGTCTCAGGTGGGGGGAGGTGGAGAGCGCCCGCAGCTGCCAAGTCACCTCAGCGACGGAGACCTAAGAGGTGTCTCGGTCGGATTCCAGTGCCTGTCGCGCTCGCACCAAACGGGTCTCCGTTTTCACGAGATTCCGAGCGTGTAAGTTTGCCGAGTGCAACTCTGCAATCCCGTCGCACCCGGTTGGACCAACACACCGACCACCGACCACCGGCCCGTGGACTGACCGTCCTCGACGAGTGCTGCGCGCTGCCGATTGCACAGGGAAGAATGCCCGTTCACCTGTGGCGGGGGGGGGGGGGAGCATCCTGGGCTGTGCCACCAGGTTGGGCTCCTATTGTATTCCGGTCTATGCTTGTTGAACATGCTTATGGCTAGCTCCTTGGCCACATGTGGAAGTCAATGCGGTGTTGTCGCGTATTGCCTTTGTTGGGATCGCGAGTTGTGGATACTGCCGGATGCAGCTGCGCGGCCGCTACCGAGGATGGCGGCGTTTGCACCTTGGGCATGAATGCTGATAACAACGACGCGTAACCTGAAAGACAGCTGGGCGCAATAGAGGTAGCGCGTGCGGCCTTGGGACGTGTTGCCTCGAGCACGACAGACGGGCACTTTCCAGATTGTGGCTCATGCATGGCGCTCCATTGAATCCGGCCTATGCACGTTGGCATGCGTGTTCTCGATGTTGTCGGTGGCGTTGACCACCTCGTCCACGGCTTTCCCGTACTGCCGAGGCGGCGTAGGCGCGGCGGCCGGCGGCACCACGCGGCGGGGCTGCCAACCATACAAGGTTAGCTCTGTCCTGCACCACCTAGTGCGTGCCTTGTGCGTAGAGCAGCACTGTCAGCGTTCACGTGATACAATACATGTCTGTCGCTTGGCTATGATGTTTACGGCAGTGCAGCAGGTAAAGCGGGTTGTCGCCCGCACCACGCCTACACCTTGGGGGCCGGGTTGAAGTTTGGCACAGGGCAGTCGTCGTTGACGCCCGCAATCTGGTAACTGCCGTATCGGGGACGGACAGGGCGCTTGCGCTTAGGCTGGGCGAAGAGGGTGCTAACCAGTCCAGTTCGGCCGCCAAGGATCTCGACCAGGCGTTTGATGTCGTACCACCACACGTCTTCGCCGCGGCGCAGCTTGACGTCCGTGTGCGATAGCACGTCCGACATGTTGGCGTACAGCACCTTGGACCCTCTGACAGCAATCATCGCGGCCGTGTCCGCGGGAGGCAGGTCGGCCGTGCGGCGGCGCCCCGTGTAGTCCTGCGAGCGGGCGTGCCCGTGCTTCTCGAGGAACTTGACCGACAGCAGCGCCATCCGCGCCGCGCGTGTACGGTCCAGGGGCGAAGGGACGAGGCCCTGGAGCGTATGTCCGAGCTGGGCCGAACGGGCGTCAAAGAGGTCCTTGCCCTCCTCTTTCAGCACCTTGGTGACAAAGTCGGTCGTGTAAACACTCGAAGACTTCTCTGACCTGGTCCGGTGTTAGCTTGGTGGGGTGGTGACGTTGTGGCTTACCTGACGACAAGGCGACCCTCTTGCTGTCCCTTCTCGTCTAGCTTGTAGCGTTCCTTGAGGAACTCGGCGTCTTCGAGTAGGGTCCGGAGGTTAATTCCCTCTTCCGGAGTGTACACAATCACGGCGCCGACAGCAAGAGCGCCAAGAGTAGCAAGGTAGCCACTCATGCCGCCCTGGGTCTCGACAACAAACACTCGATTGCGAGATGCCGAGGCACTCTGCTTGATGGAGTCGCAAGCAGCGACGAGGACGTTGAGCGAGGTGTCGGACCCCAGCGAGAAGTCGGTAAGGGGCACGTTGTTGGAAATCGTCGCTGGGATGTGAATCATGGGGATATGCAGCGCAGGGTAGTCCTTGCGGGACTTTTCCAGCATGGTCACCGCGCTGAAGGCCTCGAAACCACCGATGAGCAGCAGGCCATCAATCTTGTGGCGCTGCAGCGCAGCTGCGATGCCCCCCATGTCAACACTCGGCAGCGTCCGGTTCGTCCCGAGCTCGGATCCGCCGCGGGTCGTCCAGTTGTCAACCCGAAGCCATGTGAGTTCGGTGATGTTGTCTTCGAGAAGGCCTTCAAAGCCGTTGTGGATGGCCAGCGGCGTGTGCGCGCGAGCCAGGCAGTACCTGACAGCCTGGCGCGTCGCGGCATTCATGCCTCCCGCCGGTGCGCCGACGCTGCAACGTCAACAGTGTGTGGTCTGGCCGACCTACTGGATGATGGCAATGCGCAGCCGCTGTCCCTCTGGTGCGTGGTCGGTCTGCGATAGCGAGCTGCTAATCTTGAAGGCCTCGAGCATGTCCTGGAAGTCGGCGTCACGGTACGAAATCGCTCTGGCAAAGTCCTTGCTCTCGATGGCCTCGGCGACGGCCTTGGTCCGCGCAACAGCTTCAAGGAGAGGCACTTTGGTGATCTTGTTCTCCTGGATGCCGATCATGTACGACGGCGTCTCAGGCGTCGCCTCGAGCAGAGCCTCGACAGCCTTGACACCTTGAAGGCTTGCCTGTGGTGTCAGTGTGCGCGTTGCAAGTGCAGCGTACGAGAATGCGGTCCGCTGCCGACGGCATGCCGCCTCGCTGCGTGTGGCCGAGGGTGGTGAGGCGTGTGTCGAGGCCAAGACGCTTGGACAGAATCTCCTTGACGTAGTCGCCCTTGATGGGCTTGAGATTGGCATCGAGCGCCCCCTCGGCGACGATGACGATGCTCTTGCGCTTGCCAATCTGGCGGTGGTGGTGGAGCACGGCGCACATGTCGTCCTCCCAGCTCCCGCTGGGCGGGTCCTCTGGAATGAAGATAAAGTCGGCGCCCGTGGCGACGCCGGCCATCAGAGCCAACCAGCCGCAGTGTCTGCCCATGACTTCAATGACAAACGCTCTCGAGTGCGAGGACGCCGTGGACGAGATCGAGTCGACGGCCTCACAGATGCGGTGGAGGGCAGTATCGGCGCCAATCGTCTGGTCGGTCATGGACATGTCGTTGCTGCCAGTCAGCGTAGGTCCACACTGCTGCCACCCACTCGATCGAGCCGACGAGGCCGACAATGTTGAGGTGCTGGTGCTCCTCGTACTGGTCGTCCGTGATCGTGCCGTTCGAGTGGAGTTCGCGGATGAGGTCGGGCCACTCGCCACGGAGGACATCGGCGCCAGTGAGCGAGCCGTCACCACCGCAGACGGCAAGGCAATCGATGCCGTACTTGATGAGGTTGTGCACGGCCTTGAGACGCCCCTCGCGGGTTCGGACTGGCTGTGTCAGCCCGTGACGGTGTTGCCCACTCACATGCAGGACAGCGCGATGACCCGATCAGCGTACCGCCCTCTGCGAGCCAGCCGCGCGTGTCGTCCCATCCGACACGGACGATGTAACGGTCCTTGAGAGAGCGACCGGCGTCATCAACCTCGTCCTCGATCGTGGGCGCGTGGTCGGAGAAGGTCGCAGCGAGTTCTTCGGGGTCACCCTCGCCAGCGCCATCACGAAGAAGGGCGCCGTAGCCAAACGAGAGGGGTGCATCCGACAGTCTGGCAATCGCGTTCGGATCCTTCGAGTCGAAGGCCATCGGCGTCCAGGCATTCTGGGCGCTGGCGGACGCTGACCCAAATGGATCCTCGGGATGTTCATCGTTGTCGAGGGAGAGTTTGGTCATCATCTGACTAAACCCGACGCTGCGGGGGTTGAGTGCCGCGTTGATGGCCGGCGAAGCGGCGTTTGACGGGTGGCGTGATGACGCCGGTGTGGGCTCGGTCGCATTGCCACGGACGAGACCTTCCCAACCTTCGCGGATGATGTAGGCCTGGCAGCCGCTGAGCGAGTCAGTTGTCGTCGACGATGGCACAAGGTGTTATGGAATGGTCGACCCCGGGGCGCCCCTGGGCGTCACCGAAGCCGTGGACGTTCTCAGACACCCATCCACGGCCCCAATCCACTCACCGAGCAATGCCATAGCGGACGACGGCTCGAACTGCGTCGTGTTAGCTTCTTATCGCAAACGTTGGAGCTTTTGATAAGGCCGAGCTTGTCGATCGACAAGATTGACAGCCCTCCACTCATCGACAGCCCTCCACTCACCGGCGGCATTCATGCCGGCCGAGTCGCCGCCCGAGGTGAGCACTGCAATCTTCTTGGGCCCCGTGTTGCTGTGCGTCGCTGGTGCGTTAGGTGGGAGCTGGTCTGGCGAAGCAGCACGGGGCAGAGAGGTATGGTGCGGCATGGGAGTGCCGTCGTCGTGGTCGGCTCCGTCGTGGTTTCCATTGACCCCGGCGCCGTTTGGCTGCGGTGTGCCGGAGCGTGGGCTCTGGGCATCGAAACCCAGCTCGGTTGACATTGCGAGTCGCGGTGAATAGGATTAGTGATGAAGAGAGAGAACGAAAGACAATGAGAGGGTGGTTAGGGTGCAGGGGAGGAGAATCAGCGGCATTGGTCCCATGACGTGCGGCAGTTGAAGGCACATGCCGTCATCCTCCCCACTCCACCTCGAGCCGCCTGCCTCCCTCCCCACCCTCAGCCCTCAGCCCTCGCTTGCATTCCGCCGCTTGGCGTCTGGTTCCATTCCCCATCACTGCCAACGTCGTCGTTGAGAACGTGCATCGAGGCGACTTTGATGGTGTTGGGGCATGCAGACGTCCCGTGTATGCACACAGGCTTTGGGAGCAGAGCAGGGGCCCACTGTGAGGGCATGGGTTGTCCTCGGCGTGAGCAAGTCCAGCAGAGTTGACTCGCTTGTATGTTTGATCCAGCACCCTCCTGCAACTCCGGGGGTGCCTCGGCCGCTCACGGGGAGCCACTGACCTCTGGAACCGAGCATACCGCAAAACCGCAGGGTGTTGTCGCCGCAGATCCTCCCCGAATGGTGCGCTGTAGGAAGTGGGGGGCGACGGCTGTGGCCCGAGGGCGTCGTGGCGTCGCCTTCAACGAGGATCTGGGTGGTCTGACATACGAGAGCCCATGCGCAATGCCCATCTGCGTCACGTGCAAACTCTTAATCCATCGTGTAAACATCGATCCATCGCTGCGCGCTGCAAGAGCGGACCGCAAGTTCCTCACCCCCGCCACTTTCGTTTTCACCGGCAGCTGACGTTCTGCAGCCTATGCAGCTCCTCCGCCGCGTCCATCACCACAACGCCTTGGACCTAGCATGAGCGTCTGGTAGACCGCCCAATCACTCACGTGGCCGTGTAGAGTGCCTGGCTTCTACCTGACGCGCGCCTTTGAAGCAGAGCGCGTCACACGTCGTTCTGTCTTCGCTTGACCTCATGACCCATCGCTCAACAGCCAGAAGGCTGTATGAGTCGATTCTCTGCTATGCCATCCATCCGGATGCCATATGCTAGTGGCGCTGACCCGCCCAGTATGTACAGCGCAAAACAGGGTCATCATCGTCCTCAATCCGTCCAGCCCACTGCAGCATCCGTCGATCAAAGCAACCTTGGGGCGAGTGACATCACCCGTCCTCTAATTCGAGAAGACCTATCTAACCTGCTCATGGTTCACTTCCGCCGCGGCCAACCCTGGCCTCTCGCGACCCTCTGGCCATTCGCAATGAAACGCTTGGCTGTGTTGCTTCGATCGCAGCCTGGGCTTCCACTTCCAGGCTGGAGTAGCATGCGCGGCAGACATATGGGTGGCACTACGGCTCTGCAGCGCCACGAGCTAACTGGAAACAACAAGCGCTGATGAGCCTTCAGAGCCGCGGAGATCTCGTCCCGGGGCGCTACCAATGCCCTGTCTATCATTGTTAAAACACTTTGGCTCTGTCCTCATCCACACCTGGCTCAACTGACGGCACTGGCCTGGTCGGAAAGTTTGTAAAGTGAAAGCCACGAGCAAAGTGCTGGCTCTCTGGTAGGTAAGCACAATGTCAATACTGTCTTTACGTATTCTATTAGGCTAGGCTCAGCGGTGACATTGCCGATTACACACAGAGGCCCTCAACCAAAGTATACCCTCGAGTGCAGCGAGCGGCCACGCAGATGCCGTCAATGCAGGCGACGGACCTGTGGTTCACCCCCGGGAGTGAGGTGCAGCTACTGCGTTAGTAGGTCACATATGCTATGCAGACGTACTCGATACCAGTTGCCGGGATGCTGCTGCTGGCATAGGGGCCGAAGCGGCACCCGCCGCACGACTCCAATTCATCCTTTGTTTCGAGACACTCGTAACCATCCGAGGCATTGTTCGACACGTTGCCATGTGGTTGCAAGCGCACCTCTGGGCCATGGGGTTCCAGAGCGTGAAGCGGAGACCGGCAGTCTGGCTGACGCCTCCGGCGCCACTTGCAGTCACGCAGGCCGCCTGCGGTTTGTAAGCGATGCTCTGTCTGCCACACCCACAATGCAAGCCTGGAGACCACCAGTGAACGGCGTCGGTGAGATGACCGTGTTGCCCGTGCTGTACGTGTTGCACCCGTAGTAAGCAGCATTGGGAGGGAATGTTCCAAGGGCCGGGGTTGCCGCGAGGATTGAGACTAGCACAGACAAGGCGACGGGGTACAGCATGTCGATAGGAAGGGGGTGAGGAGGGCGAGGGCGAAGGGCACCAGCCAGTGCAACGAGCTTATCGTCTTAATAACCTTCTCAGCCTGACGAGTGCAGTCAGAGGCTGGCGAAGCAAAGTGCCACAGTCAGACCTTCTTGCTTGCCGGCGTGACTGCGCCCAGGGCCGCCGGCGAGCTAGCGCCACTGCTGACGGATCCTAATGGCACATCCGCATGGCGCTATTCCCCTTTGCATGACACCTGAGTTTGGCTGCATAGTCGGCTACAAGGTCCGCTTCCTCAGACGGTGACCTTGGCCGCGTGCAGAGAGCGTGTGCAGAGCCGAGGTTGTCGGCTACTGTGCTCCTGCCTCTTGCTTTCGGCGGATGAAACGATCTAGTGTGGGCTCGGCAGCCTGTTGTAGCAGTAGAGTCCGACAATGCATCACCCTGACCTGTCCCTGCGCCCTCGGCGGCACATAACCTACTTGATGTCTGTGCCGCGTAAAACTAGATAAGTTGACACCTGCTTCGACAGTGTCTGTCTCGCTGCCCATGCCGGCGTGACACTCGGGACACCATGTAGGTCGTATGGGCTTTGTCGCAGTGTACCCCTTCCTTCTTTGCTGTCAGCTCACGCACGCCCAGGTCGCTTGCATCCTCATAATCGTCTTCACCCTGGCGTCTGTAGCTGGTGGAGTGTATCTGTGCCTCAAACGGCGGCGCGAGAGGCGTATGGTTGGGCCCTGGCGCCAAGTAGAGGAGAGCCGAGCTCATCAGCCGCCTGGGCGGAAGCAGGCACAGGTGACTACTCCCCGCCATCGCTCGATTGTGCGCTCAATTGCACGAGTCGAGTCCAGCTGACAGAAGATAACGGCTGACGGGGTCGGAGCACGTCCGCATCGTCAGCATCCAGCAGCAAAGGGAAGCAACCGCCTTGGTCGAGATCGCAACTGGAGGACTGCTACGAGACAGACGCGTAGGTGGGGCTGCGATAGTAAAGTGCTGATCGGGGCGTAGTACGAGCCGGGATAACGGACGCGATCACGGACGCGGACGTTTGCCTCCATACTAAGGCGTGCTTGATTGATTGCCCTGCTCTGACTATCGAAGCGAAGGCAGGCCAACGGTTGTGCCAACAGCTTGTAGCGTGTACATGTATTCGTTTTGTCCGGCGTCTGCCCTCGACAACGCCCAACGCAACATGCGGCGGATCTCCGCGGCTCGCCGATGGCGCGGCCTCTTGCTGGCTGCGCCGACCCAGACCCTCGGATATCATGACCGATCTTGACGTTTCTTGACTCACATTTCGCATGCCGCCACGTGTCGGATGTCGCTGCACGCTGTCGCTTACAAGCCTAAAAGCCGGAGCTCGGTCCTGAGGGCCCGAGCGACGGTAGACCCGCAGGCCTCAGTGCGGGGCCTGGCGGCACCCGTGCCGCCTGTCCCGAAATCTGCCCAACTTGCTTGGCAATGCGGTCACCTCGTCTCCCTTCAATCTCCCCACTCCACAACCCAATGAACGACGAATCTCGTGACAGGCGAGGCTTGAGGTTTGGCCCAGACCCTTGTGCGAGACAGACGATCAAGTACAACCTGCGCGTTGTGATAAAGCTTCAACAATCGGCGTCGATGCCGCTGTCGCTTGGCCCATCTGCCAGCTGTTTTGACTTTCCACGGCCCCACACCCACCATGGCCCGAATACCATCGCCGCCGGCGCCGGTGCGAGCTTCGTCCTCGTCATCAGCTTCGGTTGAGGGGACTCCCGCTGCGACTGCCGTCCCGAAGCGGACGCGCCGCCGAGCCCACCCCACCGGCGTGCCCCGTTTGTCGATGAGAATAGGCGGCAACCCGACGGTGGCGTGTCAGAGGTGCTACCATCGGAAGAAGAAGGTGTGTGTGGATGAGCTAGAGCTCCACTGACCATCGAGTGCGACCACGAACGACCAGAATGCGGGGCATGTCACCGAGCAGGGGTCGAGTGTGTGTATGACATTCCCGTCACAGATTCGAGCCATCCGACGTGAGCGGAGTTGACGAGCATGCAGCTGACGCTCCAGCTTTGTTGCCAACCTACTCAGCACCAACGCTGTCCAACGTGAGCAGATCGAGGCGCAGTCAGACGAGATCAAGTCGCATTGCGACCGCATCGCTGCATTGGAAGCGCGTCTGCGCGAGCTGGAGGTGGGATCGTCAGCTTCTCGGTCAGCGACCCCACCAATGTCGAGTGCAGCCACGTTCGCAGAGCGCGCTGTGCGCAAGATACTCACCAACGAGACGGAAACCGGCTTCTCCTTCACTTATGCCATCGGCCGCCACCTTGGTGTGCCGGAAGCGAACCCCCCGGCCGACGCGACGGGCAAGCAAACGCCTGCGCACAGCAAGATCACGGCCTTCCCGCCCAAGGAGCTCGCGGAACAGTTTGTCAACCTGTTCTTCGACTACACCGTGTCGTTTTACCCGATCCACGACAGACAGGAGATCCAGGACGAGTGAGTTGTGCGTTGTCAGCAGCCGTTGACACGCAGCATCGACGATCTCTATTCGGGCGAACAGCCACCTACGCCCGAGACCATCGTGACGCCCGACTATCGCGTGTATCGACTCTTCCTCATGCTGGCCGGTGGGTGCACTCTCTTCGAGTCTCGACACGACCGCGGGTATACCGATACGTCCGAATCGCTCTGCCAGTATGCCATGGAGCACTTCCCAGCCGTCTTCCGCGGCGACGACCTCGTAAGCGCTGCGGAATGGCTGTCACTGACGTCTGTCAGCAATGCCTTACAGGCCTGGCGACATTTGTCAACTACACGGTGCTCCACTTTGGCCGAGTGTCACAATACATTGCATCCGGCGTCGCGTCGCGCTTTGCGTTGGAGATTGGGCTGCACAAGGACGAGGGGGGCGCCTACGCCACGCCCGAGCTGCAGCAACGCCGTCGACGACTCTTCTGGTCGGTGTACAACCTCGACAGGTTGATGTCGGCTGCACTGAATCAGCCGGCGACCATCCCCGACGACATTATCACAATGCCGCTGCCCACCGACATCCACACTGCTACCCACCTGCTGGGATACTTTTCCCCTGTCGACTACTTTGGGCTGGTCGTCAGCAGTCGTCGCGTGGCGGGCATACTGGCCAATGCCATCTACATCGCACCGCATGGTGACGCCCGCGAGGTCCAGCGAAAGGTCCACACACTTGTCGATGAGTGGTACGCCACCGTCGAGCGTGATGAGCAGGGCGGTGTCTTGCCGTTCTTTGAACTCTGCTACCACTCACTGCAAGTCAACATCTACCGCCCGTCGCCATTGTCGCCTGTTACCGAAGCGTCACGCATGCCGCTCCTGCGCCAGCATGCCTATGCTGGAGTCGAGCTTCAAGCAAGGATGACTGGGAAGGGTTGCGACGCCGCCAACGCCCTGCAGTTTCTGTGTTTGATCAACCTTGCGGCGACCTTGATCTACACCATTCTCGAGGCCGACGGCGACCCCCAAAACCTGCACATCGTCGCTTGGCGCAACGAAGCTCTCACCCAGGTGGCCGAGGTCGAGGGGAGCGTTGCAAAGTACTGCGAACACACGCCCGGAGGAACTCGGTTCAGCATGGCCTTCAGCACCTGTGCCAACCAGGTTCGGTCAAAGTTGGCGGCGGCAGCGGCGGCGGCTTCCCCGCCTCACAGCATGGCATGGGCTGCTCGGCCATCTAGCAAGAACAACGCCTCGGCGAGCCACGGCCAGTGCAGCGATCCGTTGTGCTGCGCCATGTCAAAGGCGAACGGTACGGGACCGTGTGAGGGATGTGGGCGAGCCCAAGGACAAGCGCTTACTGCCTCGACATTTGATGCTGGGCCACAACCCTATTTCCAACCGCCACCGCCCGTCGGTACGACTGCGGCCGAGCCAACCAACGTGCCGAGGGAGCTGTGGGAGGCTTGGGCGGCACCATCCTTCCTTGGCGAGCAGAACCTTGCCATGGCTGTAGCCGGCATCGGCATGGACGAGCTGTTTGCCAATGTCGGCCTCGATCTGTACACACCGGGTGCCCCGCCGTCGTAGGTGCATCGGCCCCACGGGCTATCGCTCGCTTGAAGGCAGCCGTGGTCGTCCCCACAAAGTGACCCTGCTGCAGGCAACCGAGGCAGTCGGACGCCCCACCGACAACCTGTATCTTGTATCTATGTTCATGTAACCGGTAGTGAGCGACAAGATAAGGGTCGCAGCGGTCGCAGTAGCCCACGGGTTCATAGGCTGGTGATGTTCCGACGCCCATCTGGCCCGGCGTCTGCATGATCCCTGCACGGCCGGTATCAGACCGCGTCGGCGAGCCGCCGCCTTTCTCCACGTGCCTACCGTCGGGATACGGGCGGCGGGGTGTCGCTTGTGCCACCTCGGCGGTCGGCGAGGTTCAGGGCGGCCAGTGTAGGAATGTCGGTGGCCCCGCCGCCGTTGCGGGGCCATGCTTGTCGCTCACCCACAACGGTTATCAGCCAGTACTGCATCGCCTGTGATGATTGCCTATATCTAATCGAGTCTAGACTGACGCTGCTGACGTCCCCGTACACCAAGGATCTGTCACAGACCCGCTTGACGCAAACCCGACGCGTCTCCACCATGGCCGCCGACTCTAAGCACCTCACCCTCCACGACGAAAAGATGGGCGACTCGACTGAAAAGGTCGTAGCCGCACCCCCGTCACCGTCGCCTGCCGAGTACACTCGGTGGCAAAAGTTTGTCTCGGCCGTCTGGGACCCCGACTACTACCTCAAGTCTGAGGCTGAGCGCCGCCTGGTCCGCAAACTCGACACGTACATGCTCACGGCTCTCTGCTTCGGCTGGCTCATGAAGGTGGGGACAGCAGAGTTGCCGGTGCTCACCTCCGCAGTACATTGACCAGACCAACCTGACCAACGCCTACGTGGTGAGTATGGCGGCTAGACGATACACTCGAACACTCGGGCTGACTCGTGCAGTCGGGGATGAAAGAAGACCTCAAGATGTTCGGCAACGAGTACACTCGCCTGTTGACCATCTACAATGCCGTCTACTGTGTGCTCCAAATCCCATCCAACCTCGTCGTGATGAAGGTCCGCCCATCTTGGTGGCTTGCCGGCTGCGAGATCGGCTGGACGGCCTTCACGTTTGCCCAAGCTGCCGCCACGTCCACTACCCAGGTTTATGTCTTCCGCTTCTTTGTCGCTTTCTTCGAGGCAGCGTTCCAGCCAGTCTGCTACTTCCTCATGGGATCATGGTACCTCAAGTCTGAGCTCGGCAAGCGAATGGCCGTGTGGTACTGCTTCATGCCTCTTGGCCAGGGTGAGTCATAGGCCGACAATCGGGGCGTTGCTGAACATTGTCCAGCCATGAGCGGCTACCTTCAAACTGCCGTCTACAAGGGCCTTAACGGCGCTCACGGCATGCAAGGATGGCGATGGCTCTACATTGTCTGCGGCGCAATGACCATCCCGGCCGTCATCCTCGTCTTCTTCCTGGTCCCCGAGTTCCCCTCCAACGCCAAGGCATGGTACCTCACCGAGGAGGAGATTGCCATTGCCCAGGAGCGCTCGGCGCGCAACGGCACAAAGCCTATCCTCAACGACCTCAAGTGGAACCAGTTCACCGCCATGTTCAAGCACTGGCGCATCTACTTTATCCCCCTTGGCTACATTTTCTACGGCTTCAGCGTCCAAAGCTACAACTACTTTGGTATCTACCTCAAGGCCGAGAACTTTTCGGTCTCGATGCGTAACATCATCCCATCGTGCTCATGGGTCGCCTCGATACCCGTTCAGCTTTTCATTGGCTACCTCTCTGACCGCCTCGGTACTCGCTTCTGGGTCATTGCTGTCATCCTGTCCTGCCAAGTCATCCCCAACGCCATCCTCACCGCCTGGCCGCCGTCTGTAGGGCTCAAAATCTTCGCATTCTTTGCCAACCCGCTGTTCTTTGCTACCTCGCTCTACTACACCTGGCTGAACGAGATCTGTGGAGCTAGTGCCGAAGAGCGCGGTGTTGTCGTTGGCATGACCAACACTGCGTTTTACGCCTTCAACACCTGGCTGCCCAACCTTGTGTTCCTCCAGTCCGACCAACCAAGCTTCCGCAAGGGATACCCCACTCTGCTGGGCAGTCTTCTCTGCGCCCTCGCCACGGTGGTCTGCATCCACCTCTTGTACAAGCGTCAGCAGCGCCAGGAGTCGGGACACACTGGGTCGGACATTGAGAGGGCTTCTGAGCAGAAGTAGTGGGGACGGGAAGTTGTATTAGCATGTAGGGGGAAGTGAAATGGAAATGTGGCCGTTCTAATAGGCGGGGGCTTTTGCAATACAATCGGAGCTTGCGGAACCTGACCTTGTCGCGTTGAACATCTCCGCTGCTTCGTTCTTCTCCAACTAACACCACCTTCATACCATGCTTGAACAACCAACCAGCGTGCAGTCTCCCCACCGCTCCAGCAGCCCGGCCGTACCGAACATCGAGCTAGGGCTCGGTGTGGACCCCGAACCCAAACCGGTTGTCGCTTGGCTCGCGGTCCAATGACCCTTAACACCTAAAGTCGGCTCGGTCATGCTGCGGGGTAGATGTGTTGCCCCAACTGTTCGGCCCCCTCGCCGACAACACACGCCTCGTTGCTTCTCTTACTCTCCACCACCCCATTATCGCCATGGCCGCTGATGCGTCTTCAGAGGGCACCGGTGAAGATGGAGCAGGACCTATCCGCCGCCGCCATGGACCCAGCGGTGTCCCCCGCGTCTCGATGCGCTCCAGCGACAACACCGATGTCGCGTGCCAACGGTGCCACCACCGCAAGAAGAAGGTAGGGGCGGTGTTGGGGATGATGCTGAACGGCACAGTGTGATCGCGCCAGGCCGAGCTGCGGACCTTGCGAGAGGGCCAAGACGTCGTGTGTTTACAACATTGCAGTGTCGTACGACGCGCACCCCGAGTGAGTCGAGTGCGGCGGGGACGCTGCCGTTGAGTGCTGCGGCGATTGCTCACGCGGCTAGGTTTGTCTCCAATCTCTTATCGGAGAAGTCGCGCCAGCTGGAGCACATTAGTGCCCTTCGCGACCAGATCACCTCTCAGCGCGAGCAGATCGACTGGCTCGAGTCCAAGCTCAATGCTGCGCTGGGAAGTGGTGCTGGGGATGCACCGGTATCTGCAGGCGCTGGCGAGCAGTCCACGCGAGACCCAGTATCGGCGACGAGCGCAGCGGGAGCGGGCGTGCATCCCACGCCGACGGACTCGGCGTCGCCAGCCGAAAGACTACTTCGACAACTTATCACAGCCAACAGTGATATCAACCTGCACACCAACATTCTCCAGCAGCTGGGCGGATCCGTTGCCGCCGTAGACAGCGACCCAGACGGCCATGCGTCGCATACACCGACGTCCACATCCTGGCCACCTAGGCAGCTCGCTGAGCGCCTTATCAACCTATACTTTGACTACACCATCTGCTTCTACCCCGTCCACGAGCGGTCCGAGGTTCTCCAGGAGTGCGTTGTCATGCTGGGAACACGCTGACCCGCTCAGTCTCCACGACATCTATGCCATTACCGCACCCGATGTCCCCGGGCCATCGTCATTTAAATCACCCGACTACCGGGTGTACCGACTCGCCATGATGCTGGCCGCGGGCTGCACGCTGCAAGAGACGCAGCGGCGGATCCCGCGCACAGATGCCTCGGCGTCTTTGTGTCGGTATGCCTTTGAGCATTTCCCTGCTGTCTGCCGCGGTGACGACTTGGTGCGTGTTCATGCTCTCTACATGCTGACACGTAGCAATGCCTCCTCGGCATCCTGACGTTTGGAAACTACTGCATCCTGGACTTTGGCCGCACGTCCCCGGACCATGTCGCCCGTGTCGTGGTGCAGTATGCCCTGGAACTCGGCTTGCACAAAGACCCGGACCCCAGCTTGTCGCTCGAGGAGCGCGACAGGCGGCGGCGCATCTTCTACGCCATCTACAACCTCGACCGCGTCGTCGGTCTCACCTTGACCAAGCCACTCCTCCTCCCGGACGAGATAATCACGACCGAGCTGCCAACCGTCATCAACGCCACCACGCCCCTGTTTGGCTACCTGTCCGCGACGACCTTCTTTCGACACACCATCCACATGCGCAAAATCTCCGGCGTCATCCTCAGCCAGGTTTACCTTTCACCGCCTCCAGATGTTGACGAGAATCGCGAGCAAGTGCTTGCCACCATCCACAACATGATCGACGACTGGTACAGCGACATCCCAAGAGACTCCAAGGGGGAAGTCTTTGCGTGGTTTGAGCTGTTTTACAACATCCTCATGACCAACCTGTATCGGCCGTCGTCGCTGTTCCACAACACGCACCCCCTGCGAATGACAGCGTTGCGGCGGAGTGCCTACCGGGCGATTCAGCTCTTCAAGGTGCTGCAAGCGGATCGAGGCGTGGCCGAGAACCTCGTGCATCTGTCATCGATCGTCACGGCGGCCGTGACACTGGTCTACACATTGTTGGAGGCCGAGGGGGACCCACGAAACCTCGCGCTCAATGCGTGGAAGCGCGAGGCGCTGTCGCAAGTGCTGGAGACGGAGCAGTTGCTCGCCGGGTTCTGTGCCAACTGGGTCGGCGTGCAGCGGTTCTACGACGCCTATCACACACTAGCAAATGAGGTTCGCACAAAGGTTGGGGCGCAGCCTGAGGCCGACCAGCAAGCGCGGTGGGCGGCACCCGTCGCGACCCCAGCGACTTTGCCCTCCACGATGGTGCCCGGCAGCATCAGCCTCACGCCCCAAGTTCACATCGGCGCGCTGCCCGCTGCAGGTTCCTCGCACGGCGTCGCGTCTGGCCCTTCGCCGCAGCTGTCTGACCAGGGCCTGTGGGACGCGTGGAGTGGTCCAGCGTTGCTCTCTGACGCCGAGTTGCAGATGGCGCTGCCAGGGCTCGGGATGGACGCGTTGTTAGCTAGTGTGGGGTTGGATTTCGGGTTCGAGTAGTGATGCATGCCACAGGGGTTGTAACGACAGCAGGATGGGGCGAAGTCGTGGATTCCGATGTATGATATGAGCTCTACACATTCTGGAGCTGTGGAGGTCGCTGGGGAGGTGGCTGTAGAGGTCGATCGTGAGCTCGTGAGCTCATAGTCTGCGTGAAGCAAACAGTCCCTGATACATGCGGCGAGTCTCCGTGCAACCCGCGTATCTCCAAGTCATCGTATCTGCTGCATACAAACCATCATACTCAATGCTGTACAAATCCGCTCATATCGCGTCTGATTCCGCGCGAAACCCGACAACCTTAAGCGAGGGCGGGGACGTCAATGCCGGCCTCAACATCCTGGAAGCGCTTCACCACCTCGCGCATGCCGTTGAGGAGGAAGACGCCGTCGCGGCCAGCGATGCCAAAGGCGACGGTGGATCCAAAGTCCTTGCGGAGACGGCCGATGAGGTCGGGGCGCCACTCCAGGCCGCCAAAGCCGACGTACAGACCGTTGGCAGCAGCAGCGCGGCAGATCTTGGAGAGCGCCTCGTAGATGCGCGGGTTGGAGAACTCGCCGCCGATGCCCATGTCGTCGGAGAGGTCGTGGACACCGACAAAGATGGCGTCGAGGCCGACAACGGCAGCAATCTCCTCGACGTTGCCAAGGCCCTCGACAGTCTCGATCATTGGGGCGATGATGCTCGTGAGGTTCTGCGCCTCCTGGGCCTGCCTGAAGTCGGGGATCTGGAACTGCAGCTGGGGAGAGAAGGCGAGCGGGCGCTCTCCAAGAGGACGGTGCTTGCCGAAGCGAACCATCTCGCGCGCCATGTCGGCGGTGCCGACACGGGGGACGATGATGCCCTGCGCGCCGTTGTCCAGCAGGCGGGAGATCCAGTCGTTCTGAAGGGACGGGACGATGCAGATGGGTGCGATGCTGGGGAGTTAGAGCTGACAACCAGGGTTACACTCACCCGCGGTTCAGAGCAGCGAGGCAGATATCGGACGCGGTCTCAATGCCGGTCTTATGGTGCTCGAGGTTGAGGACCGTGGCGTGGTAGCCCGCGAGCTTGGCAAGGTTGAGAACCTCGGGCGAGGACACCATCTGGATGTAGTAGCAGGGGGAGAAGTTGCCGGCCTGCATGCGGTCCTTGAGGGGGTTGCGAGACAGCACTGGGAGGACCTTGTCGAGGGCGAGGAGGGGGTCGGCCTTGGCCTTGCCGTTGGTGGCGGGCTGCTCGGTGATGGCGGTGGGGGACATGTTGCAGAGTCGCTGGCGTTTCGCGGGCTTGTCGATGGGGACGAGATGGATATTGAACGACGACCAGTGATGAAACATGTCTCATTTATATGGTTTGTTGCGAGTGTAGACGTAGATATCAATGCCGAGTGTCGGATGGGTGTAGGTGGACCCTCGAGGTGGAGGTGTCGGCCACCACAGCGACGCGCAGAGATGCGGACTTTGTCCACCGTCGGCCAGGGGTCCGATGTGTCGCGGCCGCCTTTGGGCGAGTCGGGGGGCACACCGCCGCCCACCACGTGCAAGGTGCCCCAGCATGCAGCATGCACGCCCCCGGATGTTGGTCTCGCGGGCACCTTACCGACATGCTCTCTGCACTGAGTGCTTGTGGGGCAAAGTCGGGGAGAGAGGAGTGCTCACGGCCCCACATCCTCGCCGAACCACATGATGTTTGCTACGAGGCGGGTAAAGCTCGCTGGTAACCCCGGACAGTCGTGTCAAGCCCCTTCCGCCCGGTTCCCGCCAGTAGCCCCATGAGATTCAATGCATATCGCCTCGGTACAACAGTACATGTCTGCTCCAGATGCTCCACTACTGCGCCTTGCCCTCGGCAACGGCGAGAATGTCGGGGTACAGGTCGAACCTCCGCTGGGTGAGGAGAGGGATGCCGGCGCGAGTCTCGGCAATGTGCTCGGGGTCTGGGCTGTCAGCTACGGCCATGCTAAGTTGACCTACCAAACGTCGCGTAGACAATCTTCTCCTCGGTCTCGGCAGTCGCAATGACCTTGCCCATGGGCGAAACGGCCATCGAGTGGCCGTAGATGACATACTTGGCCGTCTCGTCACGAGCGCACGAGCAGGTAGCGATGTAGATCTGGTTGTCAAGCGCGCGTCCACGCTGCAGGAGCTCCCAGTGGAGGGGACCGGTGTGGGTGTTGAAAGCGGCGGGGTAGAAGACGGCTGTGCAGCCCTGGCGAGAGGCAAGGATGGCGATCTCGGCAAAGCGCAGGTCGTAGCAGCTGCACTGTCAGCAAGGTTAGGCGTGTTGAGCTCACATGGCAAGGCCGAAGCGGCCGAACGGCGTGTCGAACGTGGTGAGGTGGTCGCCAGGCGCGAAAGTGTCGCTCTCCTTGTAGGTCATCTTGGGGAGGCACAGGTCGAACAGGTGCGTCTTGCGGTACTTGGCGACGAGCACACCCTCGGGCGAGTACACCGTCGCCGTGTTGTACAGCCTCTCGGCGCCCTGCTCGGGGACACTGCCGCCGATGATCCAGACCTTGGACTCGATGGCGGCGTCGGCGAGCGCGCGGATCGTCTCCGACTTGGACGACCAGTCCGCGGGCGCCTGTCCGGGCTCGGGAACGGGCTCGGCGTTGGCGATGAGCTCGTCGTGGAGCTGGAAGTCAGCATGGCTAGTGTGCGCGCCCACTCACGGTCGAGCCGTTCCACATCTCGGGAAGAACAATCAGGTGCACAGGCTCGTTCTTGTCATTGCCCTCCTTGACGGCCTGGACGACAAGCTCGCGCATCCGCTTGATCTGGTCCTGCTTGCCGCCCTCCTTGCCAGCCTGAATCTGGATGAGAGCGACATTGACCTTGGGGCCCTTTGTGGGGTCGATCGTGGTGGCGGCGATGGTCATTGTGTGGGTGTGGGCGCTGGGGCGTGATGACGAGGTGGGTGATAAGTGCGATGGGACGACACGACAACCGGCTCGTGATATATGTACAGGTAGAGATAGAGACGAGTCGCGCTGCACACAGCCGACAAGCTGAATGAGTAAGACCCCCCTGCGGCAACTGGGCCGACGCACAAAGCCAGAGGACAGCGGTGGAGGGGGGTGGAGGACGAGGCGATGGATGGTGTGAGGGTGATGGCGGTGGGGTGCCGATGGGGGCTCGTTGGCGAGGGGAGCGAGCCGGAGCCGGGAGCGAGGTCGCGGCCATGTCCGACCACCCGGCAACTCCGACGCTGGCTGCGTCTTATCGCTCATCTCGCTCCATCTCACTTCATCTTTCCACCTCGTGATCACCCCCCCGCCTTCGCCGACACAACTCCTTTGCATTCGCCATGCGAGCCGTTACCGCGGTATAGCGCGGCATGGACACTCGGCATCTCTTCACCCGCCGGCCCCGCGTGCGACGGCCCCCGGACGAGTGGGGCACCTCTGGCGGCATAACCGCCGCCGTGCCCTGACGGGCGTGTTGCCGCTCGCTGCGGAGATTGATCCGTGGCCAGCGGCGGTCAACAACATCACTGCGATATCGACTTGAGCGACCAGATAGTATAATTAGAGCGTGATGGCCACCATAAGCAACCCACCACGACCACGACCACGCCCACACCCACGCCCCCACAATGTCCCCCACTGCAGTCACCGAGTCCAACGGCACCAACGGCGCCGTCAAGAAGGACGCCCTTTCGCAGCTCGACAAGGTCGCGTCCTTGGTCAAGCGCAACACCGTCAAGGATGTGATGGCGGCCGGCGGGTTCGCCCCGCTCTACTACTTCCACCTGTGCCACTCGCCAGAGGTGATCAACCTTGCCAAGCTCGCCGGCTACCCCGGCATCGTCCTCAACCTCGAGCACCACTTCACCGGCATCGAAACTGCGGCCCAGCTCTGCTTCACCGCCCTTAACTTTGGCCTCTCGCCAGTGTGCATCGTGCCGTCGCTCCAGTCCGACTGGATCTCGCGTCTTCTTGACAATGGTGCCCAGGGCATCATCGTTCCTCGTGTCGGAACGGCCGAGCAGGCCAAGCTCATGGTTAGGTTCAGCAAGCACCGTCCATTGGTGAGTGGGGAAGGAAGCTCAGAGCTGACGTTCTAGGGAGAGCGTCCACTGGCGTTCGGCCCTCAACTCCAGTTCCAGATCCCCGACTTTGTCCAGGCGCAGGACGCCCAGAATCTCACGACCATGACCGCGCCGATGATCGAGACGGTCGAGGGTTTGGAGAATGTCGAGGAGATTGCCGCTGTCAAGGGCCTCGATGCCATCTTTGTCGGCGTGCACGACCTCACTGATGAGTAAGTCGAGTTGTGATAGGCCCAGCTGACCATTCAGCATGGGCATCCCCGGACAGTACACCGCCCCATCAGTCTACGAGGCGCTGTCTCGCATTGTCCGAGCTGCCAAGGCCAACGGCCTCTACGTCGGCTTTGGCGGTCTCGAGTGGCACCCGCAGGTCATTGCCAGCCTGCGCAACGACTTTGGCTCGACCGTCGGCTTCGGCATCGCCGGCCGCGACTCGTCGTTCCTTCTCAACGGTATGAAGGACGTTGTGGCCAAATTCAAGAAGGTCGAGAACGGCACTTTCGAGGCTTGAGGTTTAGTTGTACAGGACATGCAGATTCATTGATACAGTCTATGGAAGAGGGTGGTACGTGCCGTCTGGGAAGAGGTTGAGGCCGACGCTGGCAAACAAGGCATCTAGCCCCATGCCCTGAACCGGCGGCATTTGTACGACTTGGTCGTCCATGATGACGTCGGGAACGGTCCACGAGTCCCACAGCGCCTGGTCAGAAAACTGGGGAGATGGTCCTGAGAATGCGCCAGAGCCGAAGCTCGGCTCGGACAGCTGAAGGGGGAGCAGCTGCGTTGCGGAAGGAGGCGCCGGCGCACTAGTGGTCATTTGAGAGGTGGCGGGCTGAGGCGTGACAAAGAGACTTGGTTCTTCAGACGAGTCGGCGTCCTTAATCTTCGTGCGCACGCCTTCTGCCAAGCGGTGGAATGCCTCGGCAAACCGGGTGACGCCAGGCCAGAAGGCGCAGAAACCCCCGAGTAGCTGCTCACACGAGTCGACTTGTGCTAGGGCTTCGCGCCTCCACGAGCTGAGCTGCAGGTTCCTGGCGTCTCCTTCGGCCTCGAGCAAGGTATAGATTAGACTCGTAGCGACCGTGACAATGTTGCTGAAATGGACCCAGTTTTCATTCAACTCGTTAATGCGCTGGAGTTTTCTGTAGAGTTTGACAGACTTCCAGGCCGAGCGTCGTAGGCCAGACATTCGCATGGGGTGTGTCGAGCTGAACAGGGGTGAAGGGCGGTAGAGAGAGGTCAGGAGGACATTGTGGTAGAGCTCGAAGAGCAGCGACGTTTCGCCCTGGGCGTTCATCGGCACCGTTCGGTACCATGTGTCGAGGTGATTGTGTAGACTTGACAGCACCTGCTCCGCCTCTGTCGCGTCTGTTGTTGGATACAGGTAAACCTGTTCGAGGATGAGGCCGCATAGACGCCGATAGGCTACGCCGTGGTAGAAAAATGTCGCGCCTTCAATACCCCGATGTATCGGAGAGTCAGCTTCCACCTTTGTCGGCAGCTGCGCAGTGATGATATCGTCCGGAATGGCCAGTGGCTGGGAGTTTGTGACGGCGACGACGCGGTCAAGGTTGTAGATCATGTAGAAGAGACGGCGGCGCTCATCCTGCTGTTCGGCAGGAAGCAGCGGATCTTCCTTGTTGAAACCGAGCTCGATTGCGAACTGCGCAACAACGCCAATGACATGGTGGGGAGACATGCGCCCAAAGTCGAGGAGGCAGTAGTTGGCATACAGAGCCATGCCCGCGATGCATTTCTGGGTGTGAGTGGGTAACTAGTGTTTGAACTCACCTCTGCGTCTCCTCTGAGGACGGCCGGGAAGTGACGGAAGGCCTGTCGACATAGTGAAGAGGAGGTATGAGAACGAGGGCATCCGCGCTGCGTCTCGGCGACGTTGACCCCGCCAGCAAGAATGACGAGCAATCGGAACACTCGAAAGTCTGGGTCGGGGAAGGTGTCCACTGTTGGGACATCTGACCCTGCCGCATTGTATAGGTCCTCTAAACTGAGGGCATCAGTGTGGCCCGTTACACCCACTCACTCGGCAAGAACGTCGCAGCGTCGCGCGACCGGGTAGAAGGCAATCGTCCAGTCGAGGTAGAGGTTGACGAGTTTTTGGGCAAGAGGTTTTGGGGGCCAGGGCGCCACAGGCGTGGCCGTGGGGTCCGGCTGTTGAGGCTCATCCGTGTCGTCTGGGGCGCCGAGCTGCTCAGAAATCGACTGCCGCAGAGTCAGGCCTCTTTCGGTTGTGAGGATCTGTTGAACGATGCGCTCGGCAAGGGTACCTTGGCCTCGTACGGCCTCGTGATCTGTCGTCCCCGTTTGCAAAGTCGACACAGTGTCTATCGGCTCGTCAACCGGTGCCACATTGCTCGGCAGCGCATGCAGGAGCAGTGTCTCGGCGGCCGCGGCCGTGTCTGTCGCTGTGGCGACATGCTCGAGTTCCTTGACGCGTGATTCAAGCCATGTCAACTGGCTGCGAAGGGTGCTGAGCTGTTCTCTCTGCGCGGCGTTCTCAGACAACAGGTTCGTGACGAAGCTGTCAAGCATCAGCAAAGTCCCAGGAAAAGTCGAACGTGATGTCAAGGTGAGTCTGCGGCGTACTCATGCAGCGCTGGTGGTGCGCATGGCCAACAAGTGAGAGCATGTGAACCCAGTCAACCCCCTGGCACTGTATTGGCAAAGGTGCCCCACTATGGCAGCAAGCCGCAACATCACGCCTCGCTTATACGCTTATCTCGTCCTATCCCCTCAGGTGGTGGGACGCCAGTCGACTCACCCCGGATGGGACCTATCAGAGATTGGGATGTCATAGATGCAATCGGCTTTAACTCTGGAGCAAGGGCCGCACGCCGGGCGCTCCCGGTCACACTGGGGTTGTCAGCAGGAGTGAGCGCGAAAGCGTACCGCAGGCCCACCTTTTTCTTCCTGTGATGGCAGCGCTGGCAGGCGATCGCCGCGCCGTCGACCGTGCGCGTGCTCAGACGAGGGACTCCGCTTGGCGCGCGCCGCCGTGTCGGCCCAGTGGACGCCGACTGCTCCGACGTCTCTGAAGACATGTGGTGTGTAGTGTTTGTGAGTGAATGTGCAACAGAAGATGGGGATACGGGCAGGCGGCGGTGATGCCGACGATGTGGTGGGGTGGATCTCCGCCGCTAGGCGGTTGTAACCGGTCAGTCGGCCGGCTCGACCACTCGGCTCGGCCAGCCAACGCCACGGATCATTTTACCCGCGCCCCTATCTTGCTCTCGTCTATCAATCGTCGTAGGGGCTGTTCCTAACAGAGGCGAATGTGGAGCAGGAGCTGGAGAGCGCCGCCAGCCGTCTTCCACAAGATGACGAGTACGCCGTTGGCCAAGGGCTGGTTGATGCTGCCAAGACACGCGGCGGCACCCCACTGTCTCCGTCCCACCGGACCAGAGATCCAGTAGCACAAGTAAGCGTGGCGAGGTCGGCCAAACGCTGGCCGGTCCACCAAACAAGCGCGCGTGTCCATGCATTGCCCTTCCGTGGTAGCGAGGCCCACACGTACAACCATGCATCCCCCCCTTCCTTGCTATCAACTTGTTTTTTGGCTCCCGACTACCGACTTCCCTTCGAGGGGGTTCGCTCGCCCACACCACCACTAGTGCTTCACACTAACACCCGTCTGCTCAACATCGCCCTCGACGAACACCTCCTCTGTGGACCTCTTCTTCTCCTGGCGGGTGTAGAGAACCCTGATGACGCAGACGAGGATCATGCAGGAGACCAGGCAGGCGAGGAGGGTGGGGAAACCCTTTCGGAACGTCGGGGCGTCGGTCTGTAGGAAGACAACGTTGGGGAGCCAGGCGTTGACAGCAAAGAACGCCGTGTTGGTCAGGCCGAGAACGACGCCGCGCTCCTGGGCGTTGGCGTGGCATATCTCACTGATCCAGGTGTAGATAATCGAGGTGACGAAGAAGATGACATTCATGAAGAAGGCGCCGATCTTGACGTTGGTGCTCTTGGGCCAAACAGTAAGAATGACAGCGGGAACGAGCTGCAGCGTGAGAACAGACATTATGACGCCGAATCGCGAGCCCGTCTTGTCCGAGATGTAGCCGATGAACATTTGGAAGGGGACGGAAGCGATCCAGGATGACGACGGAAGAATGTTGCGCATCTCAACGGAGAAGCCAGCAGATTTGAGGAAGATGCCCTGTCGTGTCAGCGATGGCTCGTCGGGAAAGACTCACAAAGTACTGGTACGCCTGAACGCAGAAGCCGTAGAAGATGTACATGAAGGGAATGAGCCAGAACCGCCAGCCCTTGGCCATCTCGACAAAGGCCGACCACGAGACGACGTTGTGAACGTCCTCGGTGCCGTTGTTGGCGCAGCGCCTCCTGGCCATCTCGCGCTCCTCCTCGGTAATGTACCAGGCCTTGGTAGTGTTGGGAAAGTCGGGGACGAGGAAAAAGACGCACACGACGGCAGGCAATGTCATGCCTCCGCAGACAATGTACAGCCAGCGCCACCCGGCGACGCCGTGGCTGCCGTTGAGGCCCTTGTAAATGGCCGCCTGCATGTAGCCTGAGAAGGCTGGCGGTTAGCTGTGTTCAGGTTCATCACGCACCGTTGCCGAGAGGAGCGGCCGAGAACCAGATGGCCATGCGCTTGCCGAGCTCCCTCTTGGTGTACCACGAGCCCTGCGGGTGTGAGACTAACAGCAACGACGAAGCCACTCACGAGCAAGAAGTACGACACCGGCTGGAAGGCCGCCTCGAAGAAGGCCACAAAGAAGCGGAAGACGTACATCTGGGGGACAGTCTGGGCTGCCGCTTGGGCGAAGGTGAAGACCGTCCAGCCCAGTTCACAGCCAGCAAGCCACCACGAAGGGCGGACCTTCATCACGATCATGTTGGACGGCACTTGAAGCACGCAGTAGACGGCATTGTAGATGGTCAACATGCGCGTGTACTCGTTGGCCTGGATGTGGAGGTCCTCCTTGAGGCCGGACTGTAATCGTCAACGGGGTTCGGGGATACGGGGGATATAGTACTGACCACGTATGCGTTTGCCAAGTTGGTCTGGTCGATGAGCTGCGTCGTTAGTGGTGTCTTAAGCGGAATGACCTGCCTTCATGAGCCAGCCGAAGCACAGGGCCGTGAGCATGTAGCAGTCGAGCTTGCGCACAAGGCGGCGCTCGGCCTCCGTCTTGAGGTAGTAGTCACTGGGCGGCGTCAGCTGAAACACGCGCCACCAGCACTCACGGGTCCCAGACGGCCGAGACAAACTTCTGCCATTTGGTGTACTGGACCGGAGGAGCGGCGGGGCCGGTAATGACCTCGACGACATCATGCTGGTTGATGCTGCGTTTTTCGTCGTCCGCAGAGGGGGTTTGCGGGCAAGAGTTGGTGTGGGCGGTCATGCTGAGAACCAGGCGATAAGGCGGCGGCGGAGTGTCGCTGTCGTTGGCTGGGGGCCGAGTGTCGCTGCCGTTGGCTTGGGGCCTCATCGTTTGCTCAAACCGTGGATAAGATATATCACAACAGAGATCATCGTCGTGTGCATGCAATGAGGCCGGCGCATGCACACTGCCCGAGGCAGGGGCTCCATGATAGCACGCAGCGGCCGTTGTGCCGCACCATCAAGTCGTCGTGTCGTTGTGAGCCAACAGTTTGTGCCGACAAGAAGAAGAAATTGTCCTGAAGGGAGGAAGGGATCGAGATCTTGGCGAGTGGCGCGATCTGTGCCGCCTCGGCCCTGCCCCGTGTTGCTAGCCGCCTGATCTTGTGGGGTCTCCGTGTCGGCGCAAGTGCCGACGCCCGCGTGGGTTGGCGGCGCACCACTTGCCGCCAGATCCGAATGCAGCTGCGACTTTGCTTGTTTGCTATCTCGCCGTCGCCATGTTGCCCCACAACTCACCTTGCCGAGACACTTGCGATTGCCAGACGGTTCAGCCGAGGATGCCGACCGAGGCTGTAGCTAGATTGTCGGCCGTTGCAGCGCCGCACGGCACTTGGCCCGACGCTCGAATCTCGATAAAGAGCCATTGAAAGCATCTTTCAAGCGGCACAAGCGAACCAGCCCAGCAACTCTGTTTGAAATTCAACCACCATGACTATCACTCTCAACGACAACCTCGAGGCGTGGCGCTCGCCAGCGGCGATTGAGGAGTGGTGGGCGACGCCGTCGCAGCGCGGCATCACCCGCCCATACTCTGCGGCCGAGGTGGCCCAGCTCCGCGACATCTTCCCAGAGGGCGAGGGAGCCAGTACCATGGGCCTGCTTCTCCGTGACACCCTCGCCAGGCATGCCAGGGATCAGTCTGTCAACCTCACGATTAGTGCCGGCGACGGTGTCACTGCGCAGGTCCTGTCCGAGGCTGGCCTTGGTGAGTGCGGGGGCGTGATGTGCCTGACACCTCAGATGTTGTTTACGCTTCAGGCGGTGTGTCTGCCATGTCCGATGTCACCACAAAGGACCCGTCAACTGACCTATCCGACTACACCTATGACACCGTGCCCAGCAAGGTCGCGACGCTCTACCGCTCGCAGCTGGTCCACGCCCGCACTGCCCAGCTGAGCGGTAAGCCGTACCGCATCATCCCCATCATCGCCGATGGTGATTCAGGCTTTGGCTTCCAGTCCTCGGTCATGAAGATTGTCAAGCTGTTTGTGCAGGCTGGTGTCGCTGGCTTCCACATCGACGACCTCCTGTCTGGATGCAAGCGCTACGACGGCAAGGACGGTGTCGGCTACGTCGTCGTTCCCCTGTCTGAGGCTGTGCGCCGCCATATCGCTGCCAAGCTGCAGCTTGACATTATGGGAGCCGAGGTGGTCAGCATCCACCGCACCGATGCCGAGACTGCCACCCACATCACGTCGACCGTCGACCCTCGCGACCGGCCCTTTATCCTCGGCGCGTCAGTTGCCCAGAGCCATGACGCGGCGTCCGCCCCCGACTACAAGACCTGGATCGCGGCTGCCGACCTCAAGACGCTCGACGAGGCATTTGCTGCATCTCACCCGGCCCTGCTGAACGAGTTTACGGCGCAGACACAGGGAAAGAACACGTCCGAGGCCCTCCTTGTCGCTGCCCGGCTCGCTCCCGACTTTTACTGGTCGGCCGACGCCGCCCGCACCGTCCAGGGCTGGTTCCCCTTCCGCGGAGGTGTCGAGGCTGCCATCGCGCGTGCCATTGTCTGTGCGCCGTACACCGACGCGTCGTGGGCCTGCCAGACCAAGCCGTACAATGCGCCGGCCGTCGAGCAATTCGCAAAGGCTGTCCGCGCTGCCGTTCCCAACCGCTGGCTGGCATACAACTGGACTGTCCTGCCCGCCGAGTTTGCCAAGAGCCAGGAGGTGGCCGAGGCACCCGAGAAGCTTGCCAAGCTGGGGTACGTGTACCAGTGGATGCCCGTTGGCGGCATGACCGCGGCGGGCATTGGAGCAAGGTCGTCGGCTGTGGCTATCAAGGAGGGCGGCGTGTCTGGCTTCCTCCAGAACGCTGAGAGGGTCCAGGGCAAGCAGAGGGACCTGCTGTACTGGCTTCTTGACCTCGCCAAGCTGAGTGACCAGGCCCAGGAGATCATTGGTACGGGTTTGTAGGGTCGTCAGGTTTGTCAGATGTAGTTAGATGTACGGGGTTGAGTAGCACTTGGGTCTCAGCACGTGAGCACGTCGTGCATCGCTATGCCTTGGCTTTTACTGAATGACGAGCACCTTCTCGTCGATGGGGAGGTAGGTGCGCTCAGGGGGTTCACCATTCTTCTCGCCAAAGGGGATCATGGCGGTGCACACCCAGTTGTCAGGCGTCTTGAGGAACTCCTGAAGGGCCGGGCCAGTAACCGGCGACAGCTGAGGGAAGTGCTGGAGGTTGGCTCCCATGCCAGCGCACTCGAGGGCCGTCCACACAATGTAGTGGAGGATGCCTGCGGCATTGCCGACCCACGCGGGGAATGCCTTGTCGAGGCTGGGCATCTTGTTGACCATGGCATCGACGACATTTTGGTCGTCGAAGAAGACATAGGTGCCGTATCCGCCCGCGTAGGCAGCATCAAACTTGATGCGCGCCTTACGCTCGTGTTCGGCTGGGGGTTAGCACCTGCTCCGCATCACAAAACTCACGGCCGCTGAGCGTGGTCTTGTGGGCCGCCCAGATGGCCTCCCACATGTCCTTGTTCTTCTGACCAAGGATGAGGATAGCGCGAGTGCTCTGGTTGTTGAATGAAGTAGGGCTGTTGTTGACAGACTCCTTGAGGATAGTGATGAGCTCGTCGTCTGTCAACGTGGAGGTGCCCTTGATGGCATAGTACGAGCGTCGCTCCTGACGGGTCAGTTTTCGGTCGGCGCGCGACACTCACCTTGGCGATCTCGAGGACAGTCTTCCAGGTGGGAGCAGCGGACATGGTGGTGGTTGCCGGGGACTTGAGTTTCTTGGCTCTGTGGCTCTATATTTCTATGCGCTGTGGAGTGGATGCCAAGAGGATATTCCAACATTTCCTCGGCTTTATGGATGAGGCCGAGGCTCCAGCCGCTTGGCTCGTGACGTCACGCGCCGAGAAATCTCGTGTCATCTTTCTCAAGCTTTTCATCCGTGTCGCATAGACATCCCCAGTGACTCTGGTGCTCTTGCAACAGCTCTTGTCGCGCACTCTTCAGCACTATCAGAACTGAGTGCATATCGGCATGCGCTGCGTTGTTGTGACAGGCTTCTCGGCAAGATGCAGCAGTACCGCAAACACGTCTTAGCGCAATGCCAACATTGTCGTTCGCCTGTCCCCCCCCCTTGACCAGCAAGATGGCCGATTGCCAGCTGCGGCGCTGCGGATGGCTTCAAATCGAGCAGATGCCGGGGTCATCCACCTAGGAGTCGGGCATGGCGGCAAAGCTGATTGTGTAGCTGCCACCTTGTTGCGCTAAAAGCTCGCCGCAGTGCCTTGAGCTTATATGCCGCTAGCCGGCGAGGCCATTGGAATGGTTCAGGCAGCAAATAAGAGGCAGCGAGCACAGGTGACGGACCGTGCCATTCACCCAGTTGCCCAGTCCACCCAGCGACCCGCACTTCTAACCGCAGAGGCAAGCATGCCGGACACGCAGCAACCCGAACAAACACCTCGCGCAGCTTCAAGCCCGCAGTCAACTCATAATCGTCACCGTCTGCTTCACAACAATCTGAGAACAATCACGAAGTACGCGAAGGCGGTACGATGTCGTGCTGACGCTAAGATGCCGCCATCAGTATCGAGCAACAGCGACGCGACAGAGAATCAGCCGATACGATCGTCCTGCGATCAATGTCGAGCTCGAAAGCTCCGGTGCCCAGGCGTGGACAGGCAAGCGCAGCAGAGTCGGTCTGGATGCGCTCGCTGCTCCGGTCGAGGTCAGGCCTGCACCTTCAGTGCGTGGATTCCGCGTGTGATTCCTTTCTGACACAATCAGGCGCGCGTAAGCGTATGGGGCGGCCGAGAACGAGCCAGCAGACCTCGGCGACAGCGGCAACTCTCTCCTGGTCTCCACCGATCACCCCGACAGTGACGCCCATGCTTTCGCCACCTGTGTCGGAACCGCTGGGCTCCGGCTTGTGTGCCTTTGAACTCGACAGCGACGGCTTGACTGTCATGCCGTCACTATCGACAGCCGTCTCGCCGACAGGTCTTCTCAACGGCCTCGGTGTGGGTTCTCCGACGTCAGCTCTACCAGCACCATGGAATGAAACGATGCCGCTGGCAGCACCAGATCTGAGCTTGGACTGCCTCGGATGGCTCGCCACTCCTTACGACTGGAGCAGCAGCGACAGCACGGTGGATTGCAAGCAGGCAGCGTCCCACACGACCGTCCTGTCGCCTCAGCCGAGCAGCGTGGAGCTGTCAGGCAGTGCGTCGCTATTCACACCTCCATCACCTGTGTGCACCCGGCCTTCGAGCTCATCATCGTCCTCGCGCCAAGTTGAACTGGCACAGATTCCTGAGGATGCACCGCTGCCAATGCAGACGCTCTACAAAGCCTGCGCTTGCAATGTTGGCCCTGCCATCGATAAGCTTCGAGGCTTGCTGCGCGATGTACCCCGACCCCAAGCTGTAGCGACCTGCTATGTGACCTGTGGACCGACATGTCAATGCCCCAGCAACATCGGCCAAGCGGACACCCAATCCCCTCTCGACCTCGCTCTCCATGCGGCTCAAACTGCGAGCACGACATGTGCGACATCTAGCTTTTGCGTGACATGCCTCATGGATCCATCGACGCCGGCAGCCGTGCTCGCAGTCGTGTCCCTGGCGGTCCGAAGTCTCCAGTTGTCCTGGCCGGCGCTCCTCTCTGCTTGCAATGGCTCTTCGGCAGTTCTCATGCCTACCGTACAGATCGGGTCGTACCAGCCGCTGTCTCGAAGCGCCAGGATACTCGTCGCGACGGCCTTTCACACAGAAGTTCAGGAACTTGCGGCGTCGAGTCGGGGACTCATCAACAAACTCTGTCAAGCCTCCGACACGGGTAGTCATTCGGACCCGCACGATGGCCTGCTGTGAGTTGCAAGGGGTTGCCACCCGCTGATTTTCCAGGTTTAACAAGCTCGCGCTGCAGCTGAAGGACCTCGAGCGGCGAGTGCTCAGCCTCCGCACCGACCTCGAGGGAGGGCATGTGGATCCCGATTCGCCTCGCACGCTGTAGGCGGCATGCATGGCGCTCAGCAGGTGCCGGTTCAGCTGTCACTGGGAAGGATTAGGCGAGTGGTCTTGGGCCGCGGCGTTTCAAGTAACGAAACTTTGAGGACGATTGATTGACTGAAAAGACCTGGTCAAATCTCTCAGGACGCCGAGGCATTTATCTGTTTGGAACGGCATACGGCCAGGAACGCGGACCACATCGGACACCGGAGACATCACTCGGCGACTTCGTTTCCAGCAGTATTTAAGCGATCATGTGCAGGCAAGGGAGTGCCCAGCAAGACGAGCAACATGGAGCATCGCATCGAACCCAAGAGGACGGAGTCTGACGACACAACCAAGGGCGCCGACGGGGTGTGGGCGTCTAGCGACAACGCGGTGGCGCCGTCCGGTGCGTCCCGCGCGCAGCTTCGCCAGTACCACTGGGCCTTTTACCTCACCAACTTTGGAGTAGGTTGACGCTATGGCCACGTGTTTGACGTCTCCAGATCGGGCCGGCATTCAGCTCAGCCATCATCTTCATGTCATTCCAGATCCAGCAGGCGGCTTTCTGGTCTGTTGGTCACCACCCTGGCCAGCCTCCTGGCACAGGTTGCCCGGACCTTGGGCAGCCGTGCCGCGTGCCCCTGGGCAAATCGGACGTCAACCTCACCAGTCTGCTGCTCTACCTTAACGCCATTGGTTTTGGTGTCGGCGGATTTGTGACACTGTTTGTGTGCGCGTGGGGCGACCATATGCGTGAGTCATTGCAGGGGTCTGTCGCTGACGTATCAGGGCTCAAACGCGAGCAGTATATTTTCCTACTGGTTCTTTACGGCGCGCTGTGTCTTCCTGCGGCTGGTCTCACCAGCTACGACATCTCCAACTACTACGGTTTGATCTGGCTGTACACGATCTTCGGTGTTGTTGGATACCTTGTCATCGCGTGGGGCAACATCTTCGTCCCGTACACAATGCAGGCGGCGGCTCCGATCGATGAACTCCCTGCCCCGGCCAGGCTCGAGGCTTTTAACAAGATCGACGGCGATGAACGTCGCAACCTCCGCGCCAAGCGCGAGATTGAGGGGTTGAAGATATCGGTTGGCGGATCGGTGGCACTCAACCTCGCCATCGTGCTGTTCAACGTCATCACCATCGGCGTTTCGTACGCCACTATGGAGGCCCAGAAGAATGCTGGGTTGTACATGACCACCGTCTCAGGCGTCGTTTGCATTCTGTGTGCTCTTGCCGGTTGGCGATTCCTCCCGTCACCGCCGCCCATCGCGTACGAGGGAAACTGGTGGCTTTTGCCGTTCACTGTCTGTGAGTGTGCGCGTGGGTCGAGGCTGACACCACAGTCGGCAGCCTGTGGAAGGGCATCAGCAGGTACACCAATGCCATGCTGTTCCTCGTTGCATACGCCATCTGCAACGACTCGCTCTTTGCCTTCAGCGCCGTCACTAGCCAGCTATTCAACCTCAACATCCGGCCGTCAATCCGCGAGTTTACGGCTTACAACGTCACTGGAAGCATCACATCAGTCGTCGGTTCGGTCGCCTTCATGTACTTGTTCCCACACACCAAGCTCACGCTGCGGCAATGGGCCATGAGCTCGTATAGCCTCGTCATCTTCTCGGCCTTTTGGTGCTGCCTCGGCATGAGCGACAAGGTCGCCGTGGGCTTCAAGCATCGCGCCGAGTTCTATGTCTTCCAGGTAAGCGGTTGAGGCGGCGGCTGGTTGATGACCATCAGGTGCTAGTTTCCCTCGCAGGCGCGATCCTCAACCCCCTCTTCCGAGTCCTGTTTCCGGAAATGTTTCCCAAGGGGAACGAGATTCAGTACTTTGGTTTCCAGCTGGTCGTGAGTGTGTGCATCTTTGACAAGCCTGACGGTGCAGCTGTCTTGCGGTACGGCCTGGATCCCACAGGTGGTCAACGGGCCGATTGTCGACAAGACCAACAACCAGCGGCTTCCTGCGGTCGTGGCTCTTGTCTTCTTCATTGTATCGCTTGGCCTCACATGGTGGTGCAATGATGCCGAAGGCATTGCGATTGTCCATAGGGAGGAGGTGGAGGAGTTGGAGAAGTCGGCGACTGTTGGGCCTAGTCTATCCTAGTTGTCCGAGAATACGCGACTGCGCTCCTGCCAGACTGGCGCCGGTGATGCAATGAAATGTCACCGGCCCAGGGGACGCGTCTATCCTTCCGCTCGTCGACAAAGTCGCCGAGTCGCCAACTAACTCATATGAAACTGATCAGACTTGGCGGAAAACTACCTCAGCACCTCTCCACCTCACCAGTCCGCCCCCAATGTCACCCACGGCCGTCACCAACCCCGCTGCACCCTCGAAACCCGTCGCCGGTCTGCACCTCGTTCCCGGCACCGAGTCGCGCCACTACCACTCCACCAAGGACAGCATCTATGCGCTCCCGGCCGATGGCCAAGAGTACGACCGCCTCGAGCAACAGCACCGGTTGATAATGCTGCTATTTGGCGGCCCCGTCGCTGCCGGTACAGCCCGTGACTCGCTTAGCCGCACTGGCGGCAAGGTCCTCGACGTCGGCTGTGGACCTGGCAGCTGGATCAAGGTGAGAGATGTCGGAGCCAGGTCTGACTCCCCCACAGGACGTCAAGCAAGCGTTCCCGAAAGCAGAGTGCCATGCCACAGACTTTGTGGCCGACACATTCAAGCCGACCGAAGCCAACGACATTACTTTCGTGGTCGGCAACGTTCTCACTGGCCTGCCCTACGCCGACGACACGTTCGACTTTGTTCACATGCGCTTCTTCACCGGGGCCCTGAAGAAGACCGAGTGGCCACTCGCTGTCAAGGAGCTTGTGCGCGTCGTCAAGCCCGGAGGCTGGATCCAGATGGTTGAGCCCGACGGCCGCATCCGAAGCGAACGCGGCATCACTCACACTATCGAAGACTGGAACACCCGCGGCATGCGCGGGTCTCTGCTCAAGCGTGGGGGAGAGCCGAACGCCGGCCCCAACCTTGCGCAGTTTCTCGCCGACGCCGGGCTCACCAACGTCGAGGACAATGTTGCATCCGCCCCTATGAACTCGAAGGCTGGTGCTATTGGCGAGCACATGGTCAAGGACTACAAAAGCCTCATCACGACGTTGGCGCCAGTTCTCTCGCAGTCTTGGGGCATGACTCCAGATGAGGTCGTGAACTGGGGCTTCAGCGTCGTGGAGCAGAGTGAGGCGCTCGAAGGGTTCCACAACTTCCATACAGCGTTGGGGCAGAAGCCGTAAGAATGTATTGCTTGGCTCCGAAGGCCGCAACCGATTGGGGTGATTGTCTCCGAGGTATCATTCCGAGGTATCTCTCCGAGGTATCTCTCCCTCTGATCGGCAACCTTTGTTAGCTTCATTGACCGACTGTATATCCGCCTCTGGCGTCATTGACTCGGCATGCTGCAACGGACGCCCTCGTCGACATTCCAGCCTAACCTAACCTTCTGGACGGGTCTGGCCACGGAGAGTCGTTCTAGCAGCTAGGGTCACGCCCCGCAGACGCTTCTGTGCTTCATCTTGTTGCCAAGCGCTTCAAAGGTACCTTCGACCACTCAACATGACAATCAAGATGCTGCACGAAGAAGGGCCAAGTCCGCACCCTGTGCATTCGCGATCTGTCGGCGACGCGTCCTGCAAAGCCCTCTCACTGGCTGCAGTCTCGGGGACACGGAATCCCGACAGCGTTACTGTGGTCCAAGGCATCGTCATGCTGTTCGAACAGCATCTGAAGTATACCCCGGCGAACGATCGATGGTTCGCCACTGGGGGATCGAAATTCTTTGACAAGGTCGAGGGGTTTGTGGCTGCTCGGCGCCCTGTCGAGTTCGTCCTGCCAGCGTTTCCTTGTAAATCCAGCAACACCGTAGGTCATAGCCACGCGCAAGCTCACACAGCAGAACAAGGTCATCGGGGTACTGCCCGACAAAGGCGAGGAGTTAGCCCTGCGGACTCTGAAGCTGTTCGCGGATGCAGTGGCCCAAGTGTACTCCCCGGGTATTGTCATGAGGATCGTCTCTGACGGACATGTGTTCTCGGACCTCGTCGGCACCGACGATGTCGTTGTCGACGACTACAACCGCGCACTGCAAGAGATGGCCAGCAGGATCAGCACCAACGCCGAGCTGTTCCATTTCTCCGGGCTGGAGGATTTGCTCGAGCTAACCGCCCGACATCATCGTCATGGGTCTTTGGGCACGCCGCAATTGGGACCGCTTCCGACAGTTACCACTACACAGGCTGAGCAAGGTCGAGCGGCCATGGCGAGCCTGTTTGGAAGGACGGGCAATGTAGATCAGCGCTTGTCGGCGGACCCTGCCCTCATGGCTCTCTGTCGCGGCTTCTCCAAGTTTGTGCTGGAGGACACACTCCAGCATCAGTCTCTCGCGACCATATCCCGGTCGAAACGAAAGCGAATTGCCTGGGAGACCGCCAAACTTATGGTGCAGGTGTGTTGGCGCAACGGTGATGGTACTGATGCCTGAGCGCAACGAGGCTTACTCCAGGCTTGTGGAAGCCGTGTTCCCAGCTGCTGTCCGTCTCAGTATCCATCCGTACGAGTCTGCCGTTACCAATCTGACCCCCACAGCCATGACAACAGCGGCCCCAAGTTTGCCATCAGTCTACTGCACCCCTCTTTTCGCGGTCACGTCGCGACACATCAGACATCGCCATCGGTCCTGTTTCACATCCCGACGCCGTGGCACAACGTGGTGCTGCAGCTGCCGAACCAAGGCTATGTGCTCCTCAAGCGGCACATGCTGGTGAACCTTGGGCAGAGCGAGCACCAAGTGGAGCTGGTTCAACCGGAGGACGAGGGTTCGTACTTTCGCTGTATATTGAGAGAGTAGTGTGGTTCTGTGGCAGCCACAAGTCGCATGAACACATCTCTACTCATGCAGGGCCGAAACCCGAAGCTGAAGATTCCTCGGTGCCAAAAGGCCTCCCGGAGTGAGCTCCGTACCATCCGATGCCAAGGACAGCTGAAAGTTCTGGACAATCGCTGTGAGGGATCGGTGGAGCGAGAGGATGGCGAAAGCCTGGCCAGGGCAAGCGCGTCGGCCGCCGTGGAAGCTCACAAACTCCCCTCGACTTCTCGCCCTCCTCGCCAGGGTGTCGATGACTTCCACAGTCATGCCCCACCTCGAAGGCCGGAATACATCGGGGTCTGGCTGCCACGCGCTGCTCCATGGGCCACGATGGATGCCAAAGGCCGTCCAGCCGACGTAGGTGCCTGGCTGTAGTGGGACGTGAAGTGTCGAGCCTTGTTGTGAAGGAAGCGACAGCACGCATGACTCAGCAACGCGCCGGTTGATGAGTTGGGGGATGGGTGGATAAAATCGGAGTGTCTCGTGAATGACGGCGTGTAGAAGGGGGCGGATATCGGGTCCGGGGAGTGATGAGCACTCCTGACGAACGCCGTCTTGCAGCGTCTGCGCTATCAGAGAAGCTCACGCAGGCTCAGACTCACGGGATCACGCGCCAGCACCATGAGGGTCGAGCAGAGCGCCTGCTGGACATTCTCATGACCGGCGATGAAGAGGACTGAGGCTTAGCGTGGTACACACGCAGTACTCACTCTTCAGATTGTCTATGTACTCTCGATGATCAAACACGCCCTGCAGTAATGCCTCGTCGAGGTCGAACAGAACGTTGCTGCTGGATGGTTGGGAGCAGGCGATGTCCTCGGCAGCAAGGGCGGCCTTGGCCTCTGCGCTCGGAAGAGCAGCGAGCAGCTCGTGTTCGAGATCAGAGATGAGCCTGCGAGCGGCAACGCGGCTGGGGAAGAGACGTGGGTAGTTGTCGAGGGCGGGGACACTGAGAAACAAGGGGTGGAAGATGTGTCTCTTGACGGCCGTGTGCACGGCATGTATTCTCGGAGGCTCGCCGAGGAACTGGGTGTCAGTTTGCGATGAGACACTGGCCCACCTGCAGGTCCTTGCCGAAGATGCACATGGTAGCGGCCTCCATTGCGTACTGCTGAACGACTGGCGTCACGGCGACGACCTCGTCTTGGCGTCGGAGGGCTTGTACTAGCCTGGCGCATGCGACGTCGAGGCGGGCCTCGTCAATGTGATGCTTGAGAGCGGGGCGGATCACATGGGCGTAGGTGCGCCATTTCTTGCATTCAGCGCTTGTCGACGAATCAACCCACCTCGCCTGTCTCCGAGATGATGTTGCCCCCAGTGAGCGCACTGATGACGGCGCCGGGTAGCTTTCGATGGTTGCCGCTCTTGTGGAAGACGGACCGCTCCTGGTCCAACAGTTGGGCCATGCCTTGTGAGCAGCCCACCAGGACGTTCCATTGCGAGCCAAAGTAGATGACCACCGCGCCGTGCTTGGCCATCGCGGGGGCGATGTAGCGGGAGTAGGTCTCATCCTGTCCAAGAAGTCGCAGACCTAGCCAGCCGCGAAACAGCGGCAAAAAGGCGACCCATATAGGGATTACCGGGAGGCCGGGGGCGAAGTTACGCGGTGGGTGAGTGAGCCATCGGATGCTGGCGAGGACTGCTGCAGCCACGAGTAGAAGAACGATCATGGTCGTGGGGGGGGAGGAGCGTCGCCGAACAAGCCATCTTGTGACTAAGAAAAGTCACCGGCGAAAGGACAATGTCTCCGAGCCGTCTGCGGTCGTCGCCCGATAGAGTTTGGGGCTCTCAGATAGGGTCGAGGTGGCTTGTGAAACGACTAATGCCGCAGTGAAAGGGCTAGACGCGACGCAGGTTAGTCTGCTGTGGTAGGAGCTCGTCAGGGCGTGAGCTGGGGCGATCCGCAGTCGCAGCGGCGCGGCTTTGGTCAAGGTCGGTGAATTGAGCACATATCGAACGTTCGGGTCGCATGATCGGAGACATCATGCAGGCGCCACGTCGTTCTGTCTGCTCGCTGTCGCTGGGTGCTCGAAGCTGATCAGAGAATGAAGAGGATGGATGACTGACGGCGTTGAATGGCGAACAATGGAGATGGTGTCACGGAGTTACCCGGACAGCTTCCCACATGACGTCACACGCACACGGATGCATCAACACTGCTCACACTAGAGCGCTCTTACTCATTCGCGGCCTCTTCACGGAGCAGCTGGGCCAACTCGGCCGCAGTGGGCCGCTTGGATGGGTCCACCTGGAGGCATCTGTCGATGAGCGGACCGAACTGCCCGGTTCTCTCAAAATAGCGGGCGGCAAACGGGCGGGGACCGTTGAGATTCTCGATGGACCACAGCAGAATGCCGAAAGCAAAGACATCCGACTTGTCGGTGAAGGCGTCATTGCCGTGGATGAACACCTCTGGCGCAATGACGGGCTTGCTGGTTGGGCCGGACTCGAGGTCGCACAAGGTGGCGTCATCTCCGGAGAAGAGTGCGTTCATGAGCGTGATGTCGCGGTGATAGATGCCCTTCTCGTGCAATGAGGCCAGGCCAGCGGCGAGCTGGGCAGCCCATTTGCGCCGCGTGGTGTCGGGGACACTCCTTGCCCTTGGATCATCGTCGGGGTCGCCGTGTGCAAAGATCCACCCGCGGAGCAAGTCCTTCCCGGCAGCCTCAAGCACAAGCTGGTCCTTTGTGCGGCCGACCAACTGGACCACATGAGGCAAGCCTTGGGCCTTGGCGAGGTTGATGATCTCGTTCTCGGACCGCGGCGGCTTGAGGTAGTACTTGTCGGCGTCCGGAATGACCGGAAGTGACTGGAAAGCGTCCGTCGCGACCGCTTCGGCCGCCTCCTTTTCGTACTGCGCGTCTAGGTCCGCCTCGTTCTTGGCCCAGCCGGCCTCATCGAGGTAGACTGTGGCTTTGAGGTTTGCAACCTCCTCGGTTGTGAGAGCTTTCAGGGAGCCATCGGCGTTGACGATCACGCCTGGTTGGCCAGACGGGACAACTGGGAGCGGGGCCTTTTCGTTGATGATCTCCTCGGCCTTGGAGTTGGGGACGTAGGGGATCCGGTAGAGGACGTCGTCGCTGATGACAACGGCGTCCTCGATCCCATCACCGCCATAGTGCCAAGGTAGGGTGGGTCGGCCCATAGTGTTGGAAGATGTGGGGGATGGCGGTGGCGACGCGCGTCTTATATGGTGACCCGCATGGGTGGGCCGGGATCACAGAGACGGCCACGCAGGTGTAAACAACACCGCTTGGGAGCATGTGGTGACAAGGTACCGAGCTAAGCAGTGCTGTTATTGTGTTGCTAGTCTGCGGAGGTGCTGAGCGGGGTGTTGTTGGTCCGCGCTAGTGCTTTTGCCAGTGCTATTAATAATTGGGACTGTTTCGTGCTAATGGCGTGGGACAAAGAACGTAGCTTGTCAAGCGTACAAGAGTCCGGCGGGCTTGGGCGCCCAGGTGCTGCCGAAGCGGCGCACGAGTGGGGGTTGGATGCAGAGCGGGAGAACAGCGACGCTGGTGGCGGTCGGAGTAGCGCCCGGCGGTGGAGGTGGTCCACGCAACCGGGGCCCCAATCTGCCACCACTGGTGGTACTTCACGCGGCTGCCGCGCGTGTTGTGCACGTCGCACCTCGCGCCTTCCTCGCCGCCCGCGTCGCCGTCGTCCTTCAGCTTGCTCTCTCTCTCTCTCTCTCTCTCTCTCTCTCTCTCTCTCTCTCAGCACTCGCATTCTCTTCTCCCCCCTCCCCATCCACCCTCTGCCCCCTCTCTCATTCTCGCCACCGGCAGTCCTCGTCTCTGCACACGCCTACCCGCCCCTTCTCCGCCCCTCCCGCGCCGGCCTTCCACTCAGCGTGAGTCCTCGCCCAGGAAAGACACATCGTGCCGTGGCTAACACTCTGCATACGCAGCTCGCGCCTTCCTTCTCCCTCCTCCCGACCACTCTCTTTGGGTACAATGCCACCCAAGCCGCCCCCCAAGCGCACGTCCAGCACGAAGTGGGCGTCTCGCACCCCAGCCGCGAGCTCTAGCACCCCAGCTACGACATCTCGACGCCCAGCCGCTACGTCTCCTCCCCCAGACACGAGCTCCCGCCTACCCGCCGCAAGCTCCCCCCCTCCAACTGCCACCCCAACGCCAGCGTCTGCGCCTGCGCCGCCCATCCGCCACTGCCGGGACCACACGCCGGTGACAGGCCGTGCTGGGTCTTCTCGTGCGACCAAACCAGCGACAAGCAAGGCCCGAGCCGACGTCAAGTCCCCAGCACCTCGTACGCCCGGTCCATCAGAGAGCCAAAGCCAAATCCTGGAAAAGGCTCTCACCAGCGCCGCTCGTGCCGGCGCCGCTCTTGCCAGCGCGAGTCAACAGGCCCGCACGACCCCAACAACCAAGCCGCAGCCCGCACGCAAGCCTTCGGTTCCCAAGCTGGCCACTCCGCCGCCGGGAGCTCGTCAGCGCACGAAGATTCCGCGCATGCCGGCGCTTCCTTTCGAGGCTCGCGGAGGTGCTGCCAAAAAGCCGACTCCATCCGCGTCCAAGCGACGCGCGGATCCGTCGCCGGGACGCACCCCGCCAGCCAAGCGCACATCGCCGACCCGTCCGCACACGCCGTCCTCGACAAGGTCTCTTCGGCCCCGCACGCCGACCAACTATACCGACGATGCTCTCGAGGAGGCAGGTCGCGCGAGGGCCGCGACCACAAAGGCCGAAGCATCGCGCACGCTCAAGGCAAGCCCGGAGGACATGGACGTCGACCCGGACGGCGAGACCTTTGGCGAGACCTCTGGCGAGACCGCCGGCGAGACCTCTGGCGAGGACGCAGACGGCATCGGCGATGACCCAGACGGCGTCGACGGCCTCGCATCGTGCGAGTTTGCTCTGCCCTCGTTCGAGTTCCTGACTGGGCCAAACATCCCCAACGAGCTCCCTGAGGATGAGGACAGGCCTACCGGCCTCGTAAAGCTGGCAATGTTTCATTTCAACCATGCCAAACGCCTCGCCACCAGAGTTCTCCAGCAGCCACGCCTGGTGTATGAGGACAGCATCGATGAGTTGGTGCGCCACACCGGCCAGTACCTGAAGCAGATGCTCAGGCGTGAACACCTTGATGCACTTCAAGGCTACCACGCTATCACCATGACCCTCACGGCCATGCACCAGCGTCGCACCCTTCTATCCCTTGAAGTGGAGCGTATCTTACGGCTCGAGGCGGCCAACACCGCCCTTCGCGAGGCGCTCGACAGAGTCGCTGAAGAAGTGACGTTGGTCCCGGCCCTCAAAGACACAATCACCGACCTCACCAAGACCATCAGGGACCTAGAGCTCGACGTGGAGGTCTGCAAAGAGCGAGATAACGATTGGAAGAATGAGAAGGAGCGGTTCATTGCCTTTAACCAGTTCACCGCCCACGTCGATCAACTCGACCCTTCAGGCATTGCCCGCGAGTCGACGCGCCAGCTCCAAACGGCGTTGCTTGCAAGGGAGGAGGCTCTACGCCGGGAGTCGACTACGTATGGCAAGTACACCCGCCTCAAGCAGAAGATGAAGCAAGTCGAGTCCGAGCTGCAGTCCTGCAAGGACGGGAACAAAGACGCGTTGGCCGCATACGACCAGCTCCTCGCCAGCAACCAGGAGGCGCACAAGACGATCGAGGCTCTGCAGGAGAAGATCCGCCAAAAGGATGCGGTGATTCATGACCTCGGGAAGGCGATGGATCTCCGCAAGTATGTCAAGGACGAAACGAGCTGGCTGGGAGAGTGATAGTGGCAGAGCGGGGTATACTGGCGATAGCCGGCGTTGTATCTGAACCCTTTCGAGTTGCCGTAGACCACTGCCAAGCCGTGATAGTATGCATCGTAGGTGGTCTCTGCGTAGTGGGAGAAGCCGTCGCGGAGTCTTGGACGCGACGGGGCGACGCGCCCACACGAGCTTGCTCCCGCAGTTGAGTGATTGGCGGTGGCGGCAAACAATGCGTCACGTTCATCAATCCACTCTTCGTCTTTCTCTATTCACTCTTCCACCCACAATGCCTCCGAAGCGCACCCACGCTTCTGGCACATCCTCACGCGCCGCAACCAAGGCCGAAACAGTATGCCCGCGGCTCCCACCAACCTGCAAGCCGCCCCGAGTCCTCAGGAGTGAATGGGTGCGGCAACCGCCCAGCAAGGTCGACGACGACAAAGATGAAGAGATGGATAGTGACGACGGTGGAGAGGACAGCTCATCTGGGCCTGTCGTCCGCCGCAGAAGCGCCCACCTAACGGCTTATGGTGCGTAGCGCTGTGCCTTCTACGCTAACATACCAGGAACTCGCGAATCCGACGCACCTGACTCACCCAATGCCACGCGTGCCACGACACCACGCCAGCGCAAGCCCCTGCTACCACCAATCTGCAAGCCGCCCCGCGTTCTCAAGAGTGAATGGGTGCGGCCAGCGCCATGCACGGTCCACGACGACAACGAGGGCGAGGATGACGACGACGGTGGAGAGGACAGCTCGCCTGAGCCCGTCGTACCCCGTCTGGCGTCTACGCTGGCCTCCGCTAGGCGCCCTCCCCCTTATCGTGCGTAGCCCTGTCCCTTCTATGCTAACCTACACCAGGGACTTGGGAATCTGTCTTGAGGCCGTCAGTGTCACAGCGTATGCGAGTCTTTACTAGTCTCAATACTAGATATACTCCCGTAGCTGGATCTTATCTCCCGAGGACTCAATCTGTGAAGAAGTGTCTA